>CM051257.1:31909675-32354675 GCA_027921565.1 Artemia sinica
TCAGAGGCAACGCTATAGCATTGCCTATAGTAACGCCATACGGCTCCAATGTTTTATTATTATTTACTATTAATTATTTTTTTTCCCAGAGGCACTTCACATGGAAGGGGTCGTCGTATAAACTTAAATTGGGGCTCATTCGATTGGAAATTGAGAGTTCTAGCGCACTTTTTAATATTCGAAAGAGATTGGAGGGCAACTAGCCTCCCCCCGCACATCATTTCCTCAAACACATCCAATCAAAATTTTGAGATAGCCATTTTGTTCAGCGTAGTCGATTTCCAGATAGAAAATATGTTTTTGAGGTGGACACTCCCACACAACCCTCAGGGCAAGGGTTTTAAGTTATGCCGTGGGGGCATATAAGGTTTTTATATAAGGCGTTGTCGTAGAAACTTCAAAACAGGCTCATTCGATTGGAAATTCAAAGGGCTAGTGCTCTTTTTAATAGTCGAAAGAGATTGGAGGGCAACTAGCCCCCCACCCCCATTATTTCCCCAAACACATCCGATCAAATTTTGAGATAGCCATTTTGTTCAGCGTAGTTGATTTCCATATAGAAAATATGTTTTTGAGGAGGACACTCCCCCACAACCCTCAGGGCAAGGGTTTTCAGTTATGCCCTGGGGGCATAAAGGTTTTTTAGAAGGCGTTGTCGTAGAGAAACTTCAAAAAGGCTCATTTGATTGGAAATTCAAATGTCTAGTGCCCTTTTTAATTGTCGAAAGTGATTGGAGAGGGCGACTAGCCCCTTCCCCCACCCACGCCCGTCATTCCCCCAAACACATCCAATCAAAAATTTGGAGATAGCCATTTGGTTCAGCGTAGTTGATTTCCAGATACCAAATATGTTTTTGAGGAGGACACTTCCCCAAAACCCTCAGGGCAAGGGTTTTAAGTTATGTCCTGGGGGGCATATAAGGTTTTTATAGAAGGCGTTGTCGTAGAAACTTCAAAAAAGGCTCATTCGATTGGAAATTTTAAGGGCTGGTGCCCTTTTTAATAGTCGAAAATGACTGGAGGGCAACTGCCCCCCCCCCCCACGCCCATCATTTATGCAAACACATCCAATCAAAATTTTGAGATAGCCATTTTGTTCGGCGTAGTTGATTCCCAAATAGAAAACATGTTTTTGAAGAGGACACTCCCCCAGAACCCTCAGGGCAAGGGTTTTAATTTATGCCCTGGGGGCATATAAGGTTTTTATAGCAGGCGTAGTCGTAAAAACTTCAAAAAAAGACTCATTCGATAGGAAATTTAAAGGGCTAGTGCCGTTTTTAATAGTCGAAAGTTATTGAAGGGCAACAAACCCCCCTCTCACGCCCATCTTTTCCCAAAACACATCCAATCAAATTTTGAGATAACCATTTTATTAAACGTAGTTTTAAGTCCTGGAAATTAGGTCTTTGAGGATGACAACCCCCTCAAAGCCCTCAGGGTAAGGATTGTAAGTTTTGCCCTGGGGGAACATAAGGTTTTAGACAACGTTGTCGTAGAAACTTCAGAAAGGGCTCATTCGATTGGAAATTTAAATGGCTAGTTCCCTTTTTAATAGTCGAAAGTTATTCTAAGGCAACTGACACCTCTTCCACGCCCACAATTTCCCCAAACACAGCCAATCAAAGTTTTGATATAGCCATTTTGTTCAACGTAGTTGAAATTTCTGGAAATTATATGTTTGAGCAGGAAATTCCACCCTAAGTCTTCAGGGGCAAGGGTTATAAGTTATGCCCTGCAGGCATATATGGTTCTTATGGAAGGAATGCTCGTATAAACCTCAGAGACGGCTCATTTGATTGGAAATTGAAGGTTCTAGTTCACTTTTTATACGTCAAAAGATATTGAAGGGTAACCAGGTCCCCCCCAAACCCCTTTTTCCCAAATGCATCCAATAAAAATTTTAAGATAGCTATTTTGTTAAAAATAGTTCAAAGATCATATAACAAAAATTCCGGTGCCGACACAACCCACCAGGGCCGAGGGGCAGGCGTTGTAAGTTATGCCCTGGGGGCATATATGGATCTTATGGAAGGGGTGCTTGTATTAACTTCAAAGAGGGATCATTTGATTTGAAATTGAAAGTTCTAGTTCACTTTTTAAGAGTCAAAAGAGATTGGAGGGCACCTAGCCCCCCCCTACCTCCACACCCCTTTTTTCCTCAAACCCATCCGATAAGAACTGTGAGATAGCTTTTTTTTTACAATAGCTCAGAGACCATATAACGAAAATTCAGGGGTCAACACAGCCCCCCAGGGCCCGAGAGCAGGTGTTGTAAGTTATGCCCTGGGGGAATATATCGTTCTTATTGAAGGGATGCTCGTAAAAAAATTCAGAGATGGCTCATTTGATTGGAAATTGAAAGTTCTAGTTAAGTTTTTTAGAGTCAAAAGAGATTGAAGACCAACTAGCCCCCCCACCCACGCATATTTTTCCCCAAATGCATCCCATAAAAATTTTGAGATAGCCATTAAGTTAAAAATTCTCAAAAGTCGGATAATAAAAGCTCAGGTGTCGTAAAACCCCCCAGGGCCAGGGGGCAAGCGTTTTAAGTTATGCCCTGGGGCATATATTGTTCGTATGAAAGGAATTCTCGTATAAACTTCAGAGGTGGCTCATTTGATTGGATATTGAAAGTTCGAGCTCACTTTTTAATAGTCAAAAGAGATCCGAGGGAAGCTAGCCCCCCCCCCCCCCCAAAGCCTTCTTTTTCAAAACTCATCTGATAAAAATTTTGAGATAGACATCTTGTTAAAAAAAATAGTTCAAAGGTCGGATAAGAAAAACTCTGGTGTGAATACAACCCACCAGGGCACAGGGGAAGGTGTTCTAAGTTATGCCCTAAGGGCATGTATGGTTGTTATGAAAGGGATGCTCGTATAAACTTCATAGAGGGCTCATTTGATTGGAAATTGAAAGTTCTAGCTCACTTTTTAAGAGTCAAGAGAGTTAAAATAGCCCCCCTCCAACGCTTTTTTCCCCAAACCCGTCCGCTAAAAATTTCGAGATAGCCAGTTTTTTGGAAATTGTTCAAAAATTAGATAACAAAAACGCCCCCCAGAGCCCGGGGGATAGGCGTTGTAAGTGTTGTCCTGGGGGCGTATATGGTTCTTATGAAAGGGATGCTCGTATAAACTTCAGAGGGGGCTCATTTAATTGGAAATTGAAAGTTCTAGTTCAAATTTTAAGAGTCAAAAGATATTCGCGGGAAACTAGCCCCCCCCCCCCACCAAGCGCACCATTTTTTCCCCAAGCCCATACGATAAAATTTTTATAATAGCCATTTCATTAAAAATAGTTCAAAGGACAGATAAGAAAAATTCCTGTGTCGAAAGAACCCGCCAGGGCCTGGAGGCAGGCGTTATGAGTAATGCTCTAGGGGCATATTTAGTTCTTATGGAAGGGATGCTCGTATAAACTTCGGAGAGGGTTCATTTGATTTGAAATAGAGAGTTCTTGTTCACTTTTTTAAGAGTCAAAAGAGATCGGAGGGCAACTAGCCTCCCTCCTCCACGCCCTTAATGCATCAGATAAAAGTTTTGAGATAGACATTTTGTTAAAAAATGATTCAAAGTTCTGATAACGAAAAACTCCGGTGTTGACACAGCCCCCCAGGGCCCGGGGTAGGCTTTGCAAGTTATTGCCTGGGCATATATGGTTGTTATGGAAGGGATGCAAGTATAAAATTCCTAGAGGGCTCATTTGATTGGAAATCGACAGTTGTAATTCACTTTTTAAGAGTCAAAAGTGATTGGAGAGCAGCTAGCCTCCCCCAAACTCCATTTATTTTTTCCCAGAGGCATATCATATAGAGGGGTCGTCGTATTAACTTCAAAGGGGGCTCATTCGATTGGAAATCGAGAGTTCTAGTGCCCTTTTTAAGAGTCAAAAGTGATCTGAGGGCAACTGCCCCCCAAGCCTTTTTTTTCCCAAATACATCTGATAAAAATTTGAGGTAGCCATTTTGTTAACTCCTTTACGTATGGTCATTTTGTTAAAAATAGTTCAAAGATCAGATAAGAAAAACTCCTGTGTCGACACCCCCTCCCCAGGGCCGAGGCAGGCGTTGTAAGTATTGCTCTGGGGGCATATATGGTTCTTATGGAAGGTATACTCGTATAAACTTCAGAGAAGGTTCATTTGAATGGAAATTAAAACTTGCAATTCATTTTTCAGAGTGAAAAAGATCAGAGGGGAACTAGCCCCTCCCGCCCTCCACGCCTTTAGGTGTATCGGATGGATAAACCCACCCGATACAAATTTCAGGTGACCATATTGTAAAAATAGTTCAACCACCAGATATTAAAACTCCAGGGTCGACACAACCCCCCAGGGCCCAGGGATAGGCGTTGTAAGGTATACTCTGGAGATTTATATGGTTCTTATAGAAGTGATACTCGTATAAACTTCAGAAAGGGCCCATTTGATTGAAAATAGAAAGTTCTAGTTCACTTTTAAAGAGTCAAAAGGCTGACCAAAGCTTAAGAGACCAAAGCTTAATCTAGTCCCCCCACGCTTTTTCCCCAAACCAATCCGATAGAAATTTTGAGATAGCAATTTTGTTAAAAATAGTTCAAACATCAGATAATGAAACTCCGAGGTTGACACAAACCCATTTTTTTCACTTTGATATTGTTACTTTGATATCAGTTTTGGAACTTTGATGAATATTTGATTTTTTTTTAAGTTTGATTTTGAAGTAAGGAATCTTTAAAAACTTGAAATTTTTTGCAATCAAAAACGAACAAAAATTAATTTAAAAAAAATTCTGAACAACAAGTTTTTCAAAGAAAAGTAAAGGCCATTTTAAACTTAAGCTCAGCAGATACAAATACGTTTTAAAATTCAAACTCAAAATGACCAGAAATTACTATTAAAGAATAAATGAAACCTAAAACGAACAGAAATTCAATAAACAATCATAGCAAAAACATACAAAAAGTAATAATATAAATGAATAAATAGATCTTAAAGCGAGTAATGCTTAGATTGAATATGAATATCAAGCTTAAAAAAAAAAAAAAAAATTCCTATTGAAGTATAAATGAAACTTATAACGAACAGAAATTAAATAAACAATTAATGCAAACAAACATACAATAGATATTAATGTAAATTAATAAATAAATCTTAAAACGAGTTAAACTTAATTTAATATGCAAATCAAGCATGAAACGAATAAAAATCACAAACAAGAGTTTGGGTATGACCTCCTTCTCTCACTGTAAGTCTAAAACTTACTGCGTCATTGGCGCTTTACTGAAAACTATATGCGTCTTGAACAGTCTTGGAAAGTATAAACAACATCAAACTGAATATTTGATGTATAATAATATTTCAGTTCAAGAATTTATTTCACTGTAATTGTATTTTTATTTTCAATACTGTAAGAACTGGAAAAGAAAATATTTGTAATATAATCCGTTTTCAGTTAAGCGCCAATGACATAGTAGGCTTTCTTTTTTATTTACAGTTAGGAAAGGAGGCAGTATCCAAACACTTGTTTGTAGGGAAACTATACTTGTCTATAACAACTTAAAAAGAGCTAATAAATTAAACTGAATATTTGATGCATAATGATATTAATTGATAAAAGCTCATCAGTTCAAAATGGTACTATAATTTTAATGTTTATTTCAATATTAAGTACAAAAGCAAAAATATTTGTCATCAAAAATTGGTTTTCAGTAAAGCGCCAATGACGCAGTAGGTTTTAGACTTTTACAGTGAGAGAAGGAGGTCATACCCAAGCTCTTGTCAGTGGTGATTTTTGTTCGTTTCAAGCTTGATTTGCATATTCAATTTAAGTTTCACTCGTTTTAAGATTTATTTATTAATTTACATTAATATCTATTGTATGTTTGTTTGCATTGATTGTTTATTTAATTTCTGTTCGTTTTAAGTTTTCATTTATACTTCAATAGAAAACATTTTTTTTTCGTTTTAAGCTTGATATTCATATTCAATCTAAGCATTACTACTCGCTTTAAGATCTATTTATTCATTTATAATATTACTTGTTGTATGTTTTTGCTATGATGTTTATTTAATTTCTATTCGTTTTGGGTTCAATTTATTCTTTAATAGTAATTTCTGGTCGTTTTGAGTTTGAATTTTAAAAACTTATTTGTATCTGCTGAGCTTAAGTTTAAAATGGCCTTTACTTTTCTTTGAAAAACTTATTTTTCGGAATGTTTTTTTAATTAATTATCAGAAAATAAACGGCCCTGTTGGGCAGAAACAGCAACACCTACTATAGTGGATCAATTTCGAATATATTTGATTGCGGATTCAGAATAATAGACTTTTTTAGAATAATAGACAAAATACTACACATGCCAGTTTCTCCGCTGCATAGGGCAATTATTGTGATGATGCTGTGATGTGAAAGATAAACAAAAAGTCGTAAAAGGGAGAATACGCTGTAGACATTTGTTCCAAAATTAAATAAAAATACATTTTTTCAAATGAACGGGGAGGTCGGCATTGACCCGGATGCAATTTTTTGGAACTGTAAATCTTCTAAGCCATTAGTTTTTCTGTGGCTCTAACTTCACCATAAAATGGGTATCTGTTAAGACTAACTTTGAAAATTTTCAGATCACTTTCCAAAAAGAGAAATATTTATTTTTATATTTTTCATTTTTTTAAATTGTCTGAAGCAACCTCTACCCACAGGATTGAATTGGCCGGCTGTAATATTGGTTCGGACACAATGTTAAACTATTAGATATGGAGGTCTTTTTTGAATATTTCAAAAATGTAAAAAGCTAAATATTGGTCCTATTTGATAGCAAAGACAGCAACTTGGTCCTTTTTGAGGCAAAGTCGTTGTTAGTTGCCACAAAATGACAGAAAATACTAATTTCAGGTGGGTAAATATTTTACGACACATAAAAGGGGCATTAGAACTTTTAGTTTCCGATCAAAATTAGTCCTCTCTTGACATTCTAGGGCCATCAAAGGTGATCGGATATGATCACCCGTGGGAAAAAAACAACAACAAATAACTACGCATCTATGATTTTTCTTCAGTGAAAAAAAAAATGCAAAATTCCATATTTTCGTAAATAGGAGCTTGAAATCTCTAAAGATGGGATCTCTGATTTTTATTACGTTTTTAGAGTCGGAACAAAATTCGCTGGGGTTCAAACCCCCTGACCCCCCTCCCCCGGATACGGCCTTCATACAGATCCAAAATAACTACAACCATCAACAACTCACCGCAGCGTCAAGTCACCTGAGGCCAACAAAGCTACTCAAACACCTCCTCTTCACCATTCTATTTAAAACTTCCTTATTACCCCCTCCCATGAAGTTCAGATTTCATTCACGTCCTTATTATAACCTCTTCCCAGCCCATTTGGGGACGACTGCTTTTTCGTTTGATCTCATATGGGGCACTAAAAAGCACAGTCTTTGGCAATCTGTCATCATTAATTCAGAAAACTTGACATACCCATCTAACGTTTTTATCATTATAGCCCTAGAAAGTGCGACCGAACCATGTTTTTGCACAGCTTATTGGTTGAAAGGTTATCGGTCAAATGAACACCTAAAAAAACTATCCTTAGAAAATTTCTCCTGAAAAACACTTAACAAATCTCCCTCTGCCTTTTGAAGGTCCCACGTTTTAGGGCCACACTTGACCACACTTGTTACGTGGCTTCCAATAATCTAATCTTCGTTTACAAAATTATTTTCATAGTATTCCAAACTACTTTTTATCTTTACTAATAGCACTACCTAGGTACGTGAAGCTAAACCACTTCATTCATTTTCTTGTTACTTAACATTACCTCTTCATTGTCATTTATTGGTAGTCTAAGCGATTTAGTCTTCTTAAGATCCATCTTCGGACCTGTTCTTGCACCCTGAATCCTCTAAACCAGGCCTTCCTAAACTAAGGGTCGCGACCCCAAATGGGGTCGCGTAGCAAAATCATGGTGTCGCAAGAGATTTTAAAGTCAAATATTTAAATATTAAAGTAAAATTTTTGAAACATACCACAAAAAAACACGTATTGTAAAGTTGGTGAATTTTTAAAGACTGAAGGTCTAGAATGGAAAATTTGTTGTGGAATATGGACAGATGGTGCAAGAGCGATGATGAGCAAAAAACATTGGTTTTGTATCATTTTTTTTAAGCTACTCATTATGACCATATAACTTTTACTCACTGCCTTATTCACCGAGAGGCCCTTGCAGCACAAACATTAGCACCATAACTGAACGATGTGCTTCAGAATGCTGTTAAAATAATAAATTTTATTAAGAGCCATGCCTTTAATAGTCACTTATTTTCAAATCTTTGTAAGGGTATGGATTCCGTCTATACAACTTTAGTATCAAATAGTTCGTGGTAACGAACTGTAAGTAAGGAGCAACCCGGCTCAATAGTAACCGAAACTCTAAAAAACGGAATTTTGATACCAATAGATACATCAGAAGAATCAAATTTTTATGCTGATTTCTTATATATAAGTTTCTACAAGTTTAGTCTTACCCATCAAAAGTTACGTACCTGAGAAAATTTGCCTTATTTTCGAAAAAAACGCAAAGACAGTAGGGAGGACAGTGCCAGGGCGACGGGGCAAAACTGCTGCCACCTATAATCTATATTAACGAGACAGAGTCAATGACACCTTTCTTCAAGGTCAATCAGGGCATGTTTCTAAGTGTATTGATCCACTAAGGGGGCAGGATTTCTGGGAAATTGATTGCATAATCGAAGGGGAAAGATTTCTGAGAAATTGATTGCATAATCGCAGGGACAGGATTTCTGGGTAATTGATTGCATATCGACGGGGAATTCTATATTGATCCACGATGGGGACAGATTTCTGGGAAATTGATTGCATAATTGAAGGGGACTAGATTTCTGGGAAATTGATTACATAATCGACGGGGAATTCTAAGTGTATTGATCAACTAAGGGGACAGGATTTCTGGGAGATTGGTTTGCATAATCGGCGGGGAATTCTATCATGAGGTGATTTCATTTTTAAATATGGCTTCTCTGGTCTTTAGGTCTGAGAGATAAATTAATATTCTATTTTAAATATGGCTTCTCTGGTCTTTAGGTCTGAGAGACACATATTAATATTCTATCGAAGCCATAATAGTGTAACTAGGAACGCCTTAGATTTTTCCAGAAATTCATACGAGATAAAGACAGACTGAATATATTTTACGCGGGAGATGGGTTCCTGGGAATTTCAAATGTGACAGCACAGGGATGCCGAAACAAAGGAACACACAGGAATTACTTTTAGGGGATTATTCGGGCAAAACAAATTAATCGGCATTTAGGGATTTTTTGGGCGAAAGTTTGAGACATTTTAGAAGATGATTTGGGGTGAAACTCTGTGGTCATTATAATACACAAGTTCCATTTGAACAGTGTTGTAAGGTCCCCTACCCAAACCCCAAAGGGCCCCCGCCCAACTTTTTTGCCCCCCGCCCATTTTTTTTACACTTTTTTTTGGCGCGCTTGAGACAAAGAAGGGCCCCTCCCCCAGGGCCCCCTCCCCCCGGGGCCCCCAAAGAGCCCCCCTCCCCCGGGCCCCACCCATTTTTAATACTTTTTTTTTGCGCACTTGAGACACAGAAGGCCCCCACCCCCCAACGTTTTGGCTCCCCCCGAATATATCTTTTTCAGAACAAGTTCTTTACGTAATGTCCCTCATAAACCAATTTTACACCTTGAAGTACACATCTTTATCACCCAAAACTTTACATTATGGCTTTTTGAATACAAAACACCAAGCAATACTTTTCAAAAGGCTTCATTATATCTTTTCAGAACAAATTCCTTTCTTAATATTAATTTAAAAAAAAAAACTTTCCGAAAAATAAGTTTTTCAAAGAAAAGTAAAGGCCATTTTAAACTTAAGCTCAGTTGATACGAATACCTGTTAAAATTCAAACTCAAAACGACCAGAAATTACTATTAAAGAATAAATGAAACCCAAAACGAACAGAAATTAAAAAAAACAATCATAGCAAAAAACATACAACAAGTAATAATATAAATGAATAAATAAATCTTAAAGCGAGTAGTGCTTAGATTGAATATGAAAATCAAGCTTAAAACGAAAACAAATGTTTTGCTATTAAAGTATAAATGAAACTTAAAACGAACAGAAATTAAATATACAATCAATGCGAACAAACATACAATATATATTAATGTAAATGAATAAATAAATCTTAAAACGACGAGTGAAACTTAAAAAGAATATGCAAATCAAGTTTGAATCGAATAAAAATAACTACAAACAAGAGTTTGGGTATCGCCTCACTGCAGAAGCCTAAAACCTACTGCGTCACTTGGCGCTTTACTGAAAACGAAGTTACCCTCCAATCTCTTGACTCTTAAAAAGTGAACAAGAACTTTCAATTTTCAGTCAAATGAGCCCTCTCTAAAGTTTATACGAGCATCCCTTCCATAAGAAATAATGGGAAGGATTCGGAGAATCCTTAAATTACAACCCTTGCCCTGAGGGCTGTGGGGGAGTTGTCATCCTCAAAGACCTAATTTCCAGAACTTAAAACTACGTTTAATTAAATGACTGTCTCAAAATTTTGATTGGATGTATTTGGGAAATGATGGGCGTCGGGGGGAGGGGGCTAGTTGCACTCCAATCACTTTCGACTATTAAAAAGGGCACTAGACCTTAATTTCCAATCGAATGAGCCTGTTTTGAAGTTTCTACGACAACACCTTCTATAAAAACCTTATATGCCCCAGGGCATAACTTAAAACCCTTGCCCTGAGGGTTGTGGGGGAGTGTCCTCCTCAAAAATATATTTTCTCTCTGGAAATCAACTACGCTGAACAAAATGGCTATCTCAAAATTTTGATTGGATGTGTCTTTTGGAAGAATAATGGGCGTGAGGGGGGGGGGGCTAGTTGCCCTCCAATCACTTTCGACTATTAAAAGGGCACTAGCTTTTTGAATTTCCAATCAAATGAACTTTTTTTTTGAAGTTCTACGACAACGCCTTCTATAAAAACCTTATATGCCCCCAGGGTATAACTTAAAACCCTTGCCCTGAGGGCTGTGGGGGAGTCTCCTCCTCAAAAATATATTTTCTACCTGGAAATCAACTACGCTGAACAAAATGGCTATCTCGAAATTTCGATTGGAGGTGTTTGGGGAAATGATGGGTGTGGGGGGGGGAGGGGGCTAGTTACACTCCAATCACTTTCGATTATTAAAAAGGGCACTAGCCCTTTAATTTTCAATCGATTGAGCCTGTTTTGAAGTTTCTACGACAAACCTTCTATAAAAAACCTTATATGCCCCCAGGGCATAACTTAAAACCCTTGCCCTGAGGGTTGTGGGGGAGTATTCTCCTCAAAAATATATTTTCTATCTGGAAATCAACTATGCTGAACAAAATGGCTATCTCAAAATTTTGATTGGATGTGTTTGGGGGAATGATGGGCGTGGGGGGGGGGCTAGTTGCCCTCCAATCATTTTTCGATTATTAAAAAGGGCACTAGATCTCTCGATTTCCAATCGAATGAGCCTGTTTTGAAGTTTCTACGACAGCGCCTTCTATAAAAACCTTATATGCCCCCAGGGCATAACTTAAAACCCTTGCCCTGAGGGTTGTGGGGGAGTGTCCTCCTCAAAAATATATTTTCTATTTGAAAATCAACTTGCTGAACAAAATGGCTATCTCAAAATTTTGATTGGATGTGTTTAGGGGAATTTTGGGCGGGGGGGGGGGGGGGGCTAGTTGCCCTCCAATCATTTTCGACTAGTAAAAAGGGCACTAGAACTCTCGATTTCCAATCGAATGATCCCCCTTTGAAGTTTCTACGACAACCCCTTCCATATGAAGTGCCTCTGGAAAAAAATAATAATAAATAATAAACATTGGAGCCGTATGTCCTTTACTATAGGCAACGCTACAGCGTTGCCTCTGATCCCTCTTAAACCTATTTTACAAGTTGAAGTACTCATCCTTTTCACCCAAAAACTTTACCTTACGGCTTTTGCATACCCCAACACCAAGCAATACTTTTCAAAAGGCTTTATTATATTATTTCAAAACAAGTTCTTTTCTTAATGTCCCTCCTAAACCAATTTTACAAGTTGAAGTCATCCTTTTCACCACAGTAGACAGAATATACCAGTAAGCTTATCGCAGATCATGTCTGGTCTTCTTTCTCGGTGCGAACAAAAAGCTCCTCCCACTTATTTCTGCATTAGCGGGAATGCGGGTTAGTCTGTTTCCGATTGTTTCCATGCACTTTGTTGGAAACAATCGGAAACAGACTAACCCGCATTCCCGCTAATATGACTTTGCTTATGTTTATATCTGCAAAAACGTTCTCCGGAGCACTCGCACCCCGGTCCGGGAATTCTAAGTTTTTATAATGGGTGAGATAGAGAATGATCATACTCAGAGAGATAATTATATGAACTGTGCTTAAATTTTTTTTTTACGACCAAAACTTATATTTTATGGTTTTTTGAATACCCCAACACCAAAAAGCAATACTTTTCAAATTTTGGGCGAAACTTTATTATATTTTTCAGAATAATTTCATTTAAATACACAAGTTCCTAATATCCCTCTTAAACCAACTTTTTTTTTACAAGTTGAAGTACTCATACCTTTTCACTCACGTTAGAGTTATATTTTAGTTTTAGTTAAGTGTTTTTGGACTTGTAGTTTAGTTTTACAACGTTTTAGTTTAGAGTTTTAGCCTTACGACTGCACTTTTAGTTTAGTTTGTTTTAGATACCCAACACCAAGCTAGAGTTTTAGTTAGAGTTATAGTTTAGTATAATTTTAGTTTAAGAGTTTTTGTTTAGAGTTTAATAGTTTCAAAGGCATTAGAGTTTTAGTTTACTTCAGAAACAGTTTTTAGGTTTACTCTTAATGTCCCTCCTAGAAAGTCTTACTTTTTACAGTTTTACTTTAATTTTAGTTACAAATTGAAGTAACCCATCCTTTTCACCCACAACTTTAGTTTATGGCTTTTTGAATACCCCAACACCAAGCAATAGAGTTTTAGTTTTAGTTAAGTTTAGGTAGTGTTTTTCGACTTGTAGTTTAGTTTTATCTAGGAGAGATTTTTTTAGAGTTTAGAATTTTAGCCTAGAGTCTTAGCTTTCAGTCGTTTTCGTTGCACTTTTAGTCTTAAGTTTAGTATTAGTTAAGAGTTTTAGTTTAGAGTTGTAGTTTAGTTTTAGTAAAGAGTTTTAGTTTAGAGTTACTAGTTTAGTTTAGTTTTTTAAGAGTTCAGTTTTAAAGTTTTATTTTAGAGTCTTAGCTTAGAGTCTTTTTAGTTATGGAGTTATAGAGTTTTTAGTCTTGTAGAGTTTATTTTAGTTAAGAGTTTTAGTTTAGACTTTAGAGAGTTATTTTTAGTTTAGAGTTTTAAAGCTTTAGTTAGAGTTTTATAGTTTTAGTTTAGTTTTTTTGTTAAGAGTTTTGCTTTAGAGTTTTGTTTAGTTTAGTTTTCAGTTAAGAGTTTTTTATTAGTTAGAGTTGACTTTGTTTAGTTTTTTTAGTTAGAGTTATAGTTAGTTTAATTTTAGTTAAGAGTTTTAGTTAGAATAGACATAGAGTTTTTTAGAGTTTTTTAGTTTTTTATTAAGCTTTAGTTTTAGAGTTTTTAGAGTTTTTAAAGTTATAGTTTAGTTTATTTTGTTTAGAGTTTGTAGTTTAGTTTAGTTTAGTTTTATTAGTTTTAGTTTAGAGTTTTTGTAGTTTCGTTTTAGTTAAGAGTTTTAGTTTAGAGCTTATGTTTTGTTATTTAGTTTTAGCTTAGATAGATGAGTTTAGTTTTAGTTTAGAGTTTAGAGTTTTAGTTTGATATTAGTAGAGTTTAGCTTAGGGTTACAGTTTTTTTGAGTCCTATCGTAGTTTTAGAGTTTATAGTTAGTTATAGATTAGTTTAGTTTAGTTGTAGTTAGAGAGTCTAGAGTTTCAAGATTTTAGTTTTAGTTATGTTAGTTTTCTAGATAAGATCTTAGTTTAGAGTTTAGAGTTTTTAGTTTAGAGTCTTAGCCTACAACAGTTTTTGTTAGAGTCATGATTTAGTCCTAGTTTTTAGTTTGGAGTCTATAGTTTTAAGTAAGTTTCAGCACTTAGAGTTTTAGTTAGAGTTATATTTTATTTTATTTTGAGTTTTTAGTTTAGAGTCTTAGTTAAGTTTTAGTTAGAGTTATATAGTTTTTTGACTTGTACTTTTAGCTAGAGTTATAGTTTTTTTAGCTAGTTTTAGTTTGTAGTTTAGTTTTAGTTTAGAGTTAGAGTTTAGTTTAGTTTTAGTAAAAACTAGAGTGGTGTTGTTTATTTTTAGTTAAGAGTTTTTGTTTAGAGTTTAGAGTTTTAGTTAGTGTTATAACTCATAGCTTAGAGTTTTTCGTTGCTTATACTTTTAGTTTAGACTTTTAGTTTTAGATAAAAGTTTTTAGTTTAGAGTTTTAGTTTAGAGTCTTAGTTTTAAACTATAGTTTTACTCAAAACTAAAACTTTAATCTAAGACTCAAAGTTAATACTTTAGTTTTAGGTTAGAACTCTAAAACTAAAATTCTTAACTAAACTAAACTACAACTCTAAACTAAATTCTCTTAGCTAAAACTAACTAAAATATAGCTCTAGTTTAGAGTAAAAACTCTAAAACTAAAATTCTAAACTAAACTACAAATCTA
Organism: Artemia sinica; assembly: GCA_027921565.1. NCBI lineage: Eukaryota > Metazoa > Arthropoda > Branchiopoda > Anostraca > Artemiidae > Artemia > Artemia sinica. Next base: position 31,924,356 of record CM051257.1, read on the forward strand.
ACCTAAAACTAAAACTAAACTATAAAACTCTAACTAAAACTCTAAGCTAAAAACCCTAAAACTAAAACTCTAAACCTAAACTAAAACTCTGAACTAAAACTAAACTGAAACTAAACTAAACTATAACTCTAAACTAAACTCTAAGCTAAGATTCTAAGCTAATACTCTGAACTAAACTCTATACTAAAACTCTTAACTAAAAACTAAAACTACAACTCTAAAGTACAAAAACTCTTAACTAAAACTAAAAACTAAAAGTAAACAAAATAAACTAAACTATAAAACTAAACTATAACTCTAACTAAAAAACTAAAATAAGCTAAACACTCTAAATTAAATCTCTAGACTCTTAACTAAACTAAAAACTCAAACTAAAACTACGAGTTAAACTAACACTCTAACTAAAACTCTAAACTCTAAAAAACAAAAAACTCTTAACTAAAAAAAACTAAAACTCTTAGATAAAACAACACCTCTAAACTAAAGCTTTTTTAACTAAAACTAAACATTAACTAACTCTAACTAAAACTCTAAGCTGAGACTCAAAACTATAACTACAAAACTAAAACTCTTAAACTAAAAAACTAAATTAAAACTATAACTCTAGCTAAACTAAAACTCTAAAAGTAAAACTAACTTAACTTACTAGAGATCTAAACTAAAGCTCCTAGCTAAAACTAAACTAAACTATAGTTTTACTCTAACTAAAACTCTAAGTTAATTTTAAGACTCTAAACTAGTTTTAAACTCAAAATTCTAGCTTAACTAGTTGGACTAGTTTAATTTTACTAAAAGTTTAGACTTTAGAGTTTTAAGTTTAAACTAGTTTAATTTTTGTTAAGAGTTTTCTAGAGCTAAGACTCTAGAGTTGTTGTTTTAGTTTTAACTTATAGTGTAAAATTTTAGTTAAGAGTTTTTAGTTTAGACTTTAGAGTTTTTAGTGTAGAGTTTAGAGTTTCCAAACTAAAACTAGACTAAATCATAGTTTCGTTCTAACAGAAAACTGTAGGCTAAGAGTTCTAAACTAAGTTTTACTCTAAACTCTAAACTAAGACTCTTATCTAAAACTAAACAGTTAACTCAGCAAAAGTTTTAAAACTCTTATTTTACTGAAACTAAACTAAAAACTATAACTCTAACTTAAACTCTTAACTAAAACTAACTAATCTATAACTAACAAAAACTAAACTAAACTATAACTCAAACTAAAACTCTACGATAAGGACTCCAAGCTAAAACTCTAACCTCTAAACTAAAGCTCTTACCTAAAACTAAACTACAACTCTAGGACATAAAACTAAAACTAAACTATAACTCTAAACTAAAATTCTTACTAAACTACTAAACTAAAACTCAAAACTAACTAAACTATAACTAAAACTCTAACTGAAACAGTAAGCTAATACCAAAACTAAAACTCTTAACTAAAACTAAGCTACTAAATGTCCAAGCTAAAAACTAACTAACTAAAACTCTTAAATATAAAACTAAACTACAACTCTAAACTCTAAAGCAGAACTCTTAACTAAAACTAAACTAAACTATAGCTCTAACTAAAACTCTCTAAAACTAAACTAAACTCTAGATTAAATCTCTAGGACTCTAAACTAAAACTAAACTAAACTACAACTCTAAAACTAAACTCTAAGCTAAAACCCTAAAACTAAAACTCTAAACTAAAGTTTTTAAACTAAACTATAACTCTTAAACTCTAAAGCTAAACTACAGGTAACTAACAAAACTAAAGCTCTAACTAATTAACTAAAAACTAAACTAAACTAATAGTAAAACTTTAACTAAAACTCTATGCTAAACTAAACTCTTAAACTTATAACTCTAACTAAACTCTAAGCTTCTAAGCTAATACTCTAAACTCTAAACTAAAACTCTTAACTAAAACTAAACTACTAAACTCTAAACTAAAACTCTTAAACTAAAAAACTAAACTATAAGTCTAAACTAAAACTCTTAACTAAAACTAAGCTAAAACTATATAACTATAACTCTAACTAAAACTCTACACTCTAAACTAAAACTCTTATCTAAAACTAAAACTAAACTACAACTCTAAACTATAACCTAAACTAAACTAAAATTCTTAACTAAACAGTAAACTAAACTAAAAACTAATAACTCTCAAAACCTGCTAACTAAAACTCTTAAGTAAACTAAAACTAAACTAGAGATCTAAAAATAAAGCTCCTAACTAAAATTAAACTAAACTATAACTCTAACAAAAACTCTAAGCTAAGACTCTAAACTAAAACTCTAAATTCTCAAACTCTAACTAAAAACTAAACTAAAACTATAAATAGAAACTAACTAAAACTCTAAGCTAAGACTCTAAACTAAAACTCTAAACTCTAAGCTAAGACTCTAAAATAAAACTCTAGACTCCAAACTTAAACTAAACTAAACTATAACTCTAAACAAAAACTCGTAGGCTAAAACTAAGACTCCCAATTAAAAATCTAAACTCTAAACTAAAACTCGTATCTAAAACTAAACAACAACTCAAAACTAGAACTCTTAACTAAAACTAAACTAAACTATAACTCTAACTAAAACTCTTAACTAAAACTAAACTAATGAATAACTAACTAAAACTCTAAGCTAAAGACTCTAAACTAAAACTCTAAGCTAAGACTCTAAACTAAAAACTCTAAACTCTAAACAAAAATTCTTAACTAAAACTAAAAACTCAACTATAACTCTAACTAAAACTCTAAGCTGAGACTCTAAACTAAAACTCTGAATTAAAACTAAAAACTAAAACTATAAACTCTAACTAAGACTCTAAGCTAAGACTCAAAAACTAAAAACTCCAATATCTAAAAACTATAAAAACTCTTAACTAAAACTAAACTAAAACTATAACTCTAACTAAAACTCTAAAGTAAAACTGTAAACTAAGACTATAAACTCTAAACTAAAAACTCTTAAGTAAAACTAAATTAGAGATCTAAACTAAAGCTCCTAAACTAAAACTAAACTAAACTAAAACTAACTCTAACAAAAACTCTAAGCTAAGACTCTAAAACTAAAACTATAAATTCTCAACTAAAAAAACTAAACCAAAGTATAAATAGAACTAAAACTCTAAGCTAAGACTCTAAACTAAAACTCTAACTAAAAACTCTAAAAGTCTAAACTAAAACTCTAAACTCTAAACATAAAACTCTTAACTAAAACTATACTAAACTATAACTCTAACTAAAACTCTAAGCTAAGACTAAACTAAAACTCTAAACTCTAAACTAAAACTCTTAACTACTATAACTCTAACTAAAACTGTGAGCTAATACCAAACTGAAACTCTAAACTAAAGCTCTTATCTAAAACTAAACTAAACTAAAAGTGTAACGAAAAACTCTAAGCTATGACTATAGGCTAAAACTCTAAACTAAAACGTTTAGCTAAAACTAAACTACAAGTCCAAAAACACTTAACTAAAACTAAAATATAACTCTAACGAAAACTCTGAGTGCTGAGAATCTAAAAAAGTATTTAAAAAATGGGGGGGGTGCGGGGTGAGTAGGGCCCTTTTGGGGCCCGGGGAGGGGGCCCTTCTGTGTCCCAAGCGCGCCAAAAAACGCGTAAAAAATGGAGGGGGGGCAAAAAAGTTGAGCGGGGCCCCTTTTGTGCTTGGGTAGGGGACCTTACTACACTGTTTAAATGGAACTTGTGTATTATAATGACCACAGAGTTTCACCCCAAATTATCTTCTAAAATGTCTCAAACTGTTTCGCCCAAAAAAATCCCTAAAATGCCGATTAATTTGTTTCGCCCAAATAATCCCCTAAAAGTAAATCCTGTGCGATCCTTTGTGTCGGCATCCCTGCGCTGTCACATTTGAAATTCCCAGGAAACCATTTCCCACGTAAAATATATTCAATCTGTCTTGATGTCGTATGAATTTCTGAAAAAATTTAAGGTGTTCCTAGTTACACTATTATGGCTTCGATAGAATATTAATATTTATCTCTCTGACCTAAAGACCAGAGAAGCCATATTTAAAAATGATATCCCCTCGTGATATAATTCCCCGTCGATTATGCAAATCAATTTCCCAGAAATCCTGTCCCCTTAGTGGATCAATACACTTAGAATTCCCCGTCGATTATGTAATCAATTTCCCAGAAATCTAGTCCCCTTCGATTATGCAATCAATTTTCCCAGAAATCTGTCCCCTTCGTGGATCAATATAGAATTCCCCGTCGATTATGCAATCAATTTTCCAAATATCCTGTCCCTTCGATTATGCAATCAATTCCCAGAAATCTCTCCCCTTCGATTATGCAATCAATTTCCCAGAAATCCTATCCCCTTAGTGGATAAATACACTTAGAAACATACCCTGATTGACCTTGAAAAAAGGTGTCATTGACCCTGTCCCGTTAGAATAGATTATAGATGGCAGCAATTGTGCCCCGTCGCGCTGGCACTGTCTTCCCTACTAAAGACCTCCCAAGATTTACGTGGGAGGTATTTCCATGGAGAAAGTTTTCATGGGGGAAGGGACATTGCTATGGGGCACCGGATTTCCCAGATTATTTTAAAAAAGATCAGAAATTAAATAATTTAAAAAAAAAAACAATTTTTTCAACTAAAAGTAAGGTGCAACATCAGAATTTAAAACGAACGGAAATGATTACGCATATGATTGGGTTCACCCCCTATTCATTACCTCGCTCTTTACGCTAATGTTTTTTTTGTACTTTCATCAGAGCTATTTATTCTAATTAACGGTCTTTGCGATTAAGGGGTCATTCTTAAAGAATTAGAACAAAATCTGAACTTTAGCGTAAAGAGCAAGGTATGGACCATTGACCAAGGGGCGAAACCCCTAATATACGTAATAAAAATATACGAATATAGAAGTTCGTTAGGTAAGTTAATTTACGTCAGAACAAAAGTTTGAGAAAGCCATTTAGCCAAAAAAAAGTAAAATTAATATGCAAATTTCGTTTTAATTATTCATGTACGGTGAGCAAAATCAAAGCTGCAATAATTCAAAAACGTTCAGAAATAAAATAAAGAAACAAGTTTTTTTTTCAACTGAAAGTAAGGAGCGACATTAAAAACGAACAGAAATTAATCCGTATATGAAAGGGCTGTCTCCTTCTCTCAACGCCTCGCTCTTTAGCTAAATTTTGACTCCGTCTCACAATTTTATTTAATAAACAATAAAAAACTTTTGCGTAAAGAGCGGGGCACCGAGGAGGGGACAGCCCCTTTCATATACAGAATAATTTCTGTTCGTTTTAAGTTTTAATGTCGCTCCTCACTTTCAGTAAAAAAAAAAGCTTGTTTTTTTTTATTTAATCAAGGAGAAAACTAAAGCTCTCTAAATTTCTAAGCCATAACAATAATTCAACTTAACGATTTTGGCTAAATTCAGTTTTAAGTACTAGCTAAATTTTCATAATAAATGGATATTTAGAAAAACTTGTGGCACAGAGATATAACTGATAACAAAGGAAGTACAAACAGACGGTGCATAGCCGACAGTTGAGTTCTGATTAAAGTTAATCGCCTCCTCTTCTCCCCTTTTTTTCAGAATGAGGCTCGTTTGGAACCTTTTTTCCTCTGTAAGAGCCTGTGGTTCAAAAGACCATATAAAAGCGGTGAATGTGGTGCAACCGACTCATTCACGCAAATAAGAGTTTCGCGGTTTTGCAGCACGAATCCAAGAGAAATAATGCAATATCTACCAGTTTCAGAAACTAGCCTAGACTGACATGTCCCTGATTCGAAATTGGAGTTTTATGGAATTTTGATTTTAGGGAAAATAAACATAATTTCTCCTACTTTTCTCTCCCTGTTCTTTATACTTTTCAGCGGGGACTCCCTATTTATTTTTAGATATAGAAAAGCGTGACTTTTTGCAAATATTCAGTATTTTAGTAGGTAATTGCATAGTAGGGTAAAAAAATCATTTTCTTACCACTTTTCGTTAATATTTAGGAAGAAAGTATTTAATCTGGGTGAACAAAATTTTTAGATCAAGAATTGGCATTTGTGTTGTAATTCCCAAAAATTTAATATAAATGATTTAAGTACTTTCTTATTTACCGTGATATAAATAGTACCTGTCAGACAAACAGCCAAAATTATCAAATCAATAAAAAGCCATTCTTTCGTTCTATCTAAAAAGGGAGCTCCCATTGAAAAATGTAAAGACCTGGAAAAGAAAAATAGGATGAATTGCAAGTATCCCCCCCCCCCACAAAAAAGCACAAATTTGACATTGATCGGTCCAGTTCCAGAACTAGTCCTGGTTCCGTCACCATTGTGTTAGGACCCATTGTCCAGAAAAGCGAGACGGGGTATGTTGCGTTTGTAAAATAGCCGTGAAACTTGAGAACCACGTTCAAGTAAAGTTTTGGCTGTTCCAGTAAACATATTTTGAGATTAAAAGCTTCATATTCTAATTCCCAAGAGTGATAAAAGACAGAAACGCTAAAGCATCTAGAGAAAACAGATTTAACCAATCAACAGAGCGCGCTGAGTCTATCAGCTTGACATAAAAACTCAGCATCATGCTTTTGAATTACTGCTAGAGATGGATTAGGCTACTTGTCAGAAATGGATACCCCCAATTAGTTTGGGTTTTCTATAACAGAACGAAAAAAACACATCCCCCGAATAAAATCTCTGCTTCGAGTACAGAGGTGATATTGTACGCCATCATTAAAAATGCTTGGTTAGGGTCTTCTGACTTCTTGTCTATGAACACTAACTTGACAATATCTTCCCCTCAAAAATCACTATGGCTTACGCATTTTAGTAGCTTTAATGTGACATAGCTCGGAACTAGCCCTTGTAGTTGCATCCTGCTGACATGCTATTTTGAACAAGAAACTTCCCGAACCCTCATCATCAGGTAAATAGATTATCTGCAGCTGATGTGAGTTGGTTGGATAAACAATTCAGAAGGGTTAGAATATTATACCTAGTCTAGTTGGATTTTGGGTCACAGAAATATTATCCAAAAATGTTTTGACATTCCAAAGAGATCCTTTCTAGTGCAAATTAATTCAAAAAATAAATAAAAACCAGCTTTTCTTACCGAGGTAAAGAGTGAAGTTGAAACTTAAAAACGATTAAAAATTATTGTTTCGAAGATTACGCAGAATATATCTATAAAACTAGCGTAAACTAACTGAGCCGTAATATTTTCTAGTTTTTTAGAGTTCTAAAAAAACTAGCTCTTTATTGAAACTGAGCTTTCTTGAGTTTTTTTTTTTAGAAAATTATATTTGTATACTAAAACTTATCCACAATAAGGTCGGTGAAAGGCTATTGAGAGACTATTACATTAGTATTTGTTATGTTCAGGCTACTCATGGAACTTTCTGATAGGCCTACTAAGAGAACACCCTGTTTTTTATTAGATCAATTTATCTGTTTTCAGTATTGCGCTAGTTTTTTTAGTATTCTAAAGATATTAGATAGCACGAGTCACCTTATTTAAGTTAGTTTAGAAAATATATCTTATGGAACCTGCGAAGCAATAATTTTTGTTCGTTGAAGTTTCAACTTTGCTATTTATTTCCGTACGAAAAACTCTGTTAATTATTTTTTTTTCATATACAATAAATCTTAAAAAACAGATCTTTGTTTAATACAGGCAATGAAAAAAGCAAGTTTGTATGGATTTGTTTAACTAAAATACGACATCAAATAACTGTTTCACTACCTACATCCCTTTAACATTTCCATAAGATACCCTATATGAAAATTTGTAGCATAACTAAAGAATAAGAGAGGTATTTTGTCACCAGTATCTTTGAAAATGGGCTCATAAAAAACACATTGTTTCCATGAAAATGATAATAAATAAATTCTATTTTTTACTTAGGCATTTTTGAAAAGAGTTTTTCAGTATTCGCTGACTAGGAGGCATAAGAGGGGGGATTTTAAGCCTCCAAAGGATTTTTGACCATGGAGATAATGACGGTTGCTTTATTATGCATTCCAGCCTTCCCACTCCAGAAGGTGACATTTGGCACTTTATGATGGAGTTGTAAAAATGAGCTTACAAGAGGCACGTAAGGAGAGCAGTCGCCTTTTATATGAGCCATTAGAGATCTCGATATTTGCTTAGTAGCCGATAAAACACGCGAGAAGTGAAGTCTCGTTAATGCTAGTGAAATAAAACAAAATAGGATGAAAATATAATAGTTTGTGAACAAATTTGGGCTTTAAATTTGCACATTAAGGGGGGTGAAGCATAGAGTATATTAAATACGTAACCTAACCTAGGTAACTTTTTTGCCCCTTTAGCCCCAAAAAACTAAAGTTTAAATAGTTTCCACAGAGTGAGCAATACTTCACTAGTCGGCGGAAACTCGGTCTTGAATAGAATCTTTGAAATTGTATATGCGTTTCTCTTCGCGTGTTTAGCGGCTACTAAACAAGTACCAGGATCTCTTATATGAGCATAAAAGAATTAGAAATGAATAACGAGGGGCATGCTTAAAATGAAAAAAAGTGACCTTGGTAATCACTGCAGCATTCATATCATTATCAGCTGGCAATTTATGAATAAAATTGGTGCGTTGATGACAAAATCAATGAGAAATCGATTGGCTATCTTAGAATTTGCATTTCCGGGCATCTTTACCCTAAGAATTGATATTTCATGGCAAAAATGACAGAAAGTGCCTCTTTGATGTGGTTTGTCAAGAATGCGGGGGAGGGGACTTAAAACCTTCTATTTAGGGTTTTAGACGATGAACAATCGATTTGCTATCTTCGATTTTCATCCTCCAACATTTTGATTCTCATTGGACAAAAATTGGAAAAACAAAAAAGAAGAAAAAGAAGACATAGCAATGCTTGATCTCACATCTTTCTGCAAAGATTTCCGTTCATTTAACTCATCTTTGTTCTAAGATCTTACAGCTCACTTATGTTAGCAAAAAGTGTGAAGGACGCCATCTTTCTGCTATCTAGAACAATGATGAGAAAACTTTGATGATATACTCATCATTGTTCTTAGACCGCTGATCAGAGCAGAATCAGGATTGCCACCGTTGGTGATTTTTCACCAAATTTGGTGATTTTTTTAGCTTAGTGATTTTTTTGGTGATTTACCTAAAATTCGGTGATTTTATCATAGGATTTGGTGATTTTACTATGATTTCGTTCCATTTTCTGAATATAGTGAGGCAAAGTCTGATGAAAATGCTATTCAACAGACTTAATTGTCAGGGGATGGCGAATTCATTGCACATAAAAATAGCAAATGAGGGAAGATGACCATCAACGGTGCAGCCTATATTACTAAAGAAGAAAATTTAAAACAATATAATAAAGAGCAGTTGCAGGAAGTACGAACCACGGCTCAATTTTAAGTTTGTTGCAGGCTCAGAAAAATATATTATATTATTTCTATTTTAGCCTATATGCACATCTCAATGCCTAAGTAGGTGGGTTATAGAGACATTTCTAGTCATCAACTAATATCAAACAGTTCGTGGTAACGAACTGTAAGTAAGGAGAGACCCGGCTCAATGGTAACCGAAACTCTAAAAACCGGAATTTTTATACCAATAGATACATCAAAAGAATCAAATTTTAATGCTGATTTAAAATATATAAGTTTCATCAAGTTTAGTCTTACCCATCAAAAGATACGCGCCTTAGAAAATTTGGCTGATTTTGGAAAAAAGGGGAAAAGACCCCCTAAAAGTTATAAAACCTTAATGAAAATCACACCATCATATTCAGCGTATCAGAAAACCCTACTGTAGAGTTTTCAAGCACCTATCTACAAAATGTGGAGTTTTGCAATTTTTGCCAGAAGAAAGATCACGGGTGCGTGTTTATTTGTTGTTTTTTTTTTTATCCCAGGGGTGATCGTATCAACCCAGTGGTCCTAGAATATCGTGGGAGTGCTCATTGAAACGGAAATTAAAAGTTCTAGTGCCCTTTTTAAGTGACCAAAAAAATGGAGGGCAACTAGGCCCCCTCCCACGCTCATTTTTCCCAAAGTCACCCAATCAAAATTTTGAGATGGCCATTTTGTTCAGCATGGTTGAAATATGAAAAAAATGTCTTTTAGGATGACTTAATCCCCCGAAGTCCTCGGGGGGAGGCTGAAAGTTATGAACTTTTACCCAATGTTAACATATAGTATTCGTTATTGGGAAGTATTCAGAAGTTTTCAGGGGGGACTTTTTCCGGTAGGGGGGGGGGTCGGGGTTATATGGGAGGATCTTTCCATGAAGGAAGTTTTCATGGGGGAAGGGACATTGCTATGAAGGGGGCGCCGGATTTCCCAGCATTATTAAAGAAAAAGATCAGAAACTAAATAAAAACACAAGTTTTTCAACTGATTTCAACTGATCAACTGATTGTGATTAAGGGGTCATTTTTAAAGAATTGAAAAAAAAATTCAAACTTTAGCTTAAAGAGCAAGGTATTGACTAGGGGGCGAACCCCCTAATATACGTGTTAAAAATTTACGAATATAGAAGTTCGTTACGTAAGTTAATTCGTAAGTTACGTATATTTATTACTAATAAAAACGTTTGTAAATAAAATTAAACAAGTTTCGAGAAAGCAATTTGACCAAATAAAAGTAAGATTAATATGCAAATTTTGTTTTAATTATTCATGTACGGTGAGCCAAAATCAAAACCTACATTAATTCAATAACGTTCAAAAAGTAAATTAAAAAACAAGTTTTTTTAACTGAAAGTAATGAACGACGTTAAAACTTAAAACGAACAGAAATTATTCTGTATGTGAAGGGGGCTGCCCCCTCCTCAACGCCTCGCTCTTTACGCTAAAGTTTGACTTTGTCACAAAACTTCATTTTTTAAAACAATAAAAAAATTTTAGCGTAAAGAGCGAGGCGTTGAGGAGGGGACAGCCCCTTTCATATACGGAATAATTTCTGTTCGTTTTAAGTTTTAACGTCGTTCCTTACTTTCAGTTGAAAAAACTTGTTTTTTTTATTTAATTTACTATAGACATTACAAGGGCTGATAATCTGCAAATCTTCAGACATGTATTTTGGAGTAAAATTTAAAGCGCATATCAGCAAGATGGGAGAAAATCTTGAACACCAAATATTAACCAATATGCTGTTCAAATTGGTCACTTTCTACAAAAGTATGTTTGCAAACTAAATCACGAAGCAATGCCTGTGATCCTCTTCTGAATCAGCTCAAATGTGTTAATCCGACAATTGCCATTTTTAGTACGATTCCCTCTATTCCTTTGATACACAGCAGATTTTCTACAAATTTAAATTTTAAAGAAGATTTGCTCAACACCGAGTTGAAAATGCCTCCGCATGCTGATGATAAAATCAGAAAAAACACCAAGCTAGAAGCTGCGCGGTTTTGGTTCTTTTTAGGGGTTTGTAAGGATGGCGATGGAAATTCTTTGTTTTTGACCCTCCCCAGCTTCATGGAAGTATTGATGTCCCTACCTCACTCCAATGCCTCATCAGAGAGACGGTTCTCTCTCCTGAATCTAAACGAAATCATTATGTTTTGTTGTCAGTTGCAAAATCATATTTTGCTATTTTTCTTTAAGCTCAAGAGTTAGCCTAATATATGTTTTTTCTTTCAATCAAGAAAAAGCTGACAAACTGTATTTTACTTTCGCGACCAGATTAAGTCTTCCATGTTTTCTTCCGTGAAAAAGAAATTACATGCTGGGTTATGAGCAATGATATTTTTTTAGTTCTTCATTCATTAATTCTGTTTGTTTTGTTTTTTTTAATATAAAAGGACAGGAAAGATTTAAAGAGACTTTGTTTAGAAAGTCACAATTGTATAAATTTTGTTATTTTGACATCCCTCAGTTTTAAAGCCGAAACACATTTTCTAGCAAAAAGAAAATGATAAAATTTAGAAATGATTACTCTCCATAGGTTTCACCTGAACGTTTACCAAATCTTTTTATTAGGTATTTTTGTTCCATTTCACGTTTAAGCAGTAACACAGCTAGGCGATAGTTATTGGTTAGAAAAACTTCTTTTGTTTTCACTTTTCTAAATTAAGGGAATTTAGGTGGTGAAAAGGGCTTCAAGGTAAGGCAATATATTTATTTTGTATGGAATGTACAAGTTTTTAAGTACAGCACATCCAGAACATAACATCCTACATCCCCCACAAGGCTGTATGGCGGTGAATGCATGTGGTAAGAAAAAAAAGACACTAAAGAGCAAAAAAAGACGGGTAGCCACAAATGAGTAAAGCTTATTTGAGTTAAGGTAAGGCTGTATGGTTCTTCTGTTAAGGTTTTTACCGAGCCAATCATTTTACCTAAGCCCGAATCTTCAAACACTTAATCTTCAAAAAATTGACATACCTGAAAACAAAAGGCTTACACTTGTCATCTAATTCTCTGTGGTAAGTGGAAATACATGCTAAAAATTTGGACTGTTATTGATGCCAAAGGCAAAAATTTTGTGAATTCCATCCATTTTTGGTGCTTTGTTACAAAATGGTCTTAAAAATCCACTGTACGTAAGTAATTTAAAAAAAAAAAACTAACTTCTTGTTTTTTTAAGTATAAGAATCTGCAATATACAACAGTTCGTGGTAACGAACTGTAAGTTAGGAGCGATGCGGCTAAATAGTAAATGAAACTCTAAGAAACGGAGTCTCAATAACAATAGACACATCAAAAGAACCGAATTCTCATGCTTATTCAAAATATGTAAAATTCATCAAATTTAATGTTACTCATCAAAAGTTACGAGCCTGAAAAAATTTGCCCAATTTTCAAAAAGGGGAGAAACACAAACAAAACATCAAGTGATCATAATGAAAATGACACCATCAGATTCATTATACCAGACAACTTTACTGTAGAGGCTTTAAGCTTTTATGCACAAAAAAGTGGAATTTTATATATATATATATATATATATATATATATATATATATATATATATATATATATATATATATATATATATATATATATATATATATATATATATATATATATATTTTTGCCTGAAGAAAGATCACGGATGTTTTTTTTTTTCAGGGGTGATTGTATTGAACCAGTGATCGTAGAAGATCGGGAGAGGGCTCATTTTATCGGAGATCAAAATTTTTAGTGCCCTTTTTAAGTGACCAAAATATTGGTAGGCAGCTAGCCCGCCTCCCATGCCTATTTATTCCCCAAAGTCATCCGATTAAAATTTTGAGATAGTCATTTCTTCAGCATAGGGGAAAAATCTAATAAATCTGTCTTTGAGGATTGCTTGAACACCAACAGTCTCCAGGGCAAGGGCTGCAAGCTATGAACTTGCTCCATTGTTTAAATATAGTATTGGTTATGTAAAGTATACAGACGTTTCTCAGGGGGGATTTTTCTGGTGGAGGGAGGAAGGGGGGTAACGTGGGAGGATCTTTCCATGGAGAAATTTTTCGGGGTAGAAAGGAATTTTCCATTGAGGGGAAGCTGAATTTCCCAGTTTTTTTTCAACTGAAGTAAAGAGCAACATTCAATCTTAAAACGAACAGAAAATATTACGTATATGAGGGGGATAGCTTCTCCTCTGCACATCGCTCTTTACACTAAAGTTTCTTAGAACTTTTAAAAAAAGCTTATTATCCTAATTAAACTGTTTTTGTGATCCAGTAGTCATTCTTAAATAACTGGATAAAAAAATTAAATTTTAGCGTAAATAGCAAGGTATTGAGGAGAGGCAACCCCCTCTCATATACGTAATAATTTCTCTTTGTTTTAAGTTTTAATGTTGCTCCTTACTTTCAGTTGAAAAAAATATTTGTTTTATTTAATCTGCAAATGAACACATAAAATAGAAGCTGTAATTAGTTTTGTGAGCAAAATCCGTATGAATGTGGCATCTTAAAATCTTTTGCTATGAAAAATGCTTCTCTTTGTTCTAATAATTAGTAGAGACTAGTAGCACGTATAAATTCATCAAAATGTGTAGATACCAGTAGCAAGCATAAATTCACTATAAAATAGGTATAAATATGCATCGGTATAATACAAAAAAGCATAGGTATAAAAATTTCTTAACAGATATGGACCTATTCGGCACATTAAGATGTTTCTCAGTCAATTTGCCTTTTGGTGATTTTCTGGTGATTTATTCTAAGAAAAAAATGGTGATTTTTTATTGTGTTCAGTGGCAACCCTGAGCAGAATGATGAAAGATGTTTGCAAAATAGAAGATGTAAGATCTTAGTGCTAAGATTTCATTTTAAGCGTTCTTTGTTAAAAGATGTAAGATCTTAGCACAAAGATGAGTAAAAGAACGGGCCTTATATGCGCTCCTCTTTCCTTTATCCTTAAAACTACGAACACGAGGACTGCTTGAATCGAAGGTCACAAAATATGAGAAGAAGGCTCTTTTGAATGTAAATAACTCTGGTTCTGGTTCCCTTTTCACGAGTTAGAAGTGATTGGGAGTAGGGTGTAAAAGGTACAACGACTCTTTCTTGCTTTCTTGATCCAGGGTACCCTAGCGACAAAAGAGGAGGGTACCACCGAATGAGAGCTGCTCTTCTAAATGAGCCAGTTTAAGAAAAAAGGGGTACTGTGCTATTATCTGTATAATACGTGCGAAGTGAAGTTTGATTAATGCTAATGAGATAAAACAAAATAGGATGAAAATATAATAGTTTATGAACAAAATTGGGCTATATATTTGCAACTTAGGGGGGGGGGGAGCATAACATATATTAAATACGCGACCTAACCTACCTAGGTACATCCCCCCTTAACCCCAAAAACAAAAGTTTAAATATTATAAACACAGTGATAAATTACTGTTTGCAATCCTCAGCATAGGAAATCTCCGTTGAAAAAACCTGTTTGACTAGTTTTTCTTTATCATCTTCGCTGTACAAATGCCTCGCGTGTTATACCGATAATAGAACAGTACCCAAAAACGGTAGTACCATTAGATTCCTCACTCTATGCTATTTACCAATATAATAGTTGCATTTCTGACAATGCACTCCCTCCCCCCAGCCCCCCCCCCCCACCCCCACCCCCAATTGTCCAAGACATAGTCCTAGGCGTTTCTTCGATGTTTACTATTTCGTGATGGGTCATATCTTCCCTATGAAACGGGTTGCTGCATTCTTGATACATGAAAACCCCTCTGTCTAAGTGCTTTCACTGGAATTTTGGAAAAATTAAATGAATAATTGTAAAAATTAAACTATTTAAAAATATTGAAAAGTGTGAATAAAAATGGAAGGAAACATGATAGTCTGACTAATAGAAACATGATGCATATATTATAAGGTAAAGTCTCATTGTTTTAGTGTTTTCTTTTGATTTTGCATATATCCAAGGGCTGAGTTTCAGGGACCATTAGGGGGAGGGATATTGCATTGTCACAAACGCGACTATAATATTGTAAATACCATAAATAAAAAATCAAATGGTATTGCTCTTTTGGTTTTGGTGTACTTCTCTTCACGGAGTTACCATCTGAAAATACCAGCAAGGAGGACATCTGTTTAGAAAAAGGACATTCGTTATTTGTGGTATTTCTAATAAGTCAATGTTGAAATTAGCCGAGCATGGATAGCGCTACTTTCATTTTGAAATATCTTTAACAAAGGATGAAGAGATCTAAGCGCCTTGAAGGCTGGGCAGGGGTACAAATCACCTTTGACTATTTCCTTGATCTTTGCAGAATTGTGGGAAGAAACAAAGATGCGACTTAAAAAATTTGCTCTGCCAATTTAGTTCATGTATTTCTAGCGCGAGACTTGTGTGCAGTATACTCTGCTCTTCATAGGCCTGGATACCATTTCTAAACATTCCACAACAAAAAACCTTGTTCCAGTGAGCTAAATCTTATTTAGATAATTCTACAAGGTTGAAAATTGTTACTACTAGCCTATTTACTGTTCTATTGGGGAATCTGGTTGTGTAAGCATTTTGTACTGGTTAAACACAAAAAAAAAGAGAACAAATCCAGGGGCGTCATTTGCTCTAGGGCGGAGGAGGGAGGCGCGGGGGGGGGGGGGGGGCAAATGCCCCCCAAGCTTGCCCTTTCTCCAGCTGATATTCAGTGTCTTCAAAAATCTTGTCAAAACTAAGATAGGGCTACACAATGCAAGCATCCACAGAAAGGTCAATACTTTGTCTTTATGGGCTATTTTTACATTTGTCTTTATGGTTACAATACGGCTTATTTTTCATTGCCTCATTTTTGACTTGGGAGGTTCCAACTTTGTCTCTCTTCCCCAGGAATTCGAAATCACGCCCATTGAACAGATACCATTTTTTAAAGGGAGGAGGACAGATGTTAAAAAGGAGAACGTCTGGCAACCTTTTTCTTTCAGAAGAGTCACACCCAGTGGTATCCCAGGATGTAGGCTAACATAGAAAGTCAAAGTCGCCTTAATTGTAACCCCCCCCCCCTTAATGTCTGGATACGGTCCTAGGTTATATTGAAAGGTTTTCAAAAAATTTCAAGTTAAAAAAAAGCGACAAGGTCCTTAAAGAATTCTGTCAAAATTCTCTATGCGTCTGAACTTAGCATTAGTTCATAAGTACCTTCTTAGGATTTTGAGAGTATTCCTTAAATTACGCATAAAAACTTATCAGCTGATTAAAAAAAAAAAACCTTCAACAACAGTGATAAGACTGTTAAATCCTAGACAATCAGCTATCAGCTATCACCCGCTACCCGGTACTACTGTACTTTCATACTAAAATGGCAGTTCTGAATGACGTCAATATCCTCTTGAATATTCAGTTATTTTAAACAGAGAATTGATCAAAAAAAGCAGTAACTTAATGTTACGTTAGTAGCAGTGCATTGCCTGGGAATCCTCGACGAGATTTGCATTATTCAATATTTGCCGATCAAAGGAAATAATTGTAACTCAATATTTTCTTGAAGTTAGAATTTTGTGTTTGGTCTGGAGAAGGGGTGATGTTAGCAAAGTCGGCTCTAAATAGTGCCTGAACGATGTTCACTTCAATTTTTAATGGCTATTTTGCCTCAAAATAGAATCCGAGCCTAAATCATTAGTGCCTCAAAGAAAAATGTTAAACACGAGAACTATTTCTAAACCCGAGATGACATGTGTGTCAGGTAAGTATGCAAACATTTCTTTTGGCCTATACATAAGAAAATAGACATAAAAGGCGCCTTGTACACAAAAAAAGAAACTTCCAAAATTTTGGGACAGGTATAGCCCCCCTGGAGCACACGCCTGATGCATGTATGAAGCGGATTCAAGAGTAGCAGACTCAATTCCAAGTTCAACTATACCTAAATTCAATGTTCCTGGGGATTATCTCAACAGTTTTTTTTTTTTTTTTTTTTTTTTCTGTAAATCCAAAGTTTGTTTTCGCTTTGACTTAACAAAGGAAAAAGATCCTTCCGAGTTTCTAGATTATTGGTTTTCATTATTCATTAGTTCTGATACATAGTTTCAACGGGAAGGCGTCATAACATCGAACTGTCAAGAGCACGACCGTCAGGACCAGTACAAAATCCGTCATAACATCGACAAAAAAATCCGTCAGAACCTCGAACCGTCATAACATCGAAAATTTTTGAAACTTTAGTTTTTTGGGGGGTTTAGGGGGGAAAGGTACCTGGATTAGGTTAGGTTACGTATTTAATATATATGCTATGCTTTACCCCCACTCCCCTGATGTGCAAATATATAGGCAAAATTTGTTTCTAAACTATTATATACTTATTACTATTATATAAACTTATAAATTTTTTTAGATGTTATGACGGTTCGAGGTTCTGACGGTTCGATGCACAGTATATAAATTATAGGCAGTATGCTCTTTCCCTATCTCAGCCATTATAAAAACCCGGACCGAGGTGCGAGTACTCCAGAGAACGTATAAACATAAGCGACATTAGATCTTTTCACGGGTAGACAAGTCAGACTTCTCTTGAACGCGAAACTTGGCTTCAACGTTGGAACACTAAATTTTGAAGAAACTAATTTTAAATTAATTTATTCCAACACATATATGAAAATCGGTAATTAGTAGTGCAATGTTATTATTAGATGCTTTTAGGAATTAAAAGTAGGTTTCGAAGTCTCAAGTTGGTTTCAAAGGCATTTTGAGAAAGTTTCTGCCAAAATACGTTTTCCAGGGTAATTGGACCGCTGATGGCAGATCAAATGAGAGGAGCTGTGTGTACGCGCCAATGCAAGATTAAGTGGGAGGAGATGTTTGTTCGCACCGAGAATGAAGAGCCAGAAATTATCTACGGCAAACTTACTGCTATATCTTTATACTGTGGTTCGATGTTATGACGTTTCGTGCTTGTGACGGTTCGCCGAAATGGTACCCTTTTCAACTATTGATTCTAGAGACATCTACAAAAATACCTTTTGCAACTTATCGGTTATATAATAAACACTCGAGAATTTCGATCGTGAATGATGCAATCATGTCACAAGAAACTGGTCAAACAACTTCTTTATACCAGAGAATTAGCTTTGGCTGGGTTGGAAAATAAATTGTAGCCATAATTCACTTAAATATTTAGTTGGTGTTTTGGTTAGGTTAGGTCAGAATAGGTTTGATAAGACTACGTATTTAATATATGCAACGCTTTACACCCCCCCCCCCTTAATTTTCAAATATATAGCCCAAATTTGTTTTTAAACTATTATATTTTCATCAAATTTTGTTTTATTTCATTAGCATTAACCAAACATCTCTTTTAGAGTGTTTATTATATAACCGGTAAGTACCTATCTTTTTTGTATTTTCTTTGAAAAATACTCTTTTATGGTGTTTTTCTTAAAAAAAAAAATTGCCCCCCTCCCTAGATTTTGAAAAGTACATCCACATTTTCGTGAATTGGTGCCACTGGGCGAAAAAGTTGAAACACTAGGTAAATTAGACAAGCTACGCAAAAAATTGGAATTTCCCCCTTTTTGCCATGTTTTTGCTCAGGAGTCGGCGTTTACTCCCCAGAAAATACACCCCCACAAAAAATCCCCCCCGCCCACGGCTGGTTGTTCTCTAGTCACTTTCGACTTATAAAAAAGGACAAGAACTCTCAATTTCTAATCGAATGAACATCCTCTGAAGTTTCTGCGACTATGAGGCGGAGATGGGGATGAGGAAGGGCCAGTGCCACCCCTATACGGAATCAATTCTGCTAATTTTGGGGTTGAATCTTACTCTTTACTTTCGTAATTACTGCATAGACCAGAAATATACCCGGAAATCAAGAGGGATTAAATATCAATATCACATTTTTGATGCTTAAAAAAAAATTCTTACCCACTCCCCTCCCCCGCCCGAAAAAAATAACATCCGGAGCAAAAGTCCTGGATACGGCCCTGGGGATCATGCATCAATTTCTATCTTCACCTTCCCCTCGTTTCTTGCTGAGGACTAATTCTGTTCTCATGTGAAGACTCAATGAGAGAGTTGGGATGCGCCAGTAAAATGCCAGAGTAAAGTGCACCCTTTGAGGCATCTCCCTCCCTGCCTAACTACAAAACAATCAGAACACCCCATTGTACAGGTTTAAAGCCGGTATGTGCACATGTTTGGGATTGTAAAACCACCAGGAATTTACCTAAGACAGTGAAATTTGTTTAGAGCTTAAAAATATTTCGGTTAGTTAGGGTCTGCAGCCTACGGGGGCTAATAGTCCACAGTGGGGTCACTTTATTACGAAAATTAAATAAAAAAAAAGTTTTTTTAACTGAAAGTAAGGAACGACGTTAAAAACTTAAAACGAACAGAAATTATTTCGTAAATGAAAGGGGCTTTCCCCTCCTCAACGCCTCGCTCTTTACGCTAAAGTTTTTCTTTGTGATTAAGTCAAACTTTAGCGTAAAGAGCGAGGCGTTGAGGAGGGGACAGCCCCTTTCATATACGGAATAATTTCTGTTCGTTTTAAGTTTTAAAACGTCATCCCTTACTTTCAGTTAAAAAAACTTGTTTTTTTTATTTAATTTAAAACGTTTTTGAATTAATGCAGGTTTTGATTTTGGCTCACCGTACATGAATAATTAAAACAAAAATTGTATATTAATTTTACTTTTATTTGGTTAAATGGCTTTCACAAAACTTGTTTAATTTTATTTACGAACGTTTTTATTAGTAATAAATATATCGTAACTTACGAATTAACTTACGTAACGAACTTCTATGTTCATATATTTTTAATACGTATATTAGAGGGTTCACCCCCTGGTCAATACCTTGCTCTTTAAGCTAAAGTTCGAATTTTGTTCCAATTCTTTAAAAATGACCACTTAATCACAAAGGCCGTTATTTAGAATAAATGCTCTTATGAAAGTACTAAATAATCTTTGGCTTAAAGAGCGAGGTATTGACTAGGGGGTGAACCCAATCATATACGTAATGTTTCTATCGTTTTAAGTTTTGATGTTGCTCCTTACTTTCAGTTAAAAACTTTTTTTTATATATAATTCTGATCATTTTTTAAATAATGCTGGGAAAATCCGGCGCCCCCTTCATAGCAATGTCCCTTCCCCCATGAAAACTTCCTTCATGGAAAGATCCTTCCACATAAACCCCCGACCCACGGCCCCACCCCCCCCCCACCCCCACTACCAGACAATAAATCCCACCTGAAAACATCTGTATGCTTTCCCATAACCAATACTAAATGTTAACATTGGGTAAAGTTCATAATTTTCAGCCCTCCCCCCAGGGACTTCGGGGGATTAAGTTTCCTAAAAGACATTGTTATCATAATTTTCGACCATTCTGAACAAAATGACTATCTCAAAGTTTTGATCGGGTGACTTTGGGAAAAAATTAGCGTGGGAGGGGGCCTTAAAAAGGGCACTATAACTTTTAATATCTGTTCGAATAAGCCCTCCCATGGTATTCTAGGACCACTGGGGTCGATACGATCACCCCTGGGGAAAAAAAAACAAAACAAACAAAAATAACACGCATCCGTGATCTTTCTTCTGGTAAAAAAAAAAAATGCAAAATTCCACATTTTTGTAGATAGGGGCTTGAAAACCTCTGCAGAAAGGTTCTCTGATTGAATCTATAGGATGGTGTGATTTTCATTAGGGTTCTATAACTTTTAGGGGGTCTTTCCTCCTTTTTTCGAAAAATCAGCCAAATTTTCTCAGGCGCGCTTAACTTTTGATAGGTAGGTATAAACTGATGAAACTTATATATTTGAAATCAGAATTAAAATTTGATTCTTTGATGTATCTATTGGTATCAAAATTCCGTTTTCTACAGTTTCGGTTACCATTGAGCCGGATCGCTTTACTTATAGTTCGTTACCATTTTTGATAAGCTTTTCTGAGCTGTTGTTTTTACTTAACAGTGCGATTCTGCGAATTCTACTTCGAAACCTTGTTTAGTCTCAGACAAGTTGTCGAAAAGACTAAATAAGCATGTTTTTGAGAGTATGACAGCCAGTATTTCCTTGTCAAAAAATTTAACAATTTACTTCCTTAAAAACTACCCTTCTTTCCCTCGCTCTATAGCCCCCCTAAAAAATTCCGGTTGGCACTATGAAAGTATTGGAAAGTTGCAATTTCAAGTGATTTGAAATGGAATGATGGTTTCACCAGTAGCTGCAATCTAATAAAGTATTAATGATGTCATACAACGAGCAAATACAACAGCCTCCCTCCTTAAACTCCGATATAGCTTTAAATCACACTGTTTGGGAATTCACCTCTCATTTATACGCCCATTTCCTAACTAAGCTTTGAAGTGTAACCATCGTAACTTGCTATGGGACAGGGGGGGAGGGCAGCAACTACCTCTCCCAAACCTCAGTTTGCCCCCCCCCTCCCTCTCCCGGACTCCAGTCCCCCCCACCCCAGCTGAAATTTAGTTTCTTTAAAAATCTTTCAAAACTAAGATAAGTCTACATAAATCAAGCATCCACAGAACAGGTCAGTTTTCTTTGGTATAACCTTACTTTATAGTACTATGTGGGTCATTTTTCAGTTTTCACTGTCATTTTCACTTAATTTGAAAAATTGGCCCCAACTTTGTCCCCCGCCCCCAGGACTTTGACGAAATTACGCCACTGAGTGTAACCCAGTATTTTCAATGAATTGTCGAATAGAAAAGAGGCGGTTCAAAAAAGTGCCTAAGAGTTATCTGTTTGATCATGCAAGAAGTACATTACATTTCCCTTCTTCGCAGAGCCAATTTGGTAACCCTTGACGAAAGTAGAATCGAAATTGCCTTGTGTTTTGCAAACATTGCTCTCCATTGCCCCCAAACAAATTCACTTTTCCATAAACACCCCCTCAAAAGACCTCACCTCTCTCGTTCTATCTCAACATAAATCCCCGTTTTTTTTACCCCTTTAAAATTTTCCACACAAAGAGTAAGGAACTTTTTCTTCCCATTATGATCGAAAAGTGAAATAAGTGAATCCACCTCCCACTCTTTTTTTTAAGTTTTCACTGATTACATCTATTATTTTCATTATAACTCTTTTTTTTAACAATTTACTGGATAAAGTCTATACTTTATTAATTTTTGTAAGCTTTTCGTCTGCTACATTTAATTTTCTATTATCTTTATATGTTCATTTCCATGTGCAACACATTTTGCTTAGTTATTTGACTTTTTTTCAAGGTTTTTTTTTTTGTATCTTTGGTGTTTTTACTCGACATAAAAACCGAATTTGGGCTTCATAGAGCTTTTGAAGCTCTTTTGGAATAGAATATTATTATCTTTATGCCTAACTTATTTAGTAAAAAAGGAAGCTACGGAATGGATTTGATCTGTTTTACCTGCAAATGTCTTACATTGAAATTAACTTCTTTGTGAGCCTTATCGACATAGTAATTGTTCTAAGAATTGGCAAACCCGAATTATTATTATTATTTATTTTTTTTTTTTTTGATAAACCACAGAAAATTGATACTATTCAGCTATACAGTAAGCTTAGTTATGTCCCCATTCACTTTTTGCTTTACATGAACTGGCTAGTCCATAAAGAGGCGGAAAATATCCAAACCAACCCCATATACATTGTCGGAATCAGCCCGGCGTGACAGATGGCGTTGACTTACCATTGACGAGAACACAAATTATTGTCACAAAATGCTTTAATGTATTCCTTTAATAATTCCACCAAACTAAATAGCTTAGACTGTAGCAAACCGGAAAAAATAATGAACAATTATCAAACAGTTCGTGGTAACGAACTGTAAGTAAGGAGCGACCCGGCTCAATGGTAACCGAAACTGTAGAAAACGGAATTTTGATACCAATAGATACATCAAAAGAATCAGATTTTAATGCTGATTTCAAATATATAAGTTTTATCAAGTTTGTCCTACCTATCAAAAGTTAAGCGCCTGAGAAAATTTGGCTGATTTTCGAAAAAAGGGGGAAAAGACCCCCTAAAAGTTATAGAACCTAATGAAAATCACACCATCCTATTCAGCGTATCAGAGATCCTCCTGCGGAGGTTTCAAGCTCCTATCTACAAAAATGTGGAATTTTTTTTTGTGCCAGAAGAAAGATCACGGATGCGTGTTTATTTGTTTGTTTATTTGTTTTTTTGTTTGTTTTTTTATCCCAGGGGTGATCGTATCGACCCAGTGGTCCTAGAATATCGTGGGAGGGCTCATTCGAACGGAAATTAAAAGTTCTAGTGCCCTTTTTAAGTGACAAAAAAATGGAGGCCAACTAGGCCCCCTCCCACGCTCATTTTTCCCAAAGTCACCCGATAATTTTGAGATAGCCATTTTTTTAAGTTGGTCAAAAACGATAACTATGTCCTTTAGGATGACTTAATCCCCCAAAGTTAGGGCTGAAAGTTATGAACTTTACCCAATGTTAACATATAGTATTGGTTATTGGAAAGTATTTATTTAAATCAAAAAAAAACAAGTTTTTTAACTGAAAGTAAGGAACGACGTCAAAACTTAAAACGACAGAAATTATTCCGTATATGAAGGGGGCTGTCCCCTCCTCAACGCCTCGCTCTTTACGCTAAAGTTTTTTTTTATAGTTTAAAAAAATAGAGTTTGTGAGAAAGTCAAACTTTAGCGTAAAGAGCGAGGCGTTGAGGAGGGACAGCCCCCTTCATATACGGAATAATTTCTGTTTTTTTAAGTTTTAAACGTCGTTCTTACTTTCAGTTAAAAAAAACTTGTTTTTTTATTTAATTTTTGAACGTTTTTGATTAATGCAGGTTTTTGATTTTGGCTCACCGTACATGAATAATTAAAAATAAATTTGCATATTAATTTTACTTTTATTTGGTTAAATGGCTTTCTCGAAACTTGTTTAATTTTATTTACGAACGTTTTTATTAGTAATAAATATACGTAACTTACGAATTAACTTACGTAACGAATTCTATATTCATAAAATTTTTAACACGTATATTAGGGGGTTTGCCCCCTAGTCAATACCCTGCTCTTTAAGCTAAGGTCCGAATTTTTTTTCCAATTCATTAAAAATGAACCCTTAATCAAAAATCAGTTGATCAGTTGAAATCAGTTGAAAAACTTTTTTTTTTGTTTAATTTCTGATCTTTTTCTTTAACAATGCTGGGAAATCCGGCGCCCCCTTCATAGCAATATCCCTTCCCCCATGAAAACTTCCTTCGTGGAAAGATCCTCCCATATAACCCCCGACCAACCCCCTCCCCCCACCTACCAAAAAAATCCCCTGAAAACGTCTGTATGCTTCCCAATAACCAATACTATATGTTAACATTGAGTAAAGTTCATAACTTTCAGCCCTCCCCCGGGGACTTTGGGGGATTAAGTCATCCTAAAAGACATTTATATCATATTTTCGACCATGTTGAACAAAATGGCTATCTCAAAATTTTGATCAGGTGACTTTGGGGAAAAAATGAGCGTGGGAGGGGGCCTAGTTGCCCTCCATTTTTATTGGTTACTTAAAAAGGGCACTAGAACTTTTAATTTCCGTTCCAATGAGCCCTCCCACGATATTCTAGGACCACTGGGTCGATACGATCACCCCTGGGAAAAACAAAAAAAACAAACACGCATCCGTGATCTTTCTTCTGGCAAAAAATGCAAATTCCACATTTTTGTAGATAGGATCTTGAAACCTCTACAGTAGAGTTCTCTGATGCGCTGAATATGTTCTATGTGCGCTGAATATGGTGTGATGTTTTTTCATTAAGGTTCTATAATTTTTAGGGGGTCTTTCCCCCTTTTTTCGAAAATCAGCCAAATTTTCTCAGGCGCGTAACTTTTGATGGGTATGACTAAACTTGATGAAAATTATATAATTGAGTTCAGCATTGAAGTCTGATTCTTTTGATGTATCTATTGCTATCAAAAACCCTTTTTATAGAGTTTCGGTTACCATTGAGCCGGGTCGCTCCTTACTTACAGTTCGTTACCACGAACTGTTTGATACAGACGGTTTCAGAGGGGATTTTTTCTGGTAGAGGGGAGGGGAGTGGGTCGGGGGTTATGTGGGAGGATCTTACCATGAAGGAAGTTTTCATGGGAGAAGGGACACTGCTATGAGGGGGCGCCGGATTTCCCAGCATTATTTAAAAAAAAGATCAGAAATTATATATAAAAAAGAACAAGTTTTTTAACTGAAAGTAAGGAGCAACATCAAGACTTAAAACGACAGAAAATATTACGTATATGATTGGGTTCATCCCCTAGTCAATACCTTGCTCTTTAAGCCAAAGATTATTTAGTACTTTCATAAGAGCTATTTATTCTAATAAACGGCATTTGTGATGAAGGGGTCATTTTTAAAGAATTGGAACAAAATTCGAACTTTAGCTTAAAGAGCAAGGTATTGACTAGGGGGCGAACCCTCTAATACACGTATTAAAAATATAAGAATATAGAGGTTCGTTACGTAAGTTAATTCGTAAGTTACGTATATTTATTACTAATAAAAACGTTCGTAAATAAAATTAAACAGGTTTCGAGAAAGCCATTTAACCAAATAAAAGTAAAATTAATATTCCCTTTTTTTTTTTAATTATTCATGCGCGGTGAGCCAAAATCAAAACCTGCATTAATTCAAAAACGTTCTAAAATTAAACAAAAAAACAAGTTTTTTTAAACTGAAAGTAAGGAACGACGTTAAAACTTAAAACGAACAGAAATTATTCTGTATATGAAAGGGGCTGTCCCCTCCACAATGCCTCACTCTTTACGCTAAAGTTTGACTTTCTCACAACTCTATTTTTTTTAAACAATGAAAAACTTTAGGGGAAATATAGCACCCCTTCCTGGAAATGTCCCTTCCCCCAAGGAAACATCCTCCATGGAAATATCATCCTACGTAACAAAGGGGGCCAAGCTGCCCTCCAATTTTTTCGGTAACATAAAAAGGGTACTAGAACTTTTAATTCCCGTTCGAATGAGCCCTCTCACGATATTCTACGACTACTGGATCGATACGATGACCCCTGAAAAAAAACACGCATCCGTGATCTTTCTTCTGGCAAAAAATACAAAATTACAAATTTTTGCTGATAGGAGCTTGAAACATCAAGGGTTTTGTGCGACATAGGGTTTTGTGCGACCCGGCTCAATGGTAACTGAAATTCTAAAAAACCGAATTTTGGTACCAATAGATACATCAAAAGAATCAGATTTTAACTCTGATCTCAAATATATAACTTTCATCAAGTTTAATCTTACCCATCGAAAGTTACGCTCCTGAGAAAATTTGCTCATTTTCGAAAAAAAAGGGGAAAGACGCTCTAAAAGTTATAGAACCTTAATGAAATTCACACCATCATATTCAGCGTATCAGAGAACCCTACTGTAGAGGTTTCAAGCTCCTATCTACAAAAATGTGGAATTTTGCATTTTTTGCCAGAAGAAAGATCACGAATGCGTGTTTATTTGTTTGTTTTTTTTTCCCAGGGGTAATCGTATTGACCCAGTGGTCCTACAATATCGTAGGAGGGCTCATTGGAACGGAAATAAAAAGTTATAGTGCCCTTTTTAAGTGACCCAAAAAATGGAGGGCAACTAGGCCACCTCCCAAGCTCTTTTTTTTTTTCTCAAAATCCCCCAATTAAAATTTTGAGATAGCCATTTTGTTCAGCATAGTCGAAAATCTAATAAATATGTCTTTTACGATGACTTAATCCCCACAGTTCCCAGGGGAAGGGCTGCAAGTTATGAACTTTGCCCATTGCTTACATATTGTATTGGTTATTGGGAAGTATACAGACATTTTCAGAAAGAATTTTTTTCTGGTGGGGGGGGGCTGTAGGAGGGGGTTACTCGGGAGAATCTTTCCGTGAGGATGTTTTTTGGGGTGAGGGACATTTCTATGAAGGGGGCGCCGGATTTCCAAGCATTATTTAAAAAACGATAAGAAATTAAATTAAAAAAAAACAAGTTTTTTCAACTGAAAGTAAGAAGCAACATTAGAACTTAAAATGAACAGAAATTATTACGTATATGAGGGGGTTCTCTCCCAAGTCAATACCTCGCTCTTTACGCTACAGTTTTTTTTTAGTGTTTTCAAAAGAGCTATCTATTCTAATTAAACGGCCTTTGTGATTCAGGGGTTTGTGAATTAAATTTTTTTTAACTTTTAACGTAAAGAGCGTGGTATTGACTAAGGGGAGAACCCCATCATATACGTAATACATATACGTAATAAAAAAAAACAAGCGGTACGGCTCAATAGTAATCGAAACTTTAAAAAACGGAACTTTGATGTCAATAAATGTATCAAAATAATGGGCTTATAATGCTGATTCTAAATATATGAATTTTATTAAGTTTAGTATTACTCATCAAAGGCTACGAGCCTGAGAAAATTTCCTCGATTTTTTAAAGAGGGGGGAAACATCCCCTCCAAGTGAAAGAATTTTAATGAAAATCACACCGTCAGATTCAGCGTATCAGAAAACCCTATTACATAGGTTTCAAGCTCATATCTGCAAAAATCTGCAACTTTGTATTTTTTGCCAGAAGAAAAATATACGAATATAGAAGTTCGTTACGTAAGTTAATTTGTAAATTACGTCAGAACCAAATTTAGAGAGAGCCATTTAGCAAAAGAAAAGTAAAATTTTTATGCAAATTTTGTTTACTTATTCAATGACTTTGAGCCAAATAAAAGCTGCATTAACTAAAAAACGATCAGAAATTAAATAAAAAAAAACAAGTTTTTTAAACTGAAAGTAAGGAGCGACATTAAAACTTAAAACGAACAGAAATTATTCCGTATATGAAAGGGACTGTCCCCTCCTCAACGCCTCGCTCTTTACGCTAAAGTTTGACTCTGTCTCACAACTTTATTTTTTTAAACAATAAAAAACTTTAGCGTAAAGAGCGAGGCGTTGAGGAGGGGACAGCCCTTTCATGTACGGAATAATTTCTATTCGTTTTAAGTTTTAATATCGCTCCTTACTTTCAGTTTTAAAAAAAACTTGTTTTTTTTTTTATTTAATTCATTCAAAAATGATTGATCATCATTAAGAATTTGAATTTAGCGTCATCTTTTCTTGGGCTATTTTTAGTTTAACTGTTTCCAGAAAAGGCGATAGCACCAAGGGAAATGGTGTTTGTGGTGGTTAGCATTTTGGTGATAAATTGGTTGATGAAAAAAAAAAACAAAGACATGTAAATTTAGCTCAACGCGAGGAACATAACCCATCAATAGATTCGGTAAGTAGAAACACTGTTGTAGAAACTAAGAAGCAAGACATCAGACACGTTAAGACAGAAAACCTTCCCACAGCTATATCCTTCGTGCATAGTAATGGTAGCGTTTTAAAAAAAGGAGGAAATTCCATATTTTTCCGAAGAAAAATATGGAATTTCCATATTAGAAATTCATCTTCGGAAAAATATATATTTTTCCGAAGATGTTAGCTTGTTAATTTAAAAAGGGTTTGTTGTCATGCTCCAATTAATGAGAGTTGAAAACAAATGCTGCAGCTAAAATAAAAGAATGGTTACCGAGATCCCCTAAGAAAACAAAATAGAGCCACCAAATTCAGAGTAATTTTATCCTTGAGTGCAAGACAACTCTGCAATTTTAATGAATCAACAACGCATCGCTGTTATTTATTCATCCAATCAAAAGTAAAAGTAATTGACGCCATTGCTACGTAATATTACAAGACAGATAAAACCATGCATGATGGAACTGTTACGAGAATTAAAAACACTAAACATCTGTCACTTCCAGTTATATTCTCGTACACGAAGGAGCTGAAGTCTGATCTGGCCAGTGTCCCAGTACTGACATCAATGTCACTGCTGTACTTAAGAAAATATTTTTCGTTATTCCAGTTACCACATGCCGTAAACGAAAATGACCCGGTTTTTGTCGTCGCTGTTTTTTTCCAAGTGGAAATTGGAAAACCAATCAAATACGATGCCTTTGTTTACAAAATTCACCTGAAATAAAAGAGAAAGATAAGTGAGAACCTTATACTACACTAGACAGGCAACTATGTACATCGTCAAAATGTATAAAATAGACAAAAAGCACTGGTACTGCTGACGTGGATAGAATGAGGTATAGTAAGCATCGAAAAATAGTCGTACTCATCTTTCTAAAAGATAATATAAAATTAAGGACGATTTCCCGCTTTCCTAATTTCCTCGCAAGGAGTAATATGTTTTCCCTCTCCAGAGAAATGGGCTCTGAGCACGTTTTGCAAACTTTTGAATAGATCCTACATTAAAAATCAAGAACATCTTACTACAAAAATCCTGGATGTAAGGTCATTCAATAGGTAAGGAATCCCCGAGGAGGCAGACATGGCACAATTAAGTCAGTTTGAAATCAGCCAAACAAAATTCCATTCAGAAGACTTTAAGTGATCAAACAGTTCGTGGTAACGAACTGTAAGTAAGGAGCGACCGGGCTCAATAGTAACCGAAACTCTAAAAAATGGAATTTTGATACCAATATCAGATTTTTATGCTGACTTCAAATATATAAGTTTCCTCAAGTTTAATTTTACACATCAAAAGTTACGTGAAAGAGGAAATTTCCCTTATTTTCGAAAAAAAAGGAGAAACACCCCCTAAAAGTCATAGAACTTTAATGAAAATCACACCATCAGATTCAGCGAATCAGAGAACCGTACTGTAGAAGTTTCAAGCTCTTATCTGCGAAAACGTGGAATTTGCATTTTTCAACTTTCTTGGTAACAAACTGTAAGTAAGGAGCGACCCGTCTCAATAGTAACCGAAACTCTAAAAAAAGGATACTAATAGATACAACGTATCAGAGAACCCTACTATAGAAGTTTCAAGCTCATATCTGCAAAAATGTGTATTTTTTTGCCAGAAGAAAGATCACAGATGCGTGTTTATTTGTTTGTTTTTTGTTGTTGTTGTGTTTTTTTTTTCCCAGGAGTGATCGTATTGATCCAGTAGTCCTAGAATATCGTGAGACTGCTCATTCGAACGGAAATTAAAAGCTCTAGTGCCCTTTTTAAGTGACCAAAAAATTGGGGTGCAACTTGGCACCCTCCCACGCTCATTTTTTTCCAGGAGTCACCCAATCAAAATTTTGAGACGGCCATTTTGTTCAGCATAGTCAAAAATCTAATAAATATGTCTTTGAGGATGACTTAATCCCCCACAGTTCCGGGGGAAGGGCTGCAAGTTATGAACTTTGCCCGTTGTTTACATATAGTATTGGTTAATGGGAAGTATACAGCCGTTTTGAGGAGCAATTTCTTTCTGGTGGGGGTGGGGGGGTCGGAGGAGTGTTTTACGGGGGAGGATATTTCCTTGGGGGAAGGGACATTTCTATGAAGGGGGCACCGGATTTCCCAGCATTATTTAAAAAACGACCAGAAATTAAATAAAAAAAACAAGTTTTTTCGACTGAAAGTAAGGAGCAACATTAAAACTTAAAAACAGATTGTTCTGGGTACCCGGCTGACATACCGTATTTCAAAAACAATAGGCAATACGAAAAATTTAGTTCAATACCGCTCTTTAGGGCTATAATGAAAGAAAGGTTGAGGTGGCTAGGGCACGTTGTGCGGATGAAGGATGACAGATTGCCAAAGATTTTTCTTTTCGGCCAACCGTCTAGGGCTAAACGGAAAGCAGATTGTCCTTGTTTGGGGTGGGAGGACGTCATAAAGAAAGATTTAAAGGACATGGGAACTTCGTGGGCGGGTGTAAAAAGGGAGGCTTTGAATAGATTGGGATGGAGGAGGAGCGTGCGTAGCTGTGTTGGCCTCAGGTGGCTTGGTGCTGCGGTGAGTTGTTAGTAGTAGTAGTAAAACTTAAAACGAACAGAAATTGTTACGTATATGAGGGGGGTTCGCCTCCTAGTCAGTTCCTCGCTCTTTATGCTAAAGTTTTTTTTAGTACTTTCAAAAGAGCTATCTATTCTAATAAACCAGCCATTGTGATTCAGGTGTTTGTGATTCAGACAAAATCCGAACCTTAGCGTAATAAGCGCGGTATTGACTAGTTCGCGAACTCCCTAATATACGTAATAAAAACATACGAATGTAGAAGTTCTTTACGTAAGGTAATTCGTAAGTTACGTCAAAACAAAATTTCGAGAAAGCCATTTAGCCAAAAAAAGAAAATTCATATGCAAATTTCGTTTCAATTATGCATGTACGGTGACCCAAAATCAAAGCTGCATTAGGTCAAAAATGTTCAGAAATTAAATAAAAAAAAGTTTTTTTAACTGAAAGCAAGGAGCGACATTAAAACTTAAAACGAACAGAAATTATTTCGTATATCAAAGGGGGGCTGTCCCCTCCTCAATGCCTCGCTCTTTACGCTAAAGTTTGACTCTGTCTCAAAACTTTATTTTTTAAAACAATAAAAAAAAAACATTACGGAGGGCAGATACAGCCTTCACGAGTGCGTACATGCTCTCTAAAACAAATCAATATATTCTAGATAGCAATAAGCATCAAATAATCACCTTAAAACTATTGTCTGCCTCTTTCCTCAGGGATAGATGCATTTCTAAGCTTGGGAGAAGCTTGTCAGTTTCAATGGTCAATGAAGTAAAAGCAAGATTGACGTCTTGGAAAATACCAAAAGTAGTGGTGCAAGTGCTCTAAGTAGATCAAGTAACGTCCAACAATATCGCCAGCATCATTAAAAGAACCTGGACTTTGCAGTTCTAAAAAAAAGCAATAAAAGAGAAGAGAATCACAGCAATTAAGCGTCTCCACTTTTTATTTTTATTATTAACATTTTTATCTATACTTTTCAAAACTAATAACCGCGTTTATGCACCACCAACACTTACAAACCAAAAAAAAAAAAAAAAATGAAAAATCAAATAAAAAATTTCACTTGATGAACTGATCCTTAAATTTTGAGCACTTAAAAAGTAGAAAAGGGGGTACCAGCCCCGTACGTACATAATTTATTCAAGGATTATCGATCGAGTCTAATGGGGTCAAGGTCAATTGATTTGTTTTTGTTCGTCTAGGTGTAATGACTCCAGGGCGAAGTTTGCACATGCGCATTGACGGTGGGGGGAGATGTATTGATCTAGGACTCGAGGGGGAAGTGGATTTTCGAGAAATAGATTGCGTAACCGAGGGGGAAGTGGATTTCCGAGAACTTGATTTACATAATCGGTGGGAGAGGATTTCCGAGAAATTGATTACATAAAAGAAGGGGACAGAATTTCTGAGAAATTGATTTGCATAATCGAGGGGAATTATTGATCTACGAAAGGGGAATTAGAAATGATATCACTTGTTTCCTAGGAATTATACGGGATTCTAAAGAGATACAAATTCTATTTTTAAATATGGCTTCTCAGATCTTACGTGACAGAGATAAATTAATATTCTATTTTTAAATATGGCTTCTTTGATCTTAAGTGTCCGGAATTATTCGGGAGTCTAAAGAGATAGAAAAATCCTTTTTAAATATGGCTTATCTGATCTTTAGGTCACAGAGACAAATTAATATTCTATCGAAACCATAATAGTGTAGCTAGGAACACCTATGAGATGAAGAGATTAACGCGGGAAATGGTTTCCTAGGAATTTCAAATGTGACAGCGCAGGGATGCCAAAACAAAAGGAACACGCAAAAATTACGTTTAGGGATTATTTGGGCGAAACCGTTTGAGACATTTTAGAAGATGATTTAAGCGAAACTGTTTGAGGCATTTTAGAAGATGATTTAGAAGATGATGAGGTTTGAGGGTGAAACTCTGTGGTCATTATAATACACAAGTTCTAGTTGAACAGTCTTGTGAGGTCCCCTACCCCAACAACAACTCCCCTAAGGCAACCCCAAAGGGCCCCGACCCTTATACCCCAACCCCGAAGGAACCCCCCGGCCCCCAAGGCCCCCCGGGCCCTCAAAGGCCCCCGGGCCCCCAATAGCCCCCTGGGCCCCAAAAGGCCCCCGAGCCCCAAAGGCCCCCCCCCCCGGGCCCCCAAGGCCCCGGGGCCCCAAAGAGCCCCCAAAATTTTTTGCCCCCCATTTTTTAATACTTTACAACTTTTTGAATACCCCAACATCAAGCAATACTTTTCAAAAGGCTTTTTTATATCTTTTCAGAACAAGTTCCTTTCTTAATGTCCTTCCTAAACCAATTTTACAAGTTGAAGTACTCATCCTTTTCAACACAACTTTACTTTACAACTTTTTGAATGCCCCAACACCATGTAATACTTTTCAAAAGGCTTTTTTATATCTTTTCAGAACAAGTTTTTTTCTTAATGTCCTTTCCTAAACCAATTTTACAACTTGAAGTACTCATCCTTTTCACCCAAAACTTTACTTTACGAATTTTTGCATACTCCAACATCAAGCAATACTTTTCAAAAGGCTTTTTTTATATCTTTTCAGAACAAGTTCCTTTCTTAATATCCTTCCTAAACCAATTTTACAAGTTGAAGTACTCATCCTTTTCAACACATCTTTACTTTACAACTTTTTGAATACCCCAACACCATGCAATACTTTCAAAGGCTTTTTTATATCTTTTCAGAACAAGTTCTTTACGTAATCTCCCTCCTAAACCAATTTTACAATTTGAAGTACTCATCTTTTTCACCCAAAACTTTACTTTACGACTTTTTGCACACCCCAACATCAAGCAATACTTTTCAAAAGGCTTATTATATCTTTTCAGAACAAGTTCTTTACGTAATGTCCTTCCTAAACCAATTTTACAACTTGAAGTACTCATCCTTTTCAACCACAACTTTACTTTACGACTTTTTGCATACTCCAACATCAAGCAATACTTTTCAAAAGGCTTTATTGTATCTTTTCAGAACAAGTTCTTTTCTTAATATCCCTCCTAAACCAATTTTACAAGTTGAAGTACTTATCTTTTTCACCCACAACTTTACTTTACGACTTTTTGCATGCTCCAACATCAAGCAATACTTTTCAAAAGGCTTTATTATATCTTTTCAGAACAGGTTCTTTACGTAATGTCCCTCCTAAACCAAGTTTACAAGTTGAAGTACTCATCTTTTTCACCCACAACTTTACTTTACGACTTTTTGCTCACCCCAACATCAAGCAATACTTTTCAAAAGGCTATATTATATCTTTTCAGAACAAGTTCTTTACGTAATGTCCCTCCTAAACCAATTTTACAAGTTGAAGTACTCATCTTTTTCACCCACAGCTTTACTTTATGACTTTTTGCACGCCCCAACATCAAGCAATACTTTTCGAAAGGCTTTAAAATATCTTTTCAGAACAAGTTCTTTACGTAATGTCCCTCCTAAACCAATTTTACAAGTTGAAGTACTCAGCTTTTCACCCACAGTTCTACTTTACGACTTTTTGCACACCCCAACATCAAGCAATACTTTCAAAAGGCTTTATTATATCTTTTCAGAACAAGTTCTTTACGTAATGTCCCTCCTAAACCAAGTTTACAAGTTGAAGTACTCATCTTTTTCACCCACAACTTTATTTTACGACTTTTTGCACACCCCAACATCAAGCAATACTTTTCAAAAGGCTTTATTATGTCTTTTCACAACAAGCAAGTTCTTTACGTAATGTCCCTACGACTAAACCAATTTTATTAAAGTGTAAGTACTCATCTTTTTCACCCACAACTTTACTTTACGATTTTTTGCACACTCCAACATCAAGCAATACTTTCAAAAGGCTTTATTATATCTTTTCAGAACAAGTTCTTTACGTAATGTCCCTCCTAAACCAAGTTTACAAGTTGAAGTACTTATCTTTTTCACCCACAACTTTACTTTACGACTTTTTTTGCATACTCCAACATCAAGCAATACTTTTCAAAAGGCTTTATTATATCTTTTCAGAACAAGTTCTTTACGTAATGTCCCTCCTTAACCAATTTTACAAGTTGAAGTACCATCTTTTTCACCCACAATTTTACTTTACGACTTTTTGCACACCCCAACATCAAGCAATACTTTTCAAAATTCAAATTCAAATTCACTTTATTTTTCCCTTAATATTCTTGTTAACAACAAAAATAACAGCGGAAGTCAAACAATTTAAAAACACTTACAAAATTAAATTATTCAAACTTGATTTATTTACAATTTTTCTGGGTCACCATTGTAGTGTTTTACGAAGTAATGAACAAATGACTTCAGGTAGCACTCGGATGAGTGGATCGGCGGTCGTTCCAGCTTTGCTGCGTTTTTCATTATTTCTCTGAGCCTTGTAGAATGTTGAGTTTGGCGCGCCTCAATTTCCGGAAGTAGATCGCGGTGTGTTTCAGAGTCGAGGATTTTTCAACCAAAGTCCATGACCAGTGTGTGCCTTCTCTCTTTGAGGGACTCAAACTTCAGAACTTTGAGGCTCATCTCATAGTCAACGTAGCTACTCCCCAGTATTATTTTGCAGGCCCTTTTCTGCAATCCTTCAATTTTGTCGCTTTGATCTATGGTCAGTGCGCTGTGCCACACTGGGCAGGCATATTCAGTGAGTGGTCTAATGTAGCATTTGTAGCATACAACCATGATCTCAGTTTTCATCCCAAAGTGGCGAAGGTAGGCAAAAGATCTTAGGAGGAAGGCGGTCTTCGAGACGATTGACGAAACGTGGTATTCCATGTCAGATCGCCATCCAGGTGGACACTCAGGATCTCCACCGTTTTTACAGCCTTCGGCCCACCGCATGGCGGGTCTGGAACTGGCCGTTTAAGGAAATTAACCCTAAATAGGACTGTTTTTTCCTGGCTGAGTGTAAGTTTCACTTGGTTTGCTTCATCCTCGATTTTCGCATTACTGTTAGGATTGGGTCTGGCTGTGTGCTCTGTGAGAGAAGTCTGAGGAGGAGGGTGGAGAGATCGTCAGCGAATTTGTAGCGTTCCATAATTTCACGCAAAAGTTTGTTGATCACAATAAGGAAGGCTAAAGGGCCTAACTTCGACCCTTGTGCTGCACCGCAGGTCAGCTCCCTGATGTTTGACGTTTCGCCATTGGGAAGTTGTACTTTCTGTTTGCGGTTCGTCAGGAAACTGCCAACCATTCGCAAGACAATTTGTCTTGCTCCAAGGTAAGTTGCCTCGTCGATAACAACTGAGTGGTCGAGTAAATCGAACTCTTTCACGAAGTCCGCGATGATGCAGTCAATATAAGCACCGTCAATCTCCAATGCTCCAGGATGTCTCTGATGAGGCGGATCAGGTAATGCACAGACCTGGACGAAAGCCGTACTGCCGAGGATCAAGATTTTCACTAATATCTTCAAAAAGCCATTTGAAGACAATTCCTTCCAGGACTTTTGAGAAAATCGATGTCTTTGAGATGGGTCTTAAGTCATTTGCAGATTCGACGGATGATTTTTTCGGTATAGGAATGACCACAACAGTTTTGAATCGTGTCGGGAAGGTGCCCTCACTCAGGCATTGGTTTACTACGGCAGTAAACGGTACCGCAAGCTCGTTGCTGCATGCTTTGATCAGTTTGACCGGCAGTTCTCCAGGAAATGAGGCCTTGGATGCATCCAGTTTTAAGAAAGCGGTCTGGATGGTTTCTGCTTCAATGGATTTCAGTAATGCTTGGAAGGCGGGAAGTGATTCAAGACAGGGTACTTTGTGCAGATTGTAAGTGGCTTGGTAAGTTTCTCCCCTTTTTCGTTTCTTATCTTTTCAACGTCGGAAAGAAAAAGAGCAAAAATGGGGTTTTTTAGGCCAAATGACGATACCAAAGCGAATATTTCGGAGGACAAACTTTCTTACGATGATTAAAAGCCAAAAATTAGCATAAAAGCGAATTCGTGCGATTTGCACAAAATCCAAGAAAAACATGAACTTCGACGGATACTAGCGCAACTCGCTAGTATCCAACGTTTTAATTCTTTTAATTTTTTGTTTCTCGTTTCGTTTCCGTTTTTGTCGTTTCTTTGTTTTTTTAGTCATTTGGCCTATAAAAAACCCCACGTTTTTCTTTGCTTTCGTTTTTCTGCTTTCGGCCAAGAATATTCTGAACCGTGCTATGAAACTTTTTAGAATCGGAAGATAGAAGCTTCTGTACAGTCAAGCGGCCGTGCTGCTTCCTTGCATACTTTATCTTTCTCACCACTATATTTTGCAACTTGTTGGACTCTGCTCTGTTAGAGTTGTACAAGTTATCCCGCCTTAGGATAAGCTCTTTTATATCTGGCGTGATCCAGGGTTTCGTTTCATTTCCTACTACCCGTTTCTTTTCTGGAAAATGCTCTTCGAACATTTTCTGAAGTTGGTCGCAGAAGGCATTTGTCATGTCTTCAGCGGAAGGTAGTCTGTAAATAGGGGTCCAGTTCTGCAATGTTAGCTTTCCCTTGAAGGCGGGGATTTGTTCATCCCTGATCGGTCGATAGGTTACTGTTTGTTTGATTACCTTTCGCCGTGACGAATGCGTCGGTCTCCAGGTCACCGTTAGGTGATCACTTAAGCCAATGCTTGCTGTGATTTCTGGCTCGTTGTAGTACTGTTCGAGGTTAGTGAAGACCATGTCAAGTAGGTTACTGCCGCGGGTTGGAGACTTCACCACTTGTTTCATTGATAGGCTGGACTCTATCCAGGAAGGCTTAATATCATTGAAGTCTCCACATATCACAATACGGCAAAGGGATATTTACTCCGGAAGTGGTCGACGGAGTATTGTAGGTAGTTGACTAGAGTCTTCCGGAATGGGGCTTTGGGTGGGTAGTAGACGACTCCAAAGATTAGGGATGACGCTCCCCTTGGTAGGAAGCGCGGGCTTACCCAGACCCATAGCACTTCGAGTTCTGGGGATTTGGGTATTGGAGGATTTGGGAATTGGAGGATTCGGCGAGTATTCGGCTGGGCGTATCGTTTCGGCAGATCCTCCACCGGATCTGCCGGAAGACCAACTCCTCCACTGTGGCTGATTTCTTCTTTTTTTCGTCTGCTGACTTCCGAGGTAATAAGTATGCATTGTAGCCATCGAGGCTGAGTATACTGCCATTTGTAAGCCAAGTTTCGGTAAGACAGGCCACATCGATCTGTTTACCTCGCATTAAGATGTCCAGTTCCTCGATTTTGTTTGTTATTGACCGGACGTTCGACAGCAATATAGAGGGAAATTCTGGATTCCGCTTTAATCTTGATTTCCTTTTTACAGGATCAGAGGTTTGGGTCCTTACCGCGTGGCACTTACTTGTCTGTGCCGGCGGAAGGAACTTTCTTGTAATACGTCATCCAGGACTGATGTTCATTATCACTTGGTAGGTATGAAGGAGCCTTTGCTGTTTGTGGTAGAGTTGAAGTTAGACTTGGAGGTGGTGGGTTCAGGCGGTAAAGGTCGAGTATGGATTGTTGTAGCAGGTCGTGTTTTTCTGTTTCTGCACCAGCGTTTCTAGCAGAGTGGTGGGAGATACGGTAGGTCGGTAAGTATGGGTGTGATTTGTTCTGGAAGTCCTTTGCTCTTGGTAAATACGATTTGGATGGTGGTGATTGGGTTTTGTGTTTTTCGTACCACTCGTTCTTCTCTCTCCTGGTCCTCCTCTCTTCTGGTTGACGGTTGAGGGTCTTAAGCAGGTCCATGGTTTTGATGATTCTGGTTGGTGGTTGGTGTTTGCTATGCCAGAGAATCCACTGCTGTAGAAAACGCGAGTCCGGAAGTGATTGTAGTTGTTGACTGTCGGTGGGTGATGATGCGGGTGCATATAGTTTTTTGAAATTGTTTGTTCCGTGTCCGTTCTCGTTTTCTGGTGGTTTAAATGCTGGTTTGCTTGGATGAAAGAAGTTTCATCGTTGTCCTTGGTGCAACGCCCGTCCGCAAATCTCTTACATTTTTCAGGATGCAGCTTTTTGCATTTTGCTGACTTGGCGTTTTGGCAACCATCTTGAGCGGAGTGATGTTCACAAACTGGAGGAGTCTCAACGAGATGAGAGAAACGACACTGGTTGCCCCATCTGCAGTGACCTTTTTAAAAATAAATGCACTCAGTTTGCGTATTTTGGTATGTTTTGACAGGTTGACTGAGTACAATGACTGATCTGTCTTGTTCTGCTCCCCTCGTGCCTTCTTCAATGTCAGGATTTTTGAGTGGAACTTGGCCTGAGTTGCTGGGTTCTTCTGCTGCTGGTGCTCCTGGAGTCGGACTGACTAATCGCAGGACATTTCGGACAATAATAGTCTCATGAGGATCAGTCATCGTGCTCGCATTCTTCTTTTCAGGCTGGACCAATGATCGGTTTTCAAGTTGCGATTGATTGATCTTTAGGAGCATTTCCGTCATTTCAAGTATTTGTTGCTTTTGTACCGTGTTGGAGGCGGAAAGCTGCGCAATCAGCGGCCTTTGATCGAGAATGATCTGATTCTGCTGCTCAATTCTTCCTGTAAGAGCGTTAATCATTGCAAATTCCAGAGAGTCTTCTGGGTTACGAACGGAGGTATCAACAATAAGACTAGAGCAGTTGAAGCTTGCTGTGACCGGGACACCGTTTTTGAAAGGCGGTTCCGCAAGTTGAGTATCGAACTTTGGTGGGTGGTGAATGACGGACGATAAGAGACGGTTTTCGTCCGCTAAAGCCGGTTTCCTTGAACGGGCCTGTAGAACCTCGTAGGGCCTTGTTCCTGCGTCATCCCACAACATCGAACTTGCTGCCAGAGGGGAGGCTCTTCGACATTCAAACGTGTTATAGTGGGCAAGGTAAGCGTCTTCAGTTTCCCTTCTGTCGCTTTCCGCGAACGGGGTCGACGGCCGTAGTATTTCTTTCTCCCAGAAACGGGAAAAACTCGAATCAAAATTTGAATCACTGACAGGAAAGACATTTATCGTCTGATTTGCTTTTGTTAATTTCGTGTGCTGCCGTCTATCAAGTCCGTGAAGGTCAAGCGCTGTGATTAAATTTTCCTCAGTAGATGGTACTCGCGTAGCTTTGGAGAGAGAGCACCTCGTTACTGCTGTGCTAGTTTCGAATTTTTCGGACTGCTTTTCTCGTCCATTTTCAAATGCTGAACAATTTGAGAAATTAGTTACCTTAGTTTGAGTTTTTACGCCGGATGTGGGTTGACGCAGGTTTTCATAATTCAAATTGTCCATTACTGCATCATTAGCGGTGGATATAATTGATTGGCATGTAAGTTGCGTCGCTGCTTTCTTCACACTCCTGTTTTTTTTGCACGTCCTTCTTCATAGCAGGAGTTACTCCTTCTGGTTCGCCTTTCGGGGAACACGCAACACAAGTCCATTTAGGATCCGGAATATAACTCTTTGTGAGTCTAATTCCTGCACAAAACGCGTGAGTCCATTCCTTACATTTGCTACATTCCACGGAGTTTGAGGTCACATGTTTGTGGCAAGACACACATAGCCACTTAGGTTTGACTCCTGTTTTCTTCAGGGTAGACTTCGCTGTTGCTGCTTTCGTCATTAAGAGTCAGGTTACTTATGGTCAGCGATGTACGGGGAGGGGGGTTTGGCTATGCACCAGATTCACGCCAGATCCAAGAGGGGGGCTGTCTTGGTCTTTTGATGCATTGCACCTTATTTTTGAAAACAGTGCACAATCGTGAGCTTATAGAAAGATCTATCACAAAACGCATTGATCTATTGGTCGAACGCGTTCAAACCCCCTAACAACACCAGGAGCAAGGGAAACACCAGGAGCAAGAGATCACCGGGAGCAAGAGAAGCGTCGAGACCTGCTCACCTGTTCCCTGCAATTTAAGGCTAATTAACCGGCAGGTACCAATACGGCACTTCCGGCAGGTTCTCTCCCCTCTTCTGCTTGATCCCAAGCGATCCATGCAGTCCACAGGACTTTACTTATTCAGAAGAAACATATACACAGGTGGCAACAAAGATAGTGCTATATGAAGATAGCACAATAGATGGCGTGCCAATCTATATGAAAAAAAGATGGCGCTGGTGAGAATAACCAGAGAGAAAGACCTATACTAAGAATTATAGAAGGTCCCTCAAAAACTACTCAACTAAAAATCTATAATTATAATTTACAAATAAATATGGAAATTACCTCAAAGTAATGCAGAAGCTTTATCCCATTAAGGGCAAAGATGCAAACTCAGCTACAATAACTCTGTATATAACATAGATGGCATTCTTCAAAAGGCTTTATTATATCTTTTCAGAACAAGTTCTTTACGTAATGTCCCTCCCAAACCAATTTTACAAGTTGAAGTACTCATCTTTTTCACCCACAACTTTACTTTACGACTTTTTGCACACCCCAACATTATGCAATACTTTTCTTTTAAAAGGCTTTGTTATATCTTTTTAGAACAAGTTCTTTATGTAATGTCCCTCCTAAACCAATTTTACAAGTTGAAGTACTCATCTTTTTCACCCACAACTTTACTTTACGACTTTTTGCACACCCCAACATCAAGCAATACTTTGCAAAAGGCTTTATTATATCTTTTCAGAACAAGTTCTTTACGTAATGTCCCTGCTAAACCAATTTTACAAGTTGAAGTACTCATCTTTTTCACCCACAAGTTTACTTTACGACTTTTTGCACACCCCAACATCAAGCAATACTTTCAAAGCTTTTATTATATCTTTTCAGAACAAGTTCCTTTCTTAATA
This sequence comes from Artemia sinica, assembly GCA_027921565.1. Classification (NCBI taxonomy): domain Eukaryota; kingdom Metazoa; phylum Arthropoda; class Branchiopoda; order Anostraca; family Artemiidae; genus Artemia; species Artemia sinica. Next base: position 31,966,283 of record CM051257.1, read on the forward strand.
CCCCTCCTAAACCCATTTTACAAGTTGAAGTACTCATCCTCTTCACCACGACTTGACTTTACAAATTTTTGAGTACCCCAACATCAAGCAATACTTTTCAAAAGGCTTTCTTATATCTTTTCAGAACAAGTTCCTTTCTTAATGTCCTTCCTAAACCAATTTTACAAGTTGAAGTACTCATCTTTTTCCCCCAAAACTTTACTTTACGACTTTTTGCATACTCCAATATCAAGCAATACTTTTCAAAAGGCTTTATTATATCTTTTCAGAACAAGTTCTTTACGTAATGCCATTCCTAAACCAATTTTACAAGTTGAAGTACTCATCTTTTTCACCCATAACTTTACTTTACGACTTTTTTTTGCATAGTCTAACATCAAGCAATACTTTTCAAAAGGCTTTATATATCTTTTCAGAACAAGTTCATTTCTTAATGTTCTTTCCTAAACCAATTTTACAATTTGAAGTACTCATCCTTTTCACCCACAACTTTACTTGACGACTTTTGAATACCCCAACATCAAGCAATACTTTTCAAAAGGCTTTATTGTATCCTTTCAGAACAAGTTCTTTTCTTAATATCCCTCCTAAACCAATTTTACAAGTTGAAGTACTTATCATTTTTTCACCCACAACTTTACTTTACGACTTTTTGCACACCCTAACATCAAGCAATACTTTTTCATTTACCTGTTAGCATTCAGACAGTGAAGGTCTCCGGGTATGAAATGAATTTGAATTAGCTACTTCACTTGCCCAAAGGACGCTGCTTGGATAAACAATTTGGATAATAAGTTTTGACTGATTGCGATTGCTAAAAGTGGGCCCTAAGTAATATCTGGATATTACAAATTACGGGCCCTTGCGAGTAAGTTTCCTTTCATGACTTTCTAAGGTTTTTCGGAATTGTGCGGCAATATTGTTGAAAAAATAAGAGATGGCTACATCACTAAAAAAAGAGCATTTTGACCGGCGAATGGATGAGTTAACTGCTACGATTTCGATGCTACAACAAGAAAAATAAGGTGTTGAAGACAGAAAATAAGCTGTTAAAGTTGGAACTGATTAAGGTGAAATCGTCTGCACTTCGAGTGGATTTACATACACGGAGAAACAATATTCTGCTTCACGGGATCGATACGCCAAATGAATCTGAAAATCTTCGTGATACAGTAAAAAATTTCTTCGGAAAAAAAACTCGGGATTGCAGATCCTGATCAATAGGTATCAGTGTTGCATATAGGGTCAAAAAAAATTCACCGCGTCTGATGATGGTGTTGGTCCTAGTCTGCGGAGCGGTAGGAAAAAAACAGTTGAGCCCATTTTCGTGCAGCTCAGAATTATGATCGCTCATTGATTCTTAAAGAATGTGGTAAACTAAAGAAAACGGGCTACAGCGTGTCAACTGACTTACCTGCTGAATTAGGAAAGCGAAGAAAGGAAATTGGCTCTCGGAATTATTGCAAAGGGAGCAGAGAAGGTCAGTGAGACTCGTGTGGTCCAGGTTAAAACAAGACAAAAAAAGTCAAAAAAAAGTGGGCGATGATGACTGTTTCGATCCGCTAAAACTGATGCAGAGGAGGTTGTTTCCGAGAGTAGTTTTTGTCATTTTTTTTTCTGAGACTCGTGTGGTCGTGAGAAGTTTTTTGAATTATTGTGAAGCCGCACGTAAAATTTAAGTTGTATGACAGTGAAGGATTAAAGCGAAAATTTTGTTTTCTTCTTTTTTTGTTCAATTTGTTCTCTATTCTCTTTTTTCATGTTCCCAAAATTCAAGGTATCTAGTTTGTTTTTGTTTCCTTTCAGTGTTCCATAAAGAAGTTCAATCGGGTATGTTCATTGTTTTTTTACTCCTCGCTGTTCTGGAATTTTCACGATGGACGGACCGCCGATTGCAGTTGGTAAGTGAAGACTCTTTCTTCAGCTTCATCCCCGAGAGGTATCAGAGATTTTGATATAGATGGATTAAAGAATTTAGAAGAGTCTTATTTAAATCTCAAGCTTATTTTTGATCAAGAAATTGGTCATGAAAATGATTTCCATTTGTTTGATGACAAAAATTTTCCTAAAAGTAAATATGTAATTTCTAATTTAATTACTGGGAGGTCTTCCGATTCTCAACTTTCGGTATTTCATTTGAATTGCCAAGGACTGTATTCCTCATTTTCTGATGTAGAGTCGACATGTCGGGAGATTAGACCAGATTGTATAGGTTCTATGTGATACATTTATTAAACAACAAACTGAAAGCCTTTTGGATATTCCAGGTTACACTAGCCATTTTCTCCACAGAAAACAGATGAAAAGGGGTGGTATAGCAATTTATATCCGCGACACACACACCACTTTCAAATTAGGCAAGACCTTACACGAAATACTGAAGGAATTTTCGAGTCGTTGTTCCTAGAAGTATGGCTGTCCCCAAATAAAAAAATTATTGTGGGTGAAATTTATCGTTCTCCGTCAGGGTCAACGTCTCAGTTTATGGAACATATGGCTCAAGTTCTGGAGCTAGCCCAGTGTCAAAAAAATGAGCTTATTCTCATGGGAGATTTTAATATTAACCTCAGTATTCCGCTAACGGCCGAAGCAGCAGATTTGCTAAATAATATGGCAGGTTCAGGCCTATATCCTGCTGTTACGATTCCGACACGAGTTACTAAGAGTACGCATTCACTTACCGACAACATATTCAGCTCCTTGCTCTCTCCTTGCTCCTAGGCCCATCATCGAACAGCCTTTCAGACTATCAATGGCGAATCACTTTACCGATTTTTTTAACAGAGGAAAAAACTTGGCAACTAGAGCATTAAACTGGGGATCTTGCACCGTAAACGAAAGCATTTTTTGTTTTAAATATTTTTCAGGAACACTCCCATCACCATTTAAAGGCTTATTCACACTAGCATCACAAATCCATAGTTTAAATATTAAAAAGAATGTGAAAAAAAATATATAAAAGATTAAATATTTATTTACTAGATTTATTTTATTATTATTATGTTTAGAATTTTTCGATATCGGCGATTATTATTAATTATCATATTTTAGTTTAATACTTCAAGAAGGTGTGTGAGCGGAGGAGTAAGTTGTGTTAAATTTATTGTTATATTTGATGGCGGTTCGGGTGGAAATTGGAGAGGACAGGAGGCCACGCTGTATTTAGAGTGTGCAAATTATTACGGGCCCAAACGCTGCATCAATGCACAAGGAACTGAGTTAAGTGTATTTTATATATATTTTTTTTGAATTAAAACCCATATTGAACTTGAACTTGAACTTGAAAAGGCTTTATTATATCTTTTCAGAACAAGTTCTTTACGTAATGTCTCTCCTAAACCAATTTTACAAGTTGAAGTAGTCATCTTTTTCACCCACAACTTTACTTTACGAATTTTTGCACACCCAACATCAAGCAATACTTTTCAAAAGGCTTTATTATATCTTTTCAGAGCAAGTTCTTTTCTTAATATCCTTCCTAAACCAATTTTACAAATTCGAAATTTTTTCCGTAGTAGATAGAAAAGCTATACCATAATTGTGAAAATTTTCCCGGAAGATAAAAAGTTTTACTTCAATTTTAAATTTTCTCAACGAAGTGAAGAAAAGTTCAAGTTCTATTCTGAATTTTCTCAATGAAAAATAATTTAGTTATTGATCAATTCTATTTTTCCAGGGAAAATAAAAATTTTCCACTTCAGTTCAGATCTTTTCTCAAAGAGATGAAAAATTTAAAATACTGCTCTAAATTTTTCATAGAAGATAGAAAGTCCAAGTTCTCTTCTGAATCTTACAAAAGAACACACTTCAATTCTAATTTCTCCAGAGAAAATAAAAAATCCTCCACTTCACTTCTTTATTTCACAAAAATATAAAGACATTTAAAGTTCTATTCTAAATTGAAATTTTTCGATGGAAGATAGAAAAAGTAATACCATAGTTGTGAATGTTTTCCCGAAGAGAAAAAGTTCTAAAAAAAGATTTACTGCCCTCTAAATTATATTCAATTTTAAATTTTTCTCAATGAAGTGAAGAAAAGTTCAACTTCTATTCCGAATCTTCTCAATGAAAAAGAAATAACTTATTGATCAATTCTTTTTTTCCAGGGAAAATAAAAATTTTTCAACTTCAATTCAGATATTTTCTCAAAGAGATGAAAAAATTTAAATAATGTTCCAAAATTTTCATAGAAGATAAAAAGTTCCACTTCGATCCTAAATTTTCTCAATGAAAAAGAAATAAGTTATTGATCAATTCTATTTTTTTCCAAATAATATAAAAATTTTTCACTTCAATTCAGATCTTTCTCAAAGAGATGAAAAAATTTAAAATAAAGTTCCAAATTTTTCATAGAAGATAGAAAAGTTCCACTTCGATTCTGAATTTTACCAAAGAACACGCTTCAATTCTAATTTCACCAGAGAAAATAAAAAGCTTCCACTTCAGTTCTTATTTCCCCAAAGACATAAAAAATAAAGTTCCATTCTAAATTTTCCCGTAGAAGATAGAAAAAGTTATACCTTAGATGCGAATACTTACCTTGAAGATAAAAAGTTCCAGTTTAATTCTAAATTTTCTCAATGAAAAAGAAATAAGTTACTTTTCAATTCTATTTTTCCAAATAATATAAAAATTTTCCACTTCAGTTCAGATTTTTTTCTCAAAGAGATGAAAAAATTTAAAGTAATGTTCCAAATTTTTCATAGATATAGCTATAGTTTAGGTTAAGTTAGGTATAAATAAATATTAATAAATAAATAGAAACATTTCTCCGTGTAGTTAGTTAGGTTAGGTTACCTTATCATGAGCGCTCATGATAAGCTAACCTAACCTAAGTTAAACACGGAGAAATGTTTCTATTTATTTATTAATATTTATTTATACCTAACCTAACCTATGGTTTTGGAGATTAGATGAACGAGCTTGAAAAATTTTCATTAATAATAGAACGAACGCACTCATTTCTAATTTAGAAATTTGAGGAGTAAATCCCTAAGACAAAGGAGCTAAAATTTAATTTAAAAGTTAGCTTACGGCTCCGGAAAAAAATCGGTAAAATTGTCCCTGAAAATTTCATCCCTGAAAAACCCCCTCCACATGTAAAATCAATCCCCGTGCAAAATCCTTCCACTCGGAGATTTTTTATTTTCTTTTGAGAAAATTAAATTGAACTATAACTTTTTTCTTTTCTTTGAGAAAATTATGAAGAGAACTTGAACTTTCTTCACTTCCTTGTGAAAACTCATAATTAATGTGGAACCTTTTCTCTTCTCTGGAAAAACATTCAGAAGGGAACTTGAACTTTTCTTCACTTCTTTGAGAAAATATAGAATTAAAGCAGAACCTTTTCTCTTCTTGGAGTAAAATTCAGAATCAAAGTATCTACAGAAAAATTTAGAATAGAACTTTAAATTTTTCATCTCTTTGAAAAAAAACAGAACTTAAGTGGAAACCACTTTTTATTTTCTTGGAAAAATTAGAAGAGAACTTGAACTTTTCTTCACTTCATTGAGAAAATTTAGAATTAAAGTGGAACTTTTTATCTTCATGGTAAGTATTCACACATAAGGTATAACTTTTTCTATCTTCTACGAGAAAATTTAGAATGGAACTTTAATTTTTTATGTCTTTGGAGAAATAAGAACTGAAGTGGAAGCTTTTCATTTTCTCTGGTGAAATTAGAGTTGAAGTGTGTTCTTTGGTAAAATTCAGAATCGAAGTGGAACTTTTCTATCTTCTATGAAAAAATTTGGAACAGTATTTTAAATTTTTCATCTCTTTGAGAAAGATCTGAACTGAAGTGGAAAATTTTATTTTCCCTGGAAAAATAGAATTGATCAATAACTTATTTCTTTTCATTGAGAAAATTCAAAAGAGAAGCTGAACTTTACTTCACTTCGTAGAGAAAATTTAGAATTCAAGTAGAACTTTTTATCTTCATAGCATATATTCACAACTATGGTATAGCTTTTTCTATCTTCTATAGAAAAATTTAAAACAGAACTTTAAATTTTTTGTGTCTTTGTGAAATTAAAAACTGAAGTGGAAGATTTTCATTTTCTCTGGAGAAATTAGAATTGAATGTGTTTCTTTGGTAAATTCAGAAGAGAACTTGAATTTTTCTATCTTCTATGAAAAATTTAGAACATTACTTTAAATTTTTTCATCTCTTTGAGAAAAATCTGAAGTGAAGTGGAAATTTTTTTATTATTTTGGAAAAATAGAATTGATCAGTAACTTATTTCTTTTTCATTGAGAAAATTCAGAAGAGAACTTGAACTTTTCTTCACTTCGTTTAGAAAATTTAAAATTGAAGTAGAAATTTTTATCTTCATAGAAAATATTCGAATCTATGGTATACCTTTGTCTATCTACTACACAAAAATTTAGAATAGAACTTTAAAATTCTTTATGTCTTGATGACCTTAAAACTAAAGTGGAATATTTTTATTTTCTCTGGAGAAATTAGAATTGAATTGTGTTCTTTGGTAAAATTCAGAAGAGAACTTGAACTTTTCTATCTTCCATGGAAAATTTGGAACATTATTTTAAATTTTTTCATCTCTTTGAGAAAAGTCTGAACTGAGGTGGAAAAATTTTTATATTATTTGGAAAAATAGAATTGATCAATAACTTATTTCTTTTTCATTGAAAAAATTCAGAATAGAAGTTGAACTATTCTTCACTTCGTTTAGAAAATTTAGAATGGAACTTTAAATTTCTTTGTGTCTTTGTGAAATTAAAAAAAACGGATATGGAAGATTTTTTATTTTCTCTGGAGAAATTAGAATTGAAATGTGTTCTTTGGTAAAATTCTTTTTATATTATTTGGAAAAAAAATAATTGAACAATAACTTATTTCTTTTTCATTGAGAAAATATAGAAATTAAGTGGAACTTTTTATCTTCAAGGTAAGTATTTGCATCTAAGGTATAACTTTTTCTATCTTCTACGGGAAAATTTAGAATGGAACTTTAAATTTCTTTGTGTCTTTGTGAAATTAAAAAGGGAAGTGGAAGATTTTTATTTTTCTGGAGAAATTAGAATTGAAATGTGTTCTTTGGTAAAATTCTTTTTATATTATTTGGAAAAAAATAATTGAACAATAACTTATTTCTTTTTCATTGAGAAAATTTAGAAATAAAGTGGAACTTTTTATCTTCAAGGTAAGTATTCGCATCTAAGGTATGACTTTTTCTATCTTCTACGGGAAAATTTAGAATGGAACTTTAATTTTTGTGTCTTTGGGGAAATAAGAACTGAAGTGGAAGCTTTTTATTTTCTCTGGTGAAATTAAAATCGAAGTGTGTTCTTTGGTAAAATTCAGAAGAGAACTTGAACTTTTCTATCTTCTATGAAAAATTTGGAACATTATTTTAGATTTTTTCATCTCTTTGAGAAAGATCTGAATTGAAGTGGAAAATTTTTATATTATTTTGGAAAAATAGAATTGATCAATAACTAATTTCTTTTCATTGAGAAAATTCAGAAAAGAATTTGAACTTTTCTTCACTTCATTGAGAAAATTTAAAATTGAAGTAGAACTTTTTATCTTCCGGGAAAATATTCAAAACTATGGTATAGCTTTTTCTATCTACTACGGAAATATTTAGAATAGAACTTTAAATTTCTTTATGTCTTGGTGAACTTAAAACGGAAGTGGAAGATTTTTATTTTCTCTGGAGAAATTAGAATCGAATTGTGTTCTTTGGTTAAATTCAGAAGTGATCTTTGACTTTTCTATCTTCTATGAAAAATTTGGAACATTATTTTAAATTTTTTCATCTCTGAGAAAAATCTGAACTGAAGTGGAAAATTTTTATATTATTTGGAAAAATAGAATTGAACAGTAACTTATTTCTTTTTCATTGAGAAAATTTAGAATTAAAGAGAATTTTTATCTTCAAGGTAAGTATTCGCATCTAAGGTATAACTTTTTCTATCTTCTACGGGAAAATTTAGAATAGAACTTTAATTTTTTATGTATTTGGGGAAATAAAAACTGAAGTGGAAACTATTTATTTTCTCTGGTGAAATTAGAATTGAAGTGTGTTCTTTGGTAAAATTCAGAATCGCAGTGGAACTTTTCTATCTTCTATGAAAAATTTGGAACATTATTTAAAAATTTTTCATCTCTTTGAGAAAGATCTGAATTGAAGTGAATTTAGAACAGTGTTTTAAATTTTTCATCTCTTTGAGAAAGATCTGAACTGAAGTGGAAAATTTTTATTTTCTCTGGAAAAATAGAATTGATCAATAACTAATTTCTTTTTCACTGAGAAAATTCAGAATAGAACTTGAAATTTTCTTCACTTCGTTGAGAAAATTTAAAATTGAATTAGAACTTTTTATCTTCCCGAAAAATATTCACAATTATGGTATAGCTTTTTCTATCTACTACAGAAAAACTTAGAATTTGTAAAATTGGTTTAGGAAGGATGTTAAGAAAATAAATTGTTCTGAAAAGATATAATAAAACCTTTTGAAAAGTATTGCTTGATGCTGGAGTGTGCAAAAAGTCGTAAAGTAAAGTTGTGGGTGAAAAAGATGAGTACTTCAACTTGTAAACTTGGTTTAGGAGGGACATTACGTAAAGAACTTGTTCTGAAAAGATATAATAAAGCCTTTTGAAAAGTATTGCTTGATGTTGGGGTGTGCAAAAGTCGTAAAGTAAAGTTGTGGGTGAAAATGATAAGTACTTCAACTTGTAAAATTGGTTTAGGAGGGATATTAAGAAAAGAACTTGTTCTGAAAGGATATAATAAAGCCTTTTGAAAAATATTGCTTGATGTTGGGGTATTCAAAAAGACGTAAATTAAAGTTGTGGGTGAAAAGGATGAGTACTTCAAATTGTAAAATTGGTTTAGGAAAGGACATTAAGAAAGGAACTTGTTCTGAAAAGATATAATAAAGCCTTTTGAAAAGTATTGATTGATGTTGGAGTATGCAAAAGTCGTAAAGTAAAGTTGTGGGTGAAAAAGATGAGTACTTCAACTTGTAAAATTGGTTTAGGAAGGACATTACGTAAAGAACTTGTTCTGAAAAGATATAATAAAGCATTTTGAAAAGTATTGCTTGATGTTGGAGTATGCAAAAAGTCGTAAAGTAAAGTTGTGGGTGAAAAGATGAGTACTTCAACTTGTAAAATTGGTTTAGGAAGGACATTAAGAAAGGAACTTGTTCAAAAAAGATATAAAAAAGCCTTTTGAAAAGTATTGCTTGATGTTGGGGTATTCAAAAAGTTGTAAAGTAAAGTCGTGGTGAAGAGAATGAGTACTTCAACTTGTAAAATGGGTTTAAGAGGGGTATTAAGAAAGAAACTAGTTTTGAAAAGATATAAAAAAGCCTTTTGAAAAGTATTGCTTGATGTTGGGGTGTGAAAAAAGTCGTGAAGTAATGTCGTGGTGAAAAAGATGACGAGTACTTCAACTTGTAAAATGGGTTTAAGAGGGGTATTAAGAAAAGAACTTGTTCTGAAAGATATAATAAAGCATTTGAAAAGTATTGCTTGATGTTGGGGTTTGCAAAAAGTCGTAAAGTAAAGTTGTGAGTGAAAAATGAGTACTTCAACTTGTAAAATTGGTTTAGGAGGGACATTACGTAAAGAAATTGTTCTGAAAAGATATAATAAAGTCTTTTGAAAAGTATTGCTTGATGTTGGAATAAGCAAAAAGTCGTAAAGTAAAGTTGTGGGTGAAAAAGATAAGTACTTCAACTTGTAAAATTGGTTTAGGAGGGATATTAAGAAAAGAACTTGTTCTGAAAAGATATAATAAAGCCTTTTGAAAAAGTATTGCTTGATATTGGAGTATGCAAAAAGTCGTAAAGTAAAGTTGTGGGTGATAAGGATGAGTACTTCAAGTTGTAAAATTGGTTTAGGAAGGACATTACGTAAAGAACTTGTTATGAAAAGATATAATAAAACCTTTTGAAAGTATTGCTTGATGTTGGGGTGTGCAAAAAGTCGTAAAGTAAGTTGTGGTGAAAAACATGAGTACTTCAACTTGTAAAATTGGTTTAGGAGGGACATTACGTAAAGAACTTATTCTGAAAAGATATAGAAAAGCCTTTGAAAGTATTGCATGGTGTTGGGGTATTCAAAAAGTTGTAAAGTAAAGTTGTGTTGAAAAGGATGAGTACTTCAACTTGTAAAATTGGTTTAGGAAGGTTATTAAGAAAGGAACTTGTTCTGAAAAGATATAAAAAAGCCTTTTGAAAAGTATTGCTTGATGTTGGAGCACAGTTTATAGAATTAGCAGTATTGTCATTCCCTATCTCACCCATTATAGAAACCCGGACCGAGCTGCAAGTGCTCCAGAGAACGTTTTTCGTGATATAAACATAAGCGGCATTAGATCTTTTCACGGGTAGACAAGTCAGATTTCTCTTGGACGCGAAACTTACAGTTATAGTAGAAATAATCGGAAATAAGTGGAAACCCGCTATTACGAATAATGCACTTTGTAACCCTCTTGGACGCGAAACTTACAGCTATAATAGAAATAATCGGAAATAAGTGTAAACCCGCTATCACGAATAATGAACTTTGTAACCATTTCTCATTGATTGACGGAAAGAGACTAACCCGCTAATGCAGAAATAAGTGGGAGGAGCTTTTTGTTCACACCGAGAATGAAGACCAGAAACGATCTGCGATAAATTTACTGGATAATTCTATAAACTAAGCGGTGTGTTGGAGTATGCAAAAGTCGTAAAGTAAAGTTGTGGGTGAAAAAGGATGAGTACTTCAAGTTGTAAAATTGGTTTAGGAAAGGACAGCTTAAGAAAAAACTTGTAAGTCTGAACAGATATCAAAAAGCCTTTTGAAAGTACTGCTTGATGTTGGAGTATGCAAAAAGTCGTAAAGTAAAGTTGTGGGTGAAAAAGATTTTTCACTTCAACTTGTAAAATTGGTTTTTTATAAGCTTACTTAGGAAGGACATTAAGAAAGGAACTTGTTCTGAAAAGATATAAAAAAAGCCTTTTGAAAGTATTGCTTGATGTTGGAGTGTTGGAGTATGCAAAAAAGTCGTAAAGTAAAGTTGTGGGTGAAAAGGATGAGTACTTCAAGTTGTAAAATTGGTTTAGCAAAGAACATTAAGAAAAGAACTTGTTCTGAAAAGATATAAAAAAGCCTTTTGAAAAGTACTGCTTGATGTTGGAGTATGCAAAAAGTCGTAAAGTAAAGTTGTGGGTGAAAAAGATGAGCACTTCAACTTGTAAAATTGGTTTAGGAAGGACATTAAGAAAGGAACTTGTTCTGAAAAGATATAAAAAAGCCTTTTGAAAAGTATTGCTTGATGTTGGAGTATGCAAAAAGTCGTAAAGTAAAGTTGTGGGTGAAAAGGATGAGTACTTCAAGTTGTAAAATTGGTTTAGCAAAGAACATTAAGAAAAGAACTTGTTCTGAAAAGATATTAAAAAAGCCTTTTGAAAAGTACTGCTTGATGGTGGAGTATGCAAAAAGTCGTAAAGTAAAGTTGTGGGTGAAAAAGATGGGCACTTCAACTTGTAAAATTGGTTTAGGAAGGACATTAAGAAAGGAACTTGTTCTGAAAAGATATAAAAAAAGGCTTTTGAAAAGTATTGCATGGTGTTGGGGTATTCAAAAAGTTGTAAAGTAAAGTTGTGTTGAAAAGGATGAGTACTTCAACTTGAAAAATTGGTTTAGGAAGGACATTAAGAAAGGAACTTGTTCTAAAAAGATATAAAAAAAAAGCCTTTTGAAAAGTATTGCTTGGTGTTGAGATATTCAAAAAGGTTGTAAAGTATTAAAAATGGGGGGGGGGGGGGGCAAAAAAGTTGGGGGGCTCTTTGGGGCCCCGGGGGCCTTTGGGGGACCCGGGGGGCCTTTACCTTTGGGGGCCCGGGGTACCTTTGGGGGCCCGGGGGGGCCTTTAGGGTCTAGGATGCCCTTTGGGGGCCCGGGGGGCCTTTAGGGTCTAGGATGCCCTTTGGGGGCCCGGGGGGCCTTTGGGGCCCGGGGGCCTTTGAGGGCCGGGGGATTCCTTCGGGGGTTGGGGTATGGGGGTCGGGGCCCTTTGGGGTTGGGGTAGGGGGATTGTTGGGGTAGGGGACCTCACAAGACTGTTCAACTGGAAGTTGTGTATTATAATGACCACATAGTTTCACCCTCAAATCATCTTCTAAATCATCTTCTAAAATGCCTCAAACGGTTTCGCTTAAATCATCTTCTAAAATGTCTCAAACGGTTTCGCGCCCAAATAATCCCTAAACGTAATTTCTGCGTGTTCCTTTTGTTTTGGCATCCCTGCGCTGTCACATTTGAAATTCCTAGGAAACCATTTCCCGCGTTAATCTCTTCATCTCGTAGGTGTTCCTAGCTGCACTATTATGGTTTTTCGATAGAATATTAGTTTATCTCTGTGACCTAAAGATCAGAGAAGCCGTATTTAAAAAGGATTTTTCTATCTCTTTAGACTCCCGCATAATTCCTGACACTAAAGATCAAAGAAGCCATATTTAAAAAAAGAATATTAATTATATCTCTGTCACGTAAGATGTGAGAAGCCATATTTAAAAATAGAATTTCTATCTCTTTAGAATCCCTTATAATTCCTAGGAAACAAGTGATGTCATTTCTAATTCCCCTTTCGTAGATCAATAATTCCCCTCGATTATGCAAATCAATTTCTCAGAAATTCTGTCCCTTTCTTTTATGTAATCAATTTCTCGGAAATCCTCTCCCCACCGATTATGTAAATCAAGTTCTCGGAAATCCACTTCCCCCTCGGTTACGCAATCAATTTCTCGGAAATCCACTTCCCCCTCGAGTCGTAGATCAATACATCTCCCCCCACCGTCAATGCGCATGTGCAAACTTCGCCCTGGAGTCATTACACCCAGACGAACAACAACAAATCAATTGACCTTGACCCCATTAGACTCGATCGATAATCCTTGAATAAATTATGTACGTACGGGCTGGTACCCCTTTTCTACTCTTAAAATCTTAAAAGATTAATTTTTTTGAATTCTGCAACCAATTACCCATATCCAGCATCAGTACAGGCGTTTTGCAAGGTAGCATTCCATAATAGGGAACCCCTTCCACAGTGGCATGAAAATTACGAAAACTCATCCAAATTACTTTATTTCGCTCCATAATTCCTCTATTTACCTTGAATTAATTAAAAAAAATTAAGTCTTTTTGAGGGCAGAAAAGAGCGAAGTTGAAACTTATGACGAACAAAAATTATTACTTCACAGCCTATCTAATATATATCGATAACACTAGTGCAAATAAAGCAATTGGTGATATTTCTCTATTTTTGTAGGATTATAGAAAACTAGCGCTTTACTCAAAACGAAAAAGCCAAGTTCAAAAAACAAGAACATTGATTTAAAGGTCAAAAGTGAGTAGGCCTACATAGCCTCACAACCACAAACTAATCTATAATGCTTTTCATAGCCTTACACGAGCTGTAATATCAGTAACTTTCAGTATACAATTAAATTACCCTAAAAACTCAGGCCTAAACTTAAATGTTATCTTCAGAAGTGCAAAGTCATCAAACAGCATACAAAGATAATGGATTGCTTTTGTAACATCTTGGTCTCACCTAGCGCTAGTCGAAAAGAAGAACGACAACATGAACTCCGGAAATCGGTTATTTTACGCAACGGAGAATTTTAAGTTATGATACAAATTCTAAAGCGAGTCTGTATTCCTAATACTATCAAGACTGATTTACTTCGGACTTGTCTGCACAAATCATAAAGTATCCTTTTGAGATCCAAAACGACAATAAGTCATTGGACGGAGCTCATTGTACCTAAGTGATGCCATATTAAAACGAAAAAGAATTAAGCAACAATCCTAAAATGCTTTATTTTTGTACTGTTAAAAGTGCCCTTAAATGGTTTACTTTTACTGTACCAAAATTACTATACTGTTTTGTGTTTTCAGTAAAGCGCTATTTATATACTATTATATACTAAGAAAATAATATTAAGATTTTTTTTATAGCGCATCAATTTCCATGGCGTTCTAGAAGTAACTAGTTTTCTAAGGAAGATTTTCAAGGTTTTCAAAACATTTGCAAAATTTTCGTATCTCTAACTTATTTCAGTAAAAACCTCCCTGCTCTTAAACACCAAAAAACCTTAGACATGCAGGTGTAGAATAGCCATAAACAAAAAAAAAAGTTGGAATGTAACCAGACAACTAAAGAATCACAAAAAAAAAAAAAAAAAATACAAATAGGCTTTTAGGACTATGATTTCTCTTTAGGCTATACATTAAAAATAGTTTTATCCTGTCTTTTGAATAGTAAAAATAAGTAAATAATTTGAATAAGTAAATATAACAATAAGTAATCCTTCTTTTAATATACAGCTTTGAGTGGTTCCAGAAACACATGACTACACTTCTCCAACCCCTAAGTGGCAAGGTGTTGTTGGACCAGGGACGTGATTTGCTATAGGGAAAAAGGGGCAAGTGCCCCTCCCAGGCCTCAGTCTCCCCCCAAGACATCAGTTTGCTCCCCTCCCCCAGCTGGAATTAGGGTGGATCCAGGATTTTTTTTTGGGGGTGGGGGGCAAAACAGGTTGATCCGATAAACTTGCGTTAGGAGCAAGTTTAATTAACGCAATCTTGCGTTGATTAAGTAAATTACACTGCTTTAGACTACGTTAGGGGGAGGGCACGCGCCCCCTCCCCCTGGATCTGCCACTGGCTGGAATTTAGTTTCTCCAAAAATCTTGTCAAAAATTAAGATATGCCTGCATAATTCAAGAATTCACAGAAACAGGTCTGTTTTCTTTAGTACATCCATACTTTTTTATTACTATATAGTTCTTTTTCATTTTTCTCTATCATTTTCACTTGATTTGGTAAAATTGGCTCCAACTTTGCCCCCCTCCCTCTCCCAAGATTTTGACAAAATACACAAAAAATTACACCACTCGTTGGGGTATGGATTTAGTGATCTACAAAGAATTTAGTTGCAAAACTATGAACTGGATGACCTCCATTCCCTTTTGAATCAAAATGCGTGACAAGTTTAAAAAATAAGTGAATCACATTGACAAAAATAGTGAATTATCTGAAGAAAAATTATATAGAAGGGACAAAACTGTGATTTAAAAACATACCCAAGCAGAAATCGAACGCTTGACACTCTGGTTTGAATTCCAATGCTCTACTAACAGAACCACGACCTAATAATCTTATTTAATCAATTGGTATTTGGTGGACCATAATTGCGTAGCTTATTAAGGGAGCTTGGAGGAGGAATATATGGGAGGTGTTTTTGCAAACATCCAGTTAAGGCTTTTTGAACCATAATTATTACAATGATACCGTTTTATACTTCAAAGCTTTTCCACTTAAAAAGTGACACCAAAAGCGTTGTTTTTAGTGCTATATCGCAGTTACGGATGGTAGAATTGATACAAATGACGTAGATATCAGTGAAAGCTGTCAAATGAGCCATTAAACATCACTCAAAAAGTTCTGGTAGCCCACTAGCCCCTGCTTTTCCACTTGAGACATTGCACCAAAAGTGCCGTTTTTGTGGCATGTGGAACTTGCAGATGTTAGAATTTATAGATACAACGTAGTCATGAGCAACCTCTTTTATATGAGCTATTAAAAGTCTGTTTACAATGTTCTGGTAGCCCGCTAGCCCCACCCCTTGAGAAATACCACAAAAAGTGCCTCTTTTAGTGCCAAACGGCGCTTGCATATGGTGGAATTCATTAAAAGCACGTACATATGAGAAATAGTTTTTGAATAGTTTTTGAGGTATTAATTCATTTTTCAATGATGTTCTGGTAAACCGCTAGCCCTGGAAAAAAAAAAGAAAAAAGGGGGACAGATCAGTGCTACCCATGCAAAAAAGTGATTTTCCTTGTTGTTCAAGGTGGGGGACTGTAATTTCAGTGTACATGGTTTTCGACTATGCTGATTCCAATAATACACTTTTCATTTTGATTTGACGCCATTTTCGTGGAGGTTTTTTTTTTTCGAAACCACCATAAATTTGTTTTCGCAATAAACTTTTACTTTTAAAACGAATCTAAACAATAGTTACCATTCCTGAATCAGTGTCATGTGACAATTTTTTTTTTTTTCACAAGGCATTTTTTTTCTAAACGCGTTTTTTAAGTTTTTGGTTACTATGGGCTGTGGTTCACTTTTTACTAGGTTGCAGCTACTGCTGCAACCATGATTTTCTTATTCCAAATTTACTCAATTACACCCAAAATTAAATCAAATCCAAAACCTTGTCACCTTACACAATAATACACTTAGCAGTTAGATGAGGGCTCACATTTCCGTTTTGAAAAGTTTTAATTCAATCATCTTCACACAGCCCTTTCTAACTGGTCAAAAATGTAAAACAAAATCAACTATAAAATATAAAAAATTCAAAACCCTTTTCAACATTAAAACCCAAGTATTCTAAGAGAGTTGAGGTCCGTCATCTCATAGAAATCCAATACTCATGCACTAGAAACCAGGAAGCAATTCCTCACTCTGAAAGCTTCGCCTTTATTCTTCCTTCCAGCCAATACATAAATTCTATACAAGACCTGTTATCAAACAGTTCGTGGTAACAAACTGTAAGTAAGGAGCGACCCGGCTCAATAGTAACCGAAACTCTAAAAAAAACGGGATTTTGATACCAATAGATACATCAAAAGAATCAGATTTTAATGCTTATTTCAAATATATAAGTTTCATTATTTAGTCCTATCCATCAAAAGTTACGCGCCTGAGAAGATTTGGCTGATTTTCGAAAAAAGGGGGAAAGAAGTCCCTAAAAGGTATAAAACCTTAATGAAAGTCACATCATCAGATTCAGCGTATCAGAGAACCCTACTGTCGGGGTTTCAAGCACCCATCTGCAAAAATGTGGAATTTTGTATATTTTGCCATCTTAATGTTTATTCTCTAATGTTTATGTTTATTCCGAATTATTCTTATTC
The DNA here is from genome assembly GCA_027921565.1 of Artemia sinica. Taxonomy (NCBI): domain Eukaryota; kingdom Metazoa; phylum Arthropoda; class Branchiopoda; order Anostraca; family Artemiidae; genus Artemia; species Artemia sinica. The sequence continues at coordinate 31,983,239 of CM051257.1, forward strand.
GGGTGATTTTGCCATAAAAAAATTGTTTATTTGTTTTTTTTTTTTTTTCCAGGGGTGATCTTATCGACCCAGTAGTCCTAGAATATCGTGGGAGAGCTCATTGGAACGGAAATTAAAAGTTCTAGTGCCCTTTTTAAGTGAAAAAAAATGGAGGGCACCTAGGCCCCCTCCCACGCTCATTTTTTTTTTTTTTTTTTTTTCCCAAAATCACCCGATCAAATTTTGAGATAGCCATTTTGTTCAGCATGGTCGAAAAATATGATAACTATTTCTTTTAGGTGGCTTAATCCCCCAAAGTCCCCGGGGGGAGGGCTGAAAGTTATGAACTTTACTCAATGTTAACATATAGTATTGGTTATTGGGAAGTATACAGACGTTTTCAGGGGGATTTTTTCTGGTAGTGGGGGGATGGGTCGGGGGTTATGCGGGAGGATCTTTACATGGAGGAAGTTTTCATATGGGAAGGGACATTGCTATGAAGGGGGCACCGGATTTCCCAGCATTATTTAAAAAAAGATCAGAAATTAAATTAAAAAAAACAAGTTTTTCAACTGAAAGTAAGGAGCAGCATCAAAACTTAAAACAAACAGAAATTATTACGTATATGATTGGGTTCCACCTAGTCAATCTAATACCTCGCTCTTTAAGCCAAAGATTTTTTAGTACTTTCATAGGAGCTATTTATTCTAATTAACGGCCTTTGTGGAATATGGGGTCATTTTTAAAGAATTGGAACAAAATTCGAACTTTAGCGTAAAGAGCGAGGTATTGACTAGGGGGTGAACCCCCTGATATACGTATTAAAAATATATGAATATAAAATCATTACGTAAGTTAATTCGTAAGTTAAGTATATTTATTACTAATAAAAACGTTCGTAAATAAAACCAAACAACGTTCAAGGAAGCCATTTAGCCAAATAAAAGTAAAATTAATATACAAATTTGGTGTTGATTATTCATGTACGGTGAGCCAAAATCAAAACCTGTATTTATTCAAAAACGTTCAAAATTAAACAAAAAAAACAAGTTTTTTTAACTGCAAGTAAGGAGCGACGTTAAAACTTAAAACGAACAGAAATTATTCCGTATATGAAAGGGGCTGTCCCCTCCTCAACGCCCCGCTCTTTACGCTAAATTTTGACTTTCCCACAACTCTATTTTTTTAAACAATAAAAAACTTTAGCGTAAAGAGCGAGGCGTTGAGGAGGGCACAGCCCCTTTCATATACGGAATAATTTATGTTCCTTTTCAGTTTTAACGTCGCTCCTTACTTTCAGTTAAAAAAAGACTTGTTTTTTTTATTTAATTAAATAAGGCTGCTCATTTTACGTCAGAACTTCGAAAGCTTTTATGACGCTACTACTGAGAATTTGGAATATGTCAGGCCTTAGGATCACCAGAGGTCATCTCTACATTTAAATGGTGCATTCGAAGTGATATTAGTGACTTTCTCTTATAAGTGTATCCAAACCTGAGGATATTTCACTTCTTATGCCACCGTTTGCCAAGGTGACAAGAAAAATGAGAAGGCATCGCCACTTTCCCTCTGCTTGTATGCAAAAGGAAACTCAGGCGACTATGTTCGCAGTAAATAGTGATTTCAATTAAGTATATCTATTTGGCACCCCCCCCCCCCCCGAGGAGGCTACCTTATCAAAGGCTTTTGTGTTGCCAAACTCAAGGCAAATTCTCGTCAAAAGAAATTCTGATGAATTCAGCTTCATAAATTCTTATGAAGAATTTATCAATATTGAATTTCGAAAAAAAGGTGTATAAAAAGAGATGTATAGTGATTTCGCTGAAGTTAAAAACCGATACAGCAGAACTGATAATGATATATGGTGTAGTTCGCTCAAAAACTTGTCTTTTACAGGAAGTATTTTGATTTTACCCTGCCGAGGCGTTTGATAATGTTAATACAGTTCATCAAATAGTTCGTGGTAACCAACTGTAAGTAAGGAGCGACCCGGCTCAATAGTAACCAAAACTCTAAAAACCGTAATTTTGATACCAATAGATACATCAATAGAATTGGATTCTTATGCTGATTTCAAATATATAAGTTTCATTAAGTTTAGTCTTACCCATCAAAGTTACGCGCCTGAGAAAATTTGCCTTATTTTCGAAAAAAGGGAGAAACAGCACCTGAAAGTCCATAGAAATTTAATGAAAATCAGATCATCAGATTCAGCGTATTAGAGAACCCTACTATAGAAGTTTCAGTTTTCAGGCTCCTATATGCAAAAATGTGGAATTTTGTATTTTTTTGCCAGAAGAAAGACCACAGATGCGTGTTATTTGTTTTTTTGTTTTTTTTTTTTCGTTTTTCTCAGGGGTGATCGTATCGATCCAGTAGTAGTCCTAAAAATATCGTGAGAGGGCTCATCTAAACGGAAATTAAAAGTTCTAGTGCCCTTTTAAGTGACCAAAAAAATTGGAGGGCAACTTGGCCTAAGTAGAGATGCCTCAGGAGGTCCCAGTGGGACTCCTTATATGGGCATAGAACCACGTGGTTTTATGGTTTTTGTCAGTGAGAATTTGAAAAAACAGGAACTTTCTCACATTTTGTATGTTTGTTGTCAGTGAGAATTTGAAAAAACAGGAACTTTCTCACATTTTTGTATGTTTTTTATGGACTTTGTCAGTGAGAATTTGAAAAAACAGGAACTTTCTCACATTTTTGTATGTTTGTTGTCAGTGAGAATTTGAAAAAAACAGGAACTTTCTCACATTTATGTCTGTTTTTATGGACATTTGTCAGTGAGAAGTTTTTTTGAAAAAAAAATGAACAGGAACTTTGTCACATTTATGTCTGTTTTTATGGACTTTGTCAGTGAGAATTTGAAAAAAACAGGAACTTTGTCACATTTATGTCTGTTTTTATGGACTTTTGTCAGTGAGAATGAAAAAACAGAAACTTTCTCACTTTCATGGATTATTGAGTCATTAACCGAATCGTTTCCGGGCAAAGTTAATGACAGGTTTTCCTTCCTGTTGTTGCTCGAGGCGAATGTTATGATCCAGAAATAGTATTTGTTGTTGTTGCTCGAGCTAAATGTTATGAGTTTCCAGGAAACAGTTCGATCACGTGTTTCCTTCTCAGCCAATCAGAGGGCTTGTTTACATATTAGCGGTGGAGGGAATATAAGGAAAGGATTTTTGCTATAGTTTTATTAGTCTGTGAATAGAATTCAAAGGAGTGAGAAGAACAGTTTTGACTTTACTCATTTGGATATATATTTGTAATAATGAGTGGAATGTTTACCCTATTAGAAGTTGATAGTGGAGTTGATGGTAATAATACAAGAGCACCAAACATTGCGGTGGAAATTACGAAAGGATCGCGGCTTTGTCTGGAAAGGGATGCAGTATATGCAAGATATGTGATATCCTTGAGCAAATTTAAAATGAAAGATCAATTATGTTTCGCCGCAAAAGTTGATATAGCACATGTGAATAGACTTCAATGTGCTTTAAGTGCATTAGTGAAACATATCGAAGACAATAAACTCTATCGCTAATTGTACATGCTTTTCTGGTTAGAGCTAACGAATCAGGCTCAGTCTAGAGTCAACAGTCAGAGTGAAAGGATTGAAAAATGAATAAATTTGAGAAAGAGAGAATTAGATCAAATCTAGTGTTTATGGAAAAACATTTGATTTTGGATGATGATTTTCTCGAGTTATCTCTTCAACGCAGGATATTCTCTCAGGGAACACTTGACAATATAATGAAAACTGATTCTCCCCCATTGGACTATTGTATGAAACTTTTAAAATGTGATTCAAATGCTTATACTCAATTTATTGATATATTAATAGAAACAAGGCAGAATCATATTGTGGATATACTTTTGAAAACATTGCCAACAGATTCAATGTAGATGGCTCCTCCTTCAGGTTCGAAAGAGTAACTTTTCCACAGAGTTATCTCGAAGACGATCAGTTTCGTTTTAGCTGTGAGAGAGTTGACATCGGAAACCGAAAAATGTTCTATATATGCCCATTGTGCATGTACACTCTTGGCAGTTGGACTCAATGTGAGAATTGTACAATTATTGATGACTATAGTGAAAAGTGTAAATTATGTAATCCTTGCAAATTACATAGAGGCTATGCAGTACAAATCAAAGGATGTAATTCATGTCTTGAGGAGGTGTGTGACTCTCACCCTAGCGGGCACCTCTGCTCCAATTGTCACTATGATAAATGTGATCAGTGGGAGAATACTTACCCCGCTATGATTGGAAAGAATCCTAAACGTGATTTCAGTTTATTTCTACGAGATTGGTATCGTCGTGGATTTAAATTATTCTGGGAAGAGGAATCTGGTCTACGATTCAACTGTTGGGGTAACAAGACAATCTGGTTTCTACGTCATCGCTGTGACGACACTGCCTACTATGACTATAAACAAGTGATTTTTATTTGGCAGTTACCGAATGTGATTCACCACTTGAAAACACTGTATGTGATATTGCTTCAAATAGACACATTGAAACTCGTGAATTTCATAATATGAATGCAAATAGTATCATTGACTATACAAAGAGATATGACAAGAGTGAAGTTACATTGTACTGCAGAAAATGTGACCGTGACTTTGCAGTCAATCAAGATCAATATACAGTGAATCCAAATGATTTACCAGCATTAGTGGTTCACGACAGTTGCCTATACACCGATGAAGAAATCTAAAAGTGAAGATTTAAAGACATTGTTGTATATATACATTTTATTAATAAACAAATTCACAAACATTTTTTAAGCACTTTACTCTTAGGGCACTGAAATCAATATTAAATACACTTGTAAGTATATTTTCCACTAGAAAGTCGTTCAGACGTGGATTGTCACCATAAATGTGGAGAAACTGCTTGTAAGTATAGCCATGACATCGGAACACAAAATATAGTAGCGCATGGAAGCCACAGCTTTTAGTCGTTAGATCCTGCACCCTCTTTCGATTTTGAATAATAGTTTTTCCCACTGCTCTCAATATAGTTGCTGATGTGAGGTGTGTAGAATGTATAGGGTAGACCAAGAGGATCAAAAAATTCAATCGTCTTCATTTTTTGATAGATGCACACCCAATGACCCGTCAGCACAGTCGATGGACTGCTATTAACAATAATCAAGGTATTGTTCGCGCTTTGAATTTCTCCAAGATAGTCTGAGGGTAGACAATAGGATTTGTACTGGGACATGTAGGGGTCCATATTAAATACACTGATTATTTTGTACTGACTGTGTTCATGGCGCCAACTGATTATTTGACTGGTGTTCATGGCGCCAAGTCTAGTAGAACACTGCCTTCGGGAGTGATTTCCCAATAGGTTTCATATTGATTTAGTGAGATTAGTGCAATACTCTCAGCCAATGGGTCGGCAAATGTACACTCTAAAACGCAGAGTCCCCGTACGTACTATACTCATATCCTGTGTGCCAGACAAATCCAATACAATGATACCATGTGTTTTAGCAAACATATCTTCGGTTATACCATTTTCAAATAGTTGCGAATCATTATCTAGGTTTGCATGGTCAACTCATACAATGTTCTATAGGATTTATCAAAAGATAGATTGTAGAGTGGGATGCCGTTTACTTTGCACACAAGAGATGAAAGTCCAAACATCTCGAATTATGTGGGCATTCAGTCCACGATCCTATTGCACTGGCGCTTTTTACAAATGCCAATGCAAGTTTCGAGGGGATTTCACCATTGATAAAGGATGAATCGGTGAAGGTGCGTGACCCCATGGCAATATGACGTTGATTGGTGATTGTATGAGGAACAAGTAGTTTAATATTATTTCCATTGGCTCTTAGTTTTTCCACGGCCAAAGCAACAGAACTCATAACCTGTTGTTTGCGTACATGAAGTATTGCTGAGGTGAGGGAGAGACTTACATCGGGATTGGCAGCAAGTTCTTTTCTCAATATGAAATTGGATGGTGCAAGCGTCAATTTTATATCCACTTTAACATTGGGCGGCAACCATTGGGGTATATTAAATATTTCGTGATATATTTTTCCAACTAGATGTAATTCACTAGTTGTAGCATTTTTAAGTGCATCTGTACTATCAGTATTAGTAATATATTCATATCCATTGGAGGCGCCTCTCAATTCCTTGTATGACTTGGGTGTCATCAACATGAATTGCATATAGCTTGCATAGTTTGAGAGATTGTTGCTTGTGCTAACCAGCGTGCCATTGATGTAGACACTAATTTGACGAAATAAATTATGTAGTATACAATTTTCATAGGATATCCCATCGGCTCGAACTGGCATTGTATTATCGGATTTCCGGACTTTCATTTGTAAATCTATGAATGTTGAAGACATGTCCATAAAGTAGTCTTCATTGGAATAAATTTGAAAGTGGATATTATCGGAGAGGGGTTGTAGTGTATAAAATTGTTCATAGTATCCATGCTTGACACTCACATCAACATTTTCAGCATTGAATAGATTCAATGAGGCGGTTATTGAAGGTTGAGAATCCTTATGCGGCAGGTAGGACATCTTAGGAGAAGAAATCTAGTTTCGATCTAACAATTTTCTTCCTGGGGCTTCTGTTTACACTACGTGTCGGCTTTTTCCTTCTTTTCTTCGACAAAGGGGATGATGTCTTTCGTTTCCGTCCTGAGTAGAGACTGATGAGTGATGCGTTGTTTCTTGACCTTTTTAAACCTTTACCATTTTGTTTTAATTTCTCACCAAGAGTTCGCGCACTGGACCTAAGATTTTCCGTAGCACTTTTTTTAAAATCCTTGCCAGAGCCCCAATCGTATAGTGTAGAGGATGCAAAATCTGTCGCAGCCGGTACAAGATATTTTCTAGCCAGTGGTAGTGAAGAGCGAAACAGCTTAGCAAACCAACTGCCAAGACCGTAGCCAGACATTGACGAGCGACCCTTGTAATAGTCCATTCCATTGCCCTGTTGTCTTGGGCCAAGAGTATTAACATAGCAGTCAATATCAGGACAAGTGAATACCACTTTTCTATTAGACATCTTGCTGTTGAACGATGGGTCGAAAATGACATGTAATCACAGCCAAACCCTTTGAAATTGCTATGGGATCACCTAATTCAGTTCTTAGTGTTAATTGACAGAGTTCCAAATAGGAAGTGTTTACGGGAATATACTGAAGATGCTTTATATTGTAGTGGTGAATATGCTCTTGATTGGTTTTTCGTTCAAGAACTCGTAGGAGGGGAACATTTGAATTACCGACCCGAGATGTTTCCACAAATGAGGCGTAGAGAAATATACAAGTGTCTGTGGAGAAGGCAGGCGGGTAGTCAGCAAAAATGAAATTAGTGTTTCCGGCACTTTTACCATTGATTATATTGAGCTTAAAGCCAAGAACATCCTTTAGATTATCATTGAGAATAATCTTTTCGCTGGCAATAGGTGAACTAATGTAGATCTTGCCCTCCTCCTTTGAATAGTTGAAATGAAAAGCTCCTTTTTTACGAGCGGAAATTCTTTTATTAATAGTACGACATAAATCATTCATACAGGTGAGTTCCTCGTAGGGTAATTCAATATATGGATAATCCATCCAATTGATTTTTTGAATTTGTTCTTGATCACCTGGTGGTGGCGGCCAATCATAGGGTCTAATTTTTATTTCATATTTACGATCTTTTCTCAGGATGTCATAGGTATTTTTGAGAATACAGTCGACAAGAGCCACTTCATACTTTCCGTCGAATTTGATGGGGGGAGAGTTTCGTCCAAAAATCACTTGTTTTATTCAGATCATTGTAGAGAGGATCAGAAACATTGGATGTGAAAGTCACATAGAAATCATTGGGCATTGTTAATATCTTCAGCACTGACCCAAGAATCAAAATCCGAGTTGTATCCTAGCCAGCGAACAAGCAACTGTTCTCTGCCCCTGGCGAGTACGACTCTTTAATATCTTTTCAATTTGATAAATTTCACTAGTGTTTCTAACTTTTTGCAGTTCATATTCATAAAAACCACCGAGAATCTCATCATCTTTGGTGTCTCGTAGTCGATACGTTGTGGGTTCGGTGTCCAGGATTTTGGACACTTTAAAAAGTTCGGTGCTCCATAAATAATTCCCCTTTTCAAAATATTGGTGGTTCTATTAATTCGAACAGTATCACCAACATTAAATTTCTTCTTCTTTTTCTTCTCATTGTCATTGGAGTATTGCTTTAGAAAAGCATCAAATGTATTTTCACTGTAATGAACATCCCGAGGGCTAGAGTTGGATAGAGATCGATGTGGTCGATGGTTGTATATCTGCATGATTTTATCTAAATCATGAATAAAAGCCGGTGTATTTTTCAATGTACAATATCTTGAAATTAATAGACGAATCGTTCTTATTAATCGTTCAGCCAATGCAGCCTTTATCGGGCTGTGACTATGATAAAGTGATGTATTATATTTCAATAGAACCTTTTGCACATGGGATTAACAAATTCACTGCCACGATCCGATTGAATTTTTCTATATACGAATCCTGTTCAAGAATACTTTCAATGGCCCGAGCAACTTCAACACCTCTCTTTGACCGTAGTGGAATGGCATAGGCATAGCGACTAAAGACACTGATTGCCACCAGAATATATTTGTAGGGTGCATTGTGATTCCGTTGGAAACTGCGTCTAAAGTTAAAAGATCCATTTGCATTATATGCAGAGGGAAAAAGGCTTTAGTTTGTCGATATTGTTTGCCACGAAGCCTGCGATTCCGATGTAGTGTGTAACTTGGTTCATTTTCTAGATACTCTTTTGCATTTTTCAATGTGGTGCCGGAGACAGCTTTAGAAAGCGTTTTGGAGAGCTTAAACTTCCCGCTTCACCAATATTTTCATAGACACCTTTCAGAACTTCATCCATTTTGAACGCAAACACGTAGTGTAATGTCCACTCCCCTTTTGCACACTGGAGGGTGAATCAATTCGTCTTCGCTTTTGACTAGCAGCCACAGGTGTTGTAAAATCAGTAGTGCTAGTATTTTCAAATATTGAATCTTCTTCTTCTTTTTTAAATGGTGTTGGCGTTGTTGGTGGACTATATTCTCTTAGTTTCTTAAGAATTTGCTTATTGCCAATAAGACTTTTGGGAAAGTTTGATACACTTAGAAAGGTGTATAGATTATCGTCAAAGGATAAGAGTCCTTTACGATTCGTCACCATATCACAAATTAAATCAACTAGATTATAACTTTTTCCCTGAATTATAATTCGTTTCCCTGTGCTATCGACTGAACTTGATCACCAGTTTCCAACACGAGATAAGATAATACTCTTTTACTCTGTTCTCGATAGGTCAGTGGCAATAGTTTCCAATTTTCATTACAATTGAATTCAATTCCTTCTCCTTTGATTGTGCAGAATCTTGAAGAGATGTTTCCTGTTTAGAGGGATCGGCGGCGGGTCTCTCACGATAAGGTTTATGTTTGTCCATACGTCGCAATGCATCTTGAAGTAAAAGCAGTTTTTTGTCATCGGCAATATTCTCATCATTATGAATTTGCTTAGATTGTCTTCAAAATGTTCGACGGGCGAGAGGACAAGTTCAAATGGTGTCAATTTATAGGGTTTGCCATTCTCTAGAGAAAACTGTTTACAAGTCCTGCAATTATGGCAGTAAAAGTGTGAAAAAGCTACCGCCTGCCTGAAGGAGCCGTTTTCTTTTAATTTGTTTCCCTTGTTTTTACAAGCCAAGGCACGTACAGTGGAACGATGTTGCTTTGTCTGTTGTCTAACACCTTCTGGCAGTTGAACATTGCCCTCAGTTAAATTTAAACAAAGTTCAGATATTAGATTAATGAAATCATTGTCAACACCATGTTTGAGTATGGCTTTTCTAAGCAAGGGTTTTGAAGTGCTTAAAACGGAAAATAAATGCCGTTGTTCATGTAGTTTCTTCAGTGTCATAATGGCAACTAATAGCCTTTTCTACTGTTCACCGGAAGATATACTGTAATTTCATTGTCGAAAATGTCAGTCGGTGACTACGCGTAGATCCTCGGGCGTGCTCTGATTAAGATCCAGCAAAATTTAACCGTAGGGCTTGCTAGTCGCCTGAGTGTACGCTGACAACAGAAATTTTTGGGGCGCCGGGGTATATCTGTTTATTGAGAGTTATGAGCGAGCTAGAATCACGAACGACTCGATAGATAATATAGATAGTGCAATTCAAAGCAAGGGTTCGCATACATTTGCTCTGATGAAACAGATTGTGTAGAACTAGGGTTATGGAAATGTTTTCATGATGAGATCGGACAGTGAACAGTTGTAGCATTTCCTGTGAGAACTGTTCAATGGATTCAGCCAAATCATCAATAATCAGCCACGAGTTCGGTTCAATACTATTGAAAACATCAAGTCCTCGTATGAATTGTATTGGTATGGTTGTGGCAATAGCTTTTATTTGATCATAGGACTCTTGCCAAATACTATAGCAATAGTAGATTTTTTTAGGTTTTTCCAAAAACATTTTATCGCAATTTTGAATTATTTTAGCTAAAAGTGTTGCTTTCCCCGACATTGAGGGCCCACACAGAAACGATCTGAAGGGTGTTTTAATTGATACATGCTGTTGACAACAGTCGGACTACAACTAACTGTAAATCATATGTGTCCAATGAATAAGTAGTAATTTTCCCATAGATCTATCTATTCAAGAACAACAAAAACAATATTTCATGGCAACATTTTTATTGAAAACATTTTGCAACATAAAAAAACACTTGACAAATTTTCATGGTCAACATGAAAACTCTATTTGTTCAACATGAACAATGATAACACTTTTAAATGTACAACACTTTTGTCCATCTACAGCACTTTTTGTACAACACTTTTCTGTACAACACTTTTCTATACAACACTTTTTGTACAACAACACTTTTCTGTACAACACCTTTTGTACAACACTTTTTCTATACAACACTTTTTGTACAACAAAAAATACACTTGGAACTAGCACAGTTGAACATTACAGTGAATTTAAAGGTAGGCCCCCCCCCACCCCCCGGGAGCCGCCGCTGGAAGGGTCCCCCACCCCCCGTTGATCCCCATTACTCGATGGAAAAACAATAGTTTTCGTCACTGCTACAGGTTAGTTGACGTTGGGTTAGTTAATTTATGAAAGGTTGATGGCGGTTAGTGCTTGGGTTAGTGGGTGGGTTAGATTAAACAATAGTTGTCGTCACTGCTACAGGTAGTTGAGGTTGGGTTAGTTAATTTATGAAAGGTTGATGGTGGTTTAGTGCTTGGGTTAGGTTAATTTATCCAGACCAGACCAAGTTGATTACGATAGTCTATGCATTCAACTCGAGTCTGAAATACGATAGTGGCCATGAGGCAGAACACTCACACCATTCTCGAGCACATAGACCTTGTCAGATATACATGACATTGCATTCTTTTCCACTCTCACAGTGTAATTTCTATACTGTAGAGAGCGAATTGCAAGCACTTGTGCTCTCGGCACTAGGCTACTTCTACACAGTCTCTGTACACGCTCATGTTGAAATTGCTCTTTACAAAATGTGTAGGCACCCCTTTACATGTCTTCTTTTCATCCCCACTATGTGTTTTCAACACAATAAACTTTGGGACCCGGGAACACCCCCCTGGATATCAAATCACTCCCCGTCTCTGATTTTAACATTAATAGTTGGTTGGGGGCTTGACGTTTCACCAACTCGGGGTAGAGGGATGGATTCCAGTTGGTGAAATCCATCCGCGAGCTGATGTGTTCCCCCTTTTCTAAATCACCAATAAATCTTCAGTCCCATTTACCTTTAACAGCAGAGAATCTGTATCCCCATAGTAAACTTGAACCTCCCCCTCCCGTGGCCATTGCACCTTGCACACATTGTAAAAGAACGATAACATGAGCTTTTTTTGAAATTTCTAGTACTGAACTACCTCCTGCTATATTCTTGTTCAGTACCACATTTCGCTTTTTCCTGTGTAGAAGAACCATGCCGGCCTCTATGCTCGTGAATGATGTAAAATTGGGATCGGCAATAATTCGTGCACACTCTAGAGGGTCAGTCACGACGTCGCAGCGAGATCTGTTACGTACGCTTTCACACATTTTGCCAAACGCTGAATTTAGAATGAGCTTGTACAATTCCTTCTCTACCTTGGAGTTTGCCCTAGAGCGTTTATCGACAAAAGTATCGATAAACGTTTTCAAATATGGTCGCTGATTGAACTGCAGGACCCTATGTATTTTGGTGATCTTGAAACTATTGTTCACCATCCAGTGCAAAAGCACATGGTGAACAACGATATTCTCTTTAGGGTCCAAATCAGCAATCAGCTTTTGTTTAGAGGGGGTCCAATGCATCCCCATATCCTCAACCAATGATCGGTGTAGGGGCTCAGCGAGTCCCTGGTCACTGGTCGATTGATACAGGAAAAAACAAAATCTTTGACTGAGTCGTGAAGCGCCAGCGGAATGTGACCGTCAATTTCAAAGAACCATCCTTGTGGCCCGTTGTCCTCGACGGTGTTAATGTCGGGGAACTCACAAGGATTCTCAAGCCATTGATATTTCCCACACGGCAAAGAGTAGTGGGACATTGCCGAGGGGTACAACGAGTTCATGTCCAAGAACACTGCATTTGACTTTACACCGGTGCTTTGTCCGCTCGGATCGTTTGATAAGACGCGGTCCCCGTGAAAAACATACCTCTCCCCTCATTGAACGCTCTAAAAAAAGGTGTTGATCTACATCTGTGATTAGGCCTATTTCCTCCCTACTAATTTTTAAAATTAAATCCATCACTAAATGGGGTGTAGAAAAATAATATCCTATATCTAACCCGAACTCTGAATAGATTTGGTCTGTATTCTTACAGACTATATCCAGCAGAGTTAAAACGTCACTGGCCAAGTACAGTGTACAATAATCCCCACCCATTTTTACAGTCCCCCTTGGACCACACCTTCTTGGCAAACTCATACTCCTCGGCTGTGCATTCACTGTTGGTCAGTGAATTGTGAAAAGCTTCAATTGGAGGTAGTTTCTCCTCGCTTAAGCGAGCGCCAGAACAGTAATAATCATATGCATATACACCTTTGCTGGTTAATAAGTCATACATTTCACTGTCTGGAAAGTGCTGTTTAAGCAAGGGAAAGCTATCAAAATTGTCGCTTTTCTGCACTTGAATCAATTGACTCAATGCCTTGGGAAAAAAACTAAAAGAATCTAAAAACTTAATTTTATTCCAGCACATACGTTCATTATCCACTACCTGCCATTTCAGTTCGAGAAGCAACAACTTCTCGGCCGATTTGGGAATAATGTTATAGGTAAATGAATTATTTACCCATGGACTGTCTACTCCCCCTCCCTCCCTGTGCATACGTGCAGTGCCGGTAAAATAAATTTTAAGTCATAATTAGAGTTGTGAAAAAAACTGGGATAAAAAACTGTTGGCTAACATTTAAATTACACGATTGATGCGCTACCCCCCTAAAATTACTACCCCCAGATGATATTTCCTGCCACAAGTGATCATGGTCTCTGACTTTCCCCCCCCACCCCTCTCTTTCCCTTTAGTCCCCTTATCCTCCTCTTACAAACTCCCCCTTACATACCCACATATATTTTTTGATTTTTAATCGCGAGACGATCCTCTGCAGACAGCACCATTGGATAATGCGTATTTCTCAAACGAGAAATAGCACCATTAGCCGTGCCAATCAGTTTATTCAATGCCTTGACCATGCACTCATTCTCATCCAGTGTCTCAACTATTTCTAACAACCGCATGGTGTTAGAACTGTCTCTTTGCGCATGAGCATAGGACACTGCAATGGCCTGGTGTTCTTTGATACGGTTTGGATATTGGGGATCGTTCACCTCCACCAGCTTAGCTTCACAGTCCAAAGATATTTTGTTGCATTGGAGAAGGGTATTCTGAAAATTTTTAAAGCGTAAGATGGCCCTATCCCCTGAAACCGTTTCCACTGTCTGATATCCATGCCGTCTACAGTGTCTCATATGATTTCGCAACTTTAATTCAGTCCAAATCTAGAGAGGCATGTTGGACAGTAGAAACGTCCCCCTTATTCTTACCCTCCCCCAGAACTCTACTAATGTCAGTGATAGGGTTAAAATGGCCGATTGCATTCGGTTCACTAGGCGGTGTGTAAAGCAACCAAACCCAGTGTTTAACCAAATCAACTGACGGGCCCCTTACTGGGAAGACCACCCCCTTCTTTTTAGAACGAGCCCCATCTTCGAATTCTGTTTCATACTGTACCACAGTAACGCCGATATTTAAATGGGCATTAGCCCTTTCAAAAATATCAATAGATCTTAGCGTTACTGGGTATTTTCCTTCTAAGCAAGAGAAAATCTACAATGGGAAAATCGGACCCGTCCTTCCCATGTACAGCCCAGTGATCTAAATTCTTCTTGGTAGCGTCACGTGCTAGATGGCTCGTATGCTGATATGAGGAAAGCATACTTGAAACACTTTTGATCTGTTTCAAAACAAATCTTCTGGACACCACGACAACCTTCTAGATCTGGATTATAATTTAAAACTATGCCCTTATCCCTATGCCCCCCTCTTAAAATAAAATCTTTCTTAAATTTACAAATATTTACACTTAAATTTTCAATAAATAAAACTACAGACCCGCTCCCATTTTCGTTATAGTTCTCGAGATGCGCAATAATTTGCCCTACCCACTCGCTAAAAACACCCTCAAAATTTTCTAAATTTGGATAAATTACGCGCATCTCGGAATGTATATAATGATAATAAACTTCACTTTTCCCCTCATTTAAATAAAAAACCTTTAAAACAATAGAAACCTTAATTGAATCCCTACCCCCCCACAACTGAATTTGCTTCTCCAGTAGTGCACGAATTTTATCTACATAGGCATGCACAATTTCTACAGGATCAAAAACAAAATTTCCCCCCATAAGTGAATTAAAAGGATCCCCAAACGTTACAGTGAAAACAACTATATTATTTAAAATTGTATTGGACAATAGAAAATCGGGAAAAGTTGTACCCTCCTCTTGTATATTACCCCCTCCCCCAAGTTGTTCAACAATATTTGGGCTGTGCTGCCACACTTCAGTTGTTTGAAGTGGAAGTAGGTAATCAGTGGGAGGAGGGTTCCCTGTAAAATCCTCTAAAATTTGTAAAGTGTTTGGGCTTAGCAAAGGCAAGTCCGCCTCAGGAACATTACCTTGCTCAACTGTGCTAGGTTCTACATTAAAATAATCAACTAAAAACTCATCAATATTAGATGGTACATCAATGGAATGTCCCATGTTTCATTGTCTTGAAACTCCATTGCCTCTTCTTCCTCTTCTTCACTCGATGGTGAGTAGGGGACCAAAGCTCCAACCTATAAATGAAAAATAGCTTATTTTCAAAGTGTTCAAATCATCCCTACTGTTAAATTTGGATTATTGCTTAATAACATTTGGTTAATTCAACTGAAAGTTCCAACTTAAGATAATCTAAGATATGACATAGAAGGCGGCAATTTGTTCGTTTATTTTCAGTGTTCAAATTTTTTTTCGGGCGCTTTTCGAGCCCGCGGCGCATCCTGCGGCGCTTTCCTGGCTGCGGCGCATCCTTGCGGCGCATCCCTGCGGCGCTTCTCGGGCCCATAGCGCACCCCGCGGCGCTACCCCTGCAGCGCTTCCCCGCGGTGCTTCCCACAGCGCTTCCCGATCCCATTTACATAATGCCCGTCAAAAGTCGCTATTTTTTCTCTAATTCCACACAGATTCAGTGAACTCATTATTGTGACCCGTCGCGCGAGTGTTCCAATTTCCAGGATTGAACTTCAAAATGCCGAGAACCGTTAACTTGATTTCCCCTTCGCTAAAATCTTTGGCACGATGTAAGGTTCAGTGTAAATTAGGACGCTGATATGGATAAAATGGAATAATCTCTCTCTTAAAACTATGTGAAGAATAGCATTCACAGAGTTTCAAAGGTACCTAAAACTATATGTGATAGTGAAGAGATAGCAACAGAGAAAATAGTAAAGATTAGAAAAAAGAGGAGCGGTTTCTTTGCAAAAAAATTACATTATATTTAGATATCTCCGAGGGAGGGGGGAGCAGAGAAAACAATGGTTGGGGGGGTGAGGGGTTAATATCTCTGAGATACACTTTTACACAGTGTTGAAAAATAGTGAAAAGAAAAGACTAAAACATTGGAAGAAATAGATAGGTAGGAAAAATGCTTACATTTGCATAATCCGTCTGGGCTTGGGTGCCCGAAGGTCCGGGTAGTGCATGTTGGAGGGTAACCTCCTGACCTAGCGTTGATGGGGCAGCTATTAGAGGTCCAAGGAGAGCGGATGTGCAAACGATGTCATTAATTTCTTGTACAGGAGCTGTGACTTGTGCAGCCGGGACAGGGGCTGGTACAGACGGCTGCACTTGGGCAGGCAGTTTTGGAGCTGGGGGTTTTGGCCAG
This sequence comes from Artemia sinica, assembly GCA_027921565.1. NCBI lineage: Eukaryota > Metazoa > Arthropoda > Branchiopoda > Anostraca > Artemiidae > Artemia > Artemia sinica. Next base: position 31,999,723 of record CM051257.1, read on the forward strand.
CGACCATATTGTATGACAGTAGCCTTCGCAGGGGGCGCATTATTAGCCCTTGCTCTCTTAGTGGGTGGCGGTGACGAGCATTCTTCGCTATATGCGTTATCCCAAGCTCTCTTCGATGTAGGGGCCGCAAACTTCTTCATAATTTGCCTTAAAGAAGAGAAAAAAATTAGTATCAAATAATTTCCCCCTTTATTTTAAAGAAAGAAAATTATTAACCATAATTTTGTCTAGAAAAGCATTTATCACATTTCAGTAAACTAAAAAGTAAAAATTTTGAAATGTTATAAGCCCAAGAATCAGAGGGAGGCTTTAAATTAGATCGTTAACACACAGCTTATAGGCCTAAATTTGCAAACATAGGTTAAAATGTACACATAATACAAGCTTCTTGCAACTCCCAATGTGCTAGCCCTGCGCAGTTTGTTTTCATTTTACAACGAAGCTGTTAGAATTGAAGGCATTGCCCCCCCCCTTTTACATAATTTACTTACAACGAAGCTGTTAGAAGCGATGTATTGCCCCCTCCCCCCTTTTACATAATGTCCTAAATATATTGTTAGACCTTAATTTGAAAATAATCTGTTTCACTTCTCCAAAATAGAGCATTACGTCTGTGCTTAATTATTGCATCATAGTGTTTTAATTTTGACGGAAGAACAGTTCCTTTGACTTTGGCCGCTGCGTTCGTAAACACAGAGGGAAAAGGGGGTGATAGCTAATTTTAACCTCGCACTGGAGATTGTGTCAAAACAGAGCGGCATTTTCATCAAAAATTGACAGAAGTCAGTAGACACTTTAAATCACAATAGAGAAAGGCTAAAATTTAACGAAAAGATAATTATTTCCATTTGCGAGAATTTGGTTGTAAAACAGTGAGGGGGGGGGGGGGGTTAGGTTTCGAGGGTAAAAAGAATATATTTACGTTTTCCATCGAGTATAAAGATTGTAAAGTGATGTTTGTATTGTATGGGGGAGGGGGATTTACCTGAATATACTAGAGGGTGAGCAATGAAAATAGTTTTTATTGAAAATAAAAAACAGGAATTTAACGAAAGGATAATATTTCCATTTGCGAGAATTTGGTTGTAAAACAGTGAGGGGGGGGTTAGGTTTTGAGGGTAAAAAAGTTAGGTTTCGAGGGTAAAAAGAATATATTTACGTTTTCCATCGAGTATAAAGATTGTAAAGTGAGTTTGTATTGTATGGGTGGGGGGGCTACCTGAATATCTGGAGGGTGACCACGGAAAACAATTTTATTTGAAAATAAAAATGTACTTACATTGCAAATTGAAGTTGACATGGCTTCTAATTCATCAAATTTATCCATTGTTTATATCAATTGTGTCAACAATACTTTCTGATAATTTAATCACATTGCATGTCCGTTATATACGAAATCTCAAGGGCGAATTGTTATGTAAACGGGGAAATCATATGTAAACAAGCCCTGTGATTGGCTGAGAAGGGGGATGTAACCGACTCGCTGATTGCTGAGAAGGAAACACGTGATCTAACTGTTTCCTGGAAACTCATAACATTCGCCTCGAGCAACAACAACAAATACTATTCTGGATCATAACATTCGCTGAGAGCAACAACAAGAAGGAAGTGTCATTGACCTGCCCCCATTAGACTCAATAATCCATTAGAGTGAGAAAGTTTCTGTTTTTTCATTCTTACTGACAACAAACAGACATAAATGTGAGAAAGTTCCTGTTTTTCAAATTCTCACTGACAAAATCCATAAAAACATACAAAAATGTGAGAAAGTTCCTGTTTTTTTTTTTTTTTTCAAATTCTCACTGACAAAGTCCATAAAAACATACAAAAATGTGAGAAAGTTCCTGTTTTTTTTTTTTTTCAAATTCTCACTGACAAAGTCCATAAAAACATACAAAAATGTGAGAAAGTTCCTGTTTTTCAAATTCTCACTGACAAAAACCATAAAAAATGTGAGAAAAGTTCCTTGTTTTTTCAAACTCTCACTGACAAAATCCATAAACCACGTGGTTCTATGCCCATATATGGAGCCCCCGTGGGACCTTCTGAGGCATCTCTACTGGCCTACTCCCACGCTCATTTTTTTCCCGAAGTCACCTAATCAAAATTTTAAGATAGCCATTTTGTTCAGCATTGTCGAAAATCTAATAAATATGAATTTAAGGATGACTTAGTCCCCCACAGTTCCCGGGGGAAGGGCTGCAAGTTATGAACTTTGCCCATTGTTTACATATAGTATTGGTAAATACAGACGTTTCAGGAGGGATTTATTTCTGGTGGGGGGGGGGGGTTCGCGGGAGGATCTTTCCATGGAGGATGTTTCGCGCGGGGATGTTTCCGCGGGGGAAGGGACATTTTTATGAAGGGGTGCCGGATTTCCCAGCATTATTTGAAAAAAAACGATCAGAAATTAAATAAAAAAAAGACAAGTTTTTTCAACTGAAAGTAAGGAGCAATATTAAAACTTAAAACAAACAGAAATTATTACGTATATGAAGGGGTTTGCCCCCTAGTCAATAGCTCGCCCTTTACGCTAAAGTTTTTTTTAGTACTTTTCAAAAGAGCGATCTATTCTAATTAACCGGCCCTTTGTGATTCAGGGGTTTGTGATTCGAACAAAATTCAAAACTTTAGCGTAAAGAGTGAGGTATTTACTAGGGGTAAACTCCCTAATATACGTAATATAAAAACACACAAATATAGAAGTTCATTACGTAAGTTAATTCGTAAGTTTACGTCATAACACAAAATTTCGAGAAAGCCATTTAGCCAAAACTACTACTACTACTACTACTAACAACTCACCGCAGCACCAAGCCGCCTGAGGCCAACACAGCTACGCACGCTCCTCCTCCATCCCAATCTATTCAAAGCCTCCCTTTTTACACCCGCCCACGAAGTTCCCATTTCCTTTAAATCTTCTTTATGACGTCCTCCCACCCCAGACGGGGACGACCTGCTTTCCGTTTAGCCCTAGATGGTTTGGCCGAAAAGAACAATCTTTGGCAATCTGTCATCCTTCATCCGCACAACGTGCCCTAGCCACCTCAACCTTTCTTTCACATTATGCCCTAGAGAGCGGTATTGAACCACATTTTTCGTATAGCCTATTGTTTGAAATACGGTCAGTCAGCCGGGTACCCAGAAACAATCCTTAAGCAATTTCTCTGGAAAACATCTAGCAAATCTTCATCCGCTTTTCGGAGCGTCCATGCTTAAGAGCCCATATTTGACCACTGTCATCACTGTAGCTTCTAGTATTCTAATCTTGGTTGCAGACTTATCTTCCTATTCTTCCAGACTTTTTTTTAACTGTGAAAAAACACCCTGAGCCTTGGCTATTCTATTTTTTAACATCTTCACTGCTCCTACCATCTTTACTAATAATACTACCAAGGTAAGTGAAGCTGCCCACCTGATCAATCTTTTCATTACCCAGCGTCACCTTTTCATCTTCACTTATTCCTAGCCTTAGTGACTGAGTCTTCCTAACATTAATTTTCAAACCAATTTCTAGCACCCTGAACTCGCAAAACCTCTAAAACTTCATTCATTTTGCTCACACTTTCATCTAGGATGCTTAAATCATCAGCATAATCCAAGTCCCAGGAGAGACTTTTTCCTCCCCATTTGATTCCGTGTCCACCCATTGCCTTCCTGTGCTCCTTAAAATAAAAATCCATCAAAATAATCCATATAAAGAGGGATAGAAACACAACCCTGCTAACTCCTGATTTAATACAAAACCAGCTGCTAACCTCATTTCCTACCTTAACCGCAGCAGTGTTATTCTCTCGTACATAGCACTAATCACTTTAATGTATTTGTTCTGGTATACCGTACAAGGATAAAACCTTTACTAAAGCTCTTCTATCAACAGAGTCGAAGGCTTGCTCATAATCTATAAAACTGAGGACCAAAGGTGTTTGAAAACTCAGGCACTTCTCAATTATTAGCCTAAGAGTGATAATTTGGTCGACACATCCTCTACCTTTTCTATAACCGCCACTGCTCTTCTCTTAAAACTTTGGCTATAGGCATCTCTCAGTCTAAAAAAAGTATCATATTACTAAGTAATTTGCTACCTACAGAGACCAGACTAATGCCATCGATAATTACCACACTCACTTTTATCACCTTTCTTATAAAGTGGCTTAATTAAGGTTTTCCTAAAAATCATTAGGTACTTCCCCTTTTTTCAAAAATCATATGTCATAATCTTCAATAACTTATTTCTAACCTCAGAGCCACCATATTTAAGAAACTCATTTACCACCCTATCAGCACCTGGAGCCTTATTATTCTTTAATCCTTTTAGTGAGTACTGTTGCTAATTCCTCCTCACAAAACAAATCTTCCTTCACATCCAAGGTATCACAAACTTTTTCATTTTCCTCTATATTTTTCTGCAACTCTATCTCGGTTACCCCAGCAAGTTCTCAAAATGTTCGGCCCATCTCTGTTTAGTTTTTTCCTTATCGCTAATTGCGACCCCATTCCTATCTTTAACTGGGACAAGTCCGGATTGACTACTCCCTCTAAATTTGTTAACGTGCCAGTACAATATTTTACTATTATGCCGTCTAGCTGCATCTTCCAGATCCTCGGCAATTTTATCCATGGCCTCCGCTTCCACCTCCTTAGTTCATATTTTAATGCTTTCTCCACTTTCTTTATGTTTCGTTTGTTTTCATACGATCTATCACTCAGATAATTCTTGTACAAGTCCTTTCTCCTTTCTATTAAAACATAAAGCTTTTTCACTAATATTCTTAGCTGCAGTTGTAGCTTTCTTCCCTAATACACCTTCCGCAACTTCACAAAATTATTTTTCTAAATTATTCCAACCATCTTCCACATTATCAAATTTAAAACTCTCAAGTTTAGTATTCAACTGTTCCTGGAAAGTTTCTCTCAAATTCTCATCCTGGAGTCTACCAACATCATAACTTCCCAGGAGGTAGTTACCCTTCCGATATTTCAGCTTTAAATTAACCCTTGACACTACTAGATTTGTGATCTTTACTTTTAACATCAATAACAGCACTCCTATATACCCTAGTGTCTTGTATTGATCCCGCCAGTCTTCGGTTTACTATAATATAATCAATAAGGTTTGCTGTCTTACCATCACGTGAATACCATGTTAACTTATGAGCCATTTATGACCAAACACCGTATTGGTTATAACTAGATTGTTATACCTACAAAATTGCAAAAGTCTGTATCCATTACTGTTTTCTTTTCCTACACCAAGTTTACCTAGGCTGGGATACCATCTATCCCTATTTCTACCAACCTGGGGCGTTAAAATCTCCCAGTAACAACTATCATATTTCTACTTGGGACCTTGTCTATTTGCTCCTGTAACTGTAAGTAAAATTCATCTGAGTCACTAGTATTTCCATCAGTCGGTTCTACAGGGGCGTATACTACTATAACTGATACCCTGAACTTTCTAGTCATAAAATGAGCAATTAGTATTCTATTATTAATACCTTCCCAGCCTAAACAAGACTTAGCAGCTTCCTATTCATCATCAGCCCTACTCCCTGTCTATGTACCCCATCCTTCCTGCCTGAGTAAACAAATTCTATATCACCTAATTTCATGCTTCCTACTCCTGGGATATGAGTTTCTGAAACTCCTAATAAATCCAGTTCGAATCGTCTGAATTCGTCAGTCAAAATATCGATACGATAGTCATTTTTTAATGTCGTGACATTCCAAGTTCCAATTTTCATGTTCTTTAAATCATTGAAATTATTTTCGCCTCAGGAAAAGCAATGATCCCGGATACCAGTGCAGGACGGGGATCACATATCTTCTCAAGTCTACACCGAAGTGCTTAAGCCAGCTTAGAAACCGGACAGCAAGAAGTCCCTGGGACCTCCATGAATGGAGGCTTTGTACAATCCTGGGCCAGTCTTGGTCACAACATGGTTTTCAGCACTTGGCGATGCTCTTCTATCAACAAGAGTCGAAATTCTGCACAGACAGTCTCAAGCCTATTACCTCCGACTCATTATATATTCATGCCTACAAATATTATGCTACTCCGGGGAGGCAACCCATAATAGATAAATTAGCTAGGAAGAGGTTTTTCAGCCCAAAGACGCTCATCAAAAAACATACCAAGCCCAGAAGAATTGTCCATTAGTCAGAATCCCGTGCGAATGCCGTGTCGTTTACTAGGCTATAATTTCCTCGAGTGGCGCCACTCCTCAAGTGGGAATAGAGTTGACCGCAAGGTCCCCAGTCTTGCAGGTGCCCCGAAAAGGTCGAGGCAGCCCTTTGCAGAGGCCGTTCCATAGATCTGGATCTTACGCCCTGCCACAGTTGTCCTCCTATAGAGGATCCTCCCGCGATAGTGTTCTGCATCACCATGCAATTTAACCCATTACTGGGAGAAGGTTTGCAACTCATGGGACTTGTGGACAAACCAGTGGGCCCTTTTGAGTGTACATTTGAGGGGCCTTCTTCCTCCTCCGCCTGTATTTATGACCCCGGGAGAGGCTGTGACTTTTCAAATGTACCCCAGATTCTATTATGGACCCCCAGGGACAATGTCCCCCCATTGGTCCGTGCCTCCTATGGAGGTACCCTACATATCTGTAGAGCGTTACCCTATCGCCACCTGGGGACACACTGAATGGCCTGGGGGAGGCCAGTTCACTACGCTCATGTATGTGTGTGTGTTGTTTTGAGAGTATAACCTTGTGAAAACCAAATCAAAAACAACTGCGTTTTCTGCTAAAACCTATCTCTGAACAAGGGTAATTGACATAATTTAGGGCCATTGCCTGGAAGCTCTGGGTGAAATATTAACTTTGGAGGCCTAATTTTCAAATTTTCCTGGAGACCTTTCAACATTTTTGAACAAAATGATTATCTAAAACTTTGATCCATTATCAAAGATGTTATTATGTCCAGGTAGCAGAAAATGGCATGGGAGGAAGGCCTGAAACTCTCCAGTCCCTTTCAGACTTTAAAACAGTAATAAAACTTCCAGTTTCCATGAACTGAGCCACCTCCTAAGTCTCCATGAAACAATAAAGTAATATGCAAATTTAATTCTAATTATCCATGTACGGTGAGCCAGAATCAAAGCTGCATTAATTCAAAAACGTTCAGAAATTAAATAAAGAAAAAAGTTTTTTTTTAACTAAAAGTAAGGAGCGACATTAAAACTTAAAACGAACAGAAATTATTACTCCGTATATGAAAGGTCCCCTCCTCAAAGCCTCGCTCTTTTACGCTAAAGTTTGACTCTGTCACACAACTTTATTTTTTAAAACAATGAAAAACTTTAGCGTAAAGAGCGAAGCGTTGAGGAAGGGACAGTCCCTTTCATATACGCAACAATTTAGTTCGTTTTAAGTTTCAATATCGCTCCTTACTTTCAGTTAAAAAAAACTTGTTTTTTTATTTAATCATAAAAGAAGCCAAGGCTACTTCCTTGTTTTATTCGTATCTTTGTAATCCTGTGTTTTAAACCAAAAGGTATACTAATAGTACCTGGTTCGGGACCTTCGATGCCGTTTAATGGCAAGAAAGGAGTAAAGCAGGGTAACGCCTTGTCACCTCGACTTTTGAGTCTTTTATTAATGACATGGTTGAATTTTCAGAAAAAAAACATGGGCTCCATGTAAAAAAAAAAACTTCTATAAAAACTTCTCAGTTTTGTTGTTCGCGGATGATACTGCTTTAATGGCAAATTTGGCCCATGATTTACAAATGTTACTATATCTAACAGAAGATTATCTAAAGATGAAGTGGTTTCAGGTAAGTATTCAGAAATCAAATGTGGTTATATTTAACAGAGAAAGGATAAATGTGAAAGTAGATTTTGGATTGAAGGGAGGGAGACTCAAGTTGCGGATAAAATAAAATCTTGGATATATTTTTCAAAGTAATGGAAGGTAGATTTCACATACAAAGGAAACGTTAAACCTGAGAAGCAGCAATGTTTACAGTTTTCCAGAATAATGTAATGGAAACAAAGAATTTGTCGCTGCATGAAAACGTTTTTTTTTACTAAACAATAGTGCCAATTCTACATTAAGGAACAGAGATTTTGGAGCATGAGAAAGCGGTTCAGCTTTCATTTGAAAGAAAGACTTCAGCATATAAAGGAAAAGTTAAACCTGGGAAGTGCAGCAGTGTTTTACAATTTTCCATAATAATGTAAGGGGAATAAAGAATTTGTCGCTGCATGGAAGGTTTTTTTTTCACTAAAAATAGTGCCAATTCTACATTAAGGAACAGAGATTTTGGATCATGAGAAAAGCGGTTCAGCTTTCATTTGAAAGAAAGATTTCGCATATAAAGGAAAAGCAAGCAATTTTTAAACCTGGGAAGTGCAGCAATGTTTTACAATTTTCCAGAATAATGTAAGGGGAATAAAGAATTTGTCACTGCATGAAAGGTTTTTTTTTCACTAAAAATAGTGCCAATTCTACATTAAGGAACAGAGGTTTTGGAGCATGAGAAAGCGGTTCAGCTTTCATTTGAAAGAAAGATTTCGCATATAAAGGAAAAGTTGAACAGGGGATGTGCAGCGATGTTTACAATTTTCCAGAATACGGTAAGGGGAATAAAGAATTTGTCACTGCATGAAAGGTTTTTTTTACTAAAAACAATGCCAATTCTACATTATGGAGCAGAGATTTTTGAGCATGAGAAAGCGGTTCAGCTTTCATTTGAAAGAAAGATTTCGCATATAAAGGAAAAAGTTGAACCTGGGAAGTGAAGCAATGTTTACAATTTTTCAGAATAATGTAAGGGGAATAAAGAATTTGTCGCTGCATGAAAGGTTTTTTTTTACTAAAAACAGTGCCAATTCCATATTAAGGAACAGAGATTTTGGAGCATGAGAAAGCGGTTCAGCTTTTATTTGAAAGAAAGATTTCGCATATGAAGGAAAAAGTTGAACCTAGGAAGTGCAACAATGTTTACAATTTTCCGGAATAATGTAAGGGGAATAAAGAATTTGTCACTGCATGAAAGGTTTTTTTTTTACTAAAAACAATGCCAATTCTACATTATGGAGCAGAGATTTTGGAGAATGAGAAAGCGATTCAGCTTTTATTTGAAAGAAAGATTTCGCATATAAAGGAAGAGTTAGACCTGGGAAGTGCAGCAATGTTTACAATTTTCCAGAATAATGTAAGGGGAATATCCGCCGGGTGAATATGAGAGGTGCCAGTTCTGCCGGGTGAATTTTTCTGTTCTGCCAGGTGAATTTTTCTTAAGCTAAGTAATAGGCTAAGCAAGCTATAAAAAATAATAAGAAAAGCAAAGGTTCCGCCGGGGATTTTACGATCGCATCGTCCGATCCGTTATAACTTACCTGGTGCCGTTGAGGGCTGCACCGGCTGTAATGGGGGGAATAGATAAATGGGTGACCGCGCCACTCGCTGAACGCAAGAAAATGAAATGCGTAATTATAGTAGGTTAGAAATTCTCCAACTATCAGCGAAATTCTCAACAGCGTAACCTCGCTTCCTCGAGTTATCTTCTTGTTAATTACCTCTAATGTTATGTATAGAAATCAGATTCCTGGCAGCGTTACCAATGCAGACATACGAACTAGTTACCTGCTGTGCGATTAGATACAGACTTATAAATAAAACAACACAAATGTAAAAGCAATAGTTTTATTGAGACTTACATTTAGGTGTACAACAGTGCTTCGCTTCAACTGACAATGACAGAGGCAAAGATGATAATGATCAAATCTCTACAATGACTGCCTAATAATAATTCTGACAAACGAATGCATGAGAATGCCAATGATAATAATAACCATAATGACTGAATTGCAATGCCTGAATGCCAATAACAATAATGACAATAATCACGCGAAAAACACTTTTCTTCACTATATATCCTAAGTAACGATCATGTGCCGGGAGAGCTATTTCACGATTGGCCCAAGTCCTGTGGAGGGGGCCGCTACCTTGTTATTATGTTTTACCAACTCACTTCATTATGCTCACTGACCGTCCAATAATTTGTTTTAAATATTTCTGATGATTAAACATTATAACTTAAGCTTCCTGTGAATTCTGTATCTGGTGATTTTTTTATTACCGAATATCTTAGCGAAATTCAAAACCGAATAGCGTCGTTGTTTGCTGAGGCTAAAATGCAATTTCTCTTTTTGCTGATTAAAAACTTTTCTTTTTTTTGAAACTAGATTTAAACTTAATTAGAGGAGGTCGGAATTATCTTTAGAAAGAAAGAATTTTTTGTATTTTAAATATATCACATACTACTCACGGTACAAATAAAGTATTCATCACTGCATGAAAGGTTTTTTTTTATAAAAACAATGCCAATTCTACATTATGGAGCCGAGATTTAGGAGCATGAGTAAAAAAATTTAGTAAGGAAATAATAATCCCTCTTTTACAGATAAATTGCCCTCTAAAGTTGATTCTGATGTTTGTAGCACTCTATCTATTAGTGCTTTAGAAATATTTAAAAAAAAGCTTCTAAAGTAAAAATTTCGGAAAATTTTGAGTTTGGGGGAAGGGGATTTCAAAAACATCCTCCCATAACATAATTTGTCCTCTAAAGTTGATTCTGATGTTTGTAGCGCCCTATGTCTTAGCGCTTTAGAAGTATTTAAAAAAGGTTCTAAAGTAAATTTTGGAAAATTTTGAGTTAGTGGGGGGAAGGGGGATTTCAAAAACATCTTCCCGTGATATAAATTACCCCCTAGAGTCAATTCTGAGTTTAGTGTAGTATTCTTTAATTAACGATTTTAATATCAATTTTTTTAGTATACCATAACGCTAGACCCTATTTTGAATTGACAACATTGTTCAAACATCACTTATGCATCGCATTTCAAAGGCTTTACTCACGTTTAATTTGACCATAAAAAGAATCTATTTGTCAAGGAAACCATTACCGCTATCCTTAAACATGTGGTATTAATAATTTCAGATAATACACATGTAAAAGGTTGTTTGGAAATTGTCACTCTTGCTAACAGGATTAGACACAGATACTTTTAGAGCTGAAACTCTATTCTTGATAATAGGAAAAGTAATATTTTGAAGGAAATAACTATTTCTAAAGAATTAAGCTCGTAAACAGAGCAGGGGTGGAGGGATTTTATTTACATAATAGAAAAAAGAGCGTATTTTACGTTTTCTAGCGACTATAGTCATCATATTGTAGGGTTTATATTGTTGGGGGAGGGGGGCTATGCCCCTGAAATTTGAATTTACTGGAGGAATGGTAAAATGATTTTATTTGGAAATAAATTAAGAAATTTAGTAAACTATACTCACATTATAAATTGATGTATCCATAACTTCAATGTCAATAATATTTAGTTAGCTATTCATGATATGTTAAATCATTATGAAATTTAATCGTAAGGTATGATCATTTTATACAAAATCTCAAGGACGAATAAAAAATCAGTCCTTTTATTTATAACCAATCACCGATCAAGTTATCGTATATTGAGCAACCTCCGCTGTCTCGGATTTGGACCCCTAAAAAACGGATGTTGCCTCAAAACCACTCTGCTTGAGTTATATAATTTCGACTATACTCTCAAATCATGTTGGACCAGTTTATAGCTTGCCAGCTTTTTTTTTTTAAATGTGCATGTAAAACCGAAGTGTATATTCTTGTGCAATTGATATCAATAACAAAAACCAGTCTAATTATCTTATAAAGCCTTGACTATAGTTTCAAAACATGCTTGGCCATTTTATACCTTGCCAGCTTTTTTGCAATGTCCATGTGATACTGTAGTGTCTTAGGCGTGGGTTTTCTTGTCCCTTTCCTTGTCCCTTTTATATTGTATAGACTATTACTACTTGTATCTTAAAAGAAATCCTCATTTACTACGTAAATATATTGTTTCGTTTAAGTACTTCATTGTGATAGAAATTTGGAAGAGTAGATATTGCTGATGTATGTTTATACTAATTGTGCTTTTTCTTGTGTACATGGTTGTAAGATTGGCTTTAAAATACACTCTATGTTATTCAATAGCGGCAATCAGACAGTTTTGACGTTTCTGGAACCAAGAAAGAGAGAGAGAGAGAGAGAGAGAGAGAGAGAGAGAGAGAGAGAGAGAGAGAGAGAGAGAGAGAGGAGAGAGAGAGAGAGAGAGAGAGAGAGAGAGAGAGAGAGAGAGAGAGAGAGAGAGAATGAGAAAGAAAAAGTTCAACATGATAGGCTTTTTAGTGCTCGGGGACAATGTCATCCCCCTCCCCTAACAATGTAAGCCGCTTTATCTTCCATAAAATATGTCTAAATGACACGCCAATAGATTCTACAGTGGGAAGAGGTTTTACTCCCTTAACCTTTCCCCTAGCTACGCCATAGTGTCTGATTATAATAATAAAAAAAATGTTTTACCCGAAATTTCATCAAAGATATCTGAAATCAAGCACCCATCACTACGCAGGATACCATTAAATCCTTGATAACCCTCAAAAGACTCTTCTGATGATTCTGAAAAAAGAACAAAAATTAAGCCAGTCAACTATGCATAAGAAAACACATTTTTTTGATTTCTTTACTAAAATATTAGAGGTATTTAATTGAGATCCGATAAGAGATTGAGATAAAGATAAGGTATTTGATTGAAATCCGTTGTGGAAATAAACACGTGAAAAGGTGAAATAAAGAAAGTGCATTAATTCCCACTTCGTTGAAATCGAAAATTAATGTAATTAAGACACTAATTATCTAAAGAGTTTTCTTAGCAAACAATTTTCTATATTTGCGCTTTTTCTCTAGAATTTAAGGAGCTTATATTTATATAAACATATTTATTTCCAACGATGTCCAAGAATGTTCAAACATATGTCAATTTTGTGATTTTCTTCTCTTTGAGTCTGCATTTTTTATTTTATTTCTGCTGTTTTTCTTAACTGTTAATTTTGCTCTAGACTAATACATTTGCGTTTATACAGGCATTTTATTCATGAAGTTTACTACTCAACACTTCAATTTTTAACTGTTTTTTTTCTTTCTGAATTTGTCCAGGTTCGTCAGGTTGCCTCTAGCCATTTCGTTTATCTCGTACATAGATCTGTTTTGCCGTCCTTTGTTTTTAAAAGATAATTTTCACGCCCCTGGACTTGAAAAAGGACCGGAAATAATTATTCCAAAAGAATTTTTGTCTATTTGGAAAAAAGCTTCCCTTTTTTCTTGATTTTATTCGCAGCTTAAAATTCTTTAATTGCCGAAGATGCTCCTTCCGTATAGTAGTGAGGCCTATAAATACCTATTTTTTTAACATAAGACTGTGCATAGAGTTGTTTATTTAAACAGCCTTTTTATTGTTTTAAAAAATAGTTTTTTATGCGTTCATACCATCACTTAGTCTTCCACGGTTTTAAAAAACAAAGTTGTGAGACAGAGTCAAACTTTAGCGTGAGGAGCGAGGCATTGAGGAGGGGACAGCCCCTTTCATACGGAATAATTTCTGTTCGTTTTAAGTTTTAATGTCACTCCTTACTTTCAGTTAAAAAAAACTTGTTTTTTTTTTAGTTAATTTCTGAACATTTTTGAATAATACAGATTTGATTTTGGCTCACCGTACATGAATAATTAAAACGGAATTCGCATATTAATTTTTCTGTTTTTGGCTAATTGGCTTTCTCGAAATTTTGTTCTGACGTAACTTACGAATTAACTTACGTAACAAATTTCCATATCCGTATGTTTTTATTACGTATATTAGGGAGTTCGCTCCCTAGTCAATACCTCGCTCTTTACGCTAAAGTTCGAATTTTGTTCGAATCGCAAACCCTGAATCACAAAGGCCGGTTAATTAGAATAGATAGCTCTTTTGAAAGTACGAAAAAAACTTTAGCGTAAAGAGCGAGGTATGACTAGGGGGCGAACCCCCTCAGATACGTAATAATTTCTGTTCGTTTTAAGTTTTAATGTTGCTCCTTACTTTCAGTTGAAAAATACTTGTTTTTTTATTTAATTTTGGATCGTTTTTTAAATAATGGGGGAAATCTGGCACTCCCTTCATGGAAATATCCCTTCCCCCAAGGATATATCCTCCATGGAAAGATCCTCCCCCGTAACCCCTACTCTGAACCCGACCCCCACTAGAAAGAAATTCCTCCTGAAAACGCCTTGTATACTTCCCAATAACCAATACTATATGTAAACAATGGGCAAAGTTTATAACTTGCTGCCATCCTCAAAGACAAAGGATTAAGTCATCCTCAAAGACATATCAATTAAATTTTCGACTATACTGAACAAAATGGCTATCTCAAAATTTTGATTGGGTGACTTCGGGAGGAAAAAAAGAGCGTGGGAGGGGGCCAAGTTGCCCTACAATTTTTTGGTCACTTAAAAAAGGGCACTAAAACTTTTAATTTCCGTTCAAATGAGCCTTCTCACGATATTCTAGGACTCCTGGATCGATACGATCACCCCTGGGAAAATCAAAAAAAAAAAAAAAAAAAAAAAAAAAAAAAAAAAAAAAAAAAAAAAAAAAAAAAAAAAAACGCATCCGTGATCTTTTTTCTGTAAAAAAATACAAAATTCCACATTTTTGCAGATAGGAGCTTGAGACCTCTATAGTAAGGTTCTCTGATACGCTGAATCTTATGATGTGATTTTCATTAAAGTTCTATGACTTTTAGGGGTTGTTTCCTCCTTTTTTCGAAAATAGGGCAAATTTTCTCAGGAAAATTTTCGTATAACTTTTGATGGGTAAGACTTCGTTACCACGAACTGTTTGATGAGCAAGCGTTCGAGTCTATTGATATAAAAGCTTTAGCGAAGGTCTTATCCTTGTATGGTATGCTAAATAAATATATTCAAGTTATTAGTGCTAAGTACGAGAATAACATCTCTGCGATTAAGGTAGAAAATGACGTTAGCAGCTGGTTTCATGTTAAATCACATCACTTGTTACGTCATATATGGTTATTAGTAGACAATCGGTGTTAGAAATCGGACTTGCTTCAAAAATCAAATATCTTTTGAAAAAACTTCTGTATGAAAGACATCAAAAATGCAGTATTCTTGTATAAAGTGATTCTATTTTAATCTTTTTTTTCTTTATTAATTATAAAAGGTACTAGAACTTTAATTTCCGATCGAATTAGCCCTCTTGCGACATTCTAGAACCAAGGGGTCGATACGATAACCCTTGGGAAAAGAAAAAAAAAAAACAGACAAACAAAAAAACAGATAAACCGTGATCTTTCCTTCTTGAAAAAAAATACAAAATTCCACATTTTTGCAAATAGGAGCTTGAAACCTCTACAGTAAGGTTCATTGATACGCTGGATCTGAGGGTGTGATTTTCACTAAGATTCTATGACTTTTAGAGGGTGTTTTCCCTTTTTTGAAAATAAGGCAAATTTTCTCAGGCACGTAACTTTTGATGGGTAAAACTTGGTGAAACTTATATATTCAAAATCAGCATAAAAATCCCATTCTTTTGATGTATCTATTGATATCGAAATTCGGTTTTTCGGAGTTTCGGTTACTATTGAGTTGGGTCGTCTCTTACTTAATGTTCGTTACCACGAACTGTTTGATCAGGAGTTAAGCAGCATTGTGTTCTATACTCAAAAAAATTAAATAAAAAAAAACAATTTTTCTTAACTGAAAGTAAGGAACGACGTTAAAACTTAAAACGGACAGAAATTATTCCGTATATGAAAGGGGCTGTCCCCCTCCTCAACGCCTCGCTCTTTACGCTAAAGTTTTTTTATTGTTTAAAAAAATTAAGAGTTGTGAGAAAAGTCAAACTTTAGCGTAAAGAGCGAGGCGTTGAGGAGGGGACAGCCCCTTTCATATACGGAATAATTTCTGTTCGTTGTTAAGTTTTAACGTCGTTCCTTACTTTCAGTTAAGAAAACTTGTTTTTTTATTTAATTTTTGAACGTTTTTTTGAATTAATGCAGGTTTTGATTTTGGCTCACCGTACATGAATAATTGAAACAAAATTTGCATATAAATTTTACTTTTATTTGGTTAAATGGGTTTCTCGAAACTTATTTAATTTTATTTACGATAGATCTTTTTTTTTATTAGTAATAAATATACGTAACTTACGAAATTAACTTACGTAACGAACTTCTATATTGATATATTTCTAATACATATATTAGGGGGCTCGCCCCCTAGTCAACACCTCGCTCTTTAAGCTAAAGTTCGAATTTTGTTCCAATTCTTTAAAAATGACCCCTTAATCACAAAGTTTGTTATTTAGAATAAATAGCTCTTATGAAAGTACTAAAAAATATTTGGCTTAAAGAGCGAGGTATTGACTAGGGGGTGAACCCAATCATACACGTAATATTTTCTGTTCGTTTTAAGTTTTGACGTTACTCTCCTTATTTTCAGTTGGAAAACTTGTTTTTTTTATATTTAATTTCTGATTTTTTTTAAATAATGCTGGGAAATCCCCCCCCCCCCCTTCATAGCAATGTCCCTTCCCCCATGAAAACTTCCTTCATGGAAAGATATTACCACATAAATCCCCCCGACCCCCCACCCTCCTACTACCAGAAAGAAAAAATCCCCCTGAAAACATCTGTATACTTCCTATTAACCAATACTAAATGTTAACATTGGGTAAAGTTCATAACTTTCAGCCCTCCCCCCGGGGACTTTTGGGGATTAATTCATCCTAAAGGACATAGTTATCATATTTTAAACCATGCTGAACAAAATGGCTATCTCAAAATTTTGATCAGGTGACTTTGGGAAAAATGATCATGGGAGGGGGCCTAGTTGCCCTCCATTTTTTTTTGGTCACTTAAAAAGGGCATTAGAACTTTTAATTTCCGTTCCAATGAGTCCTCCCACGATATTCTAGGACCAATGGGTCAATACGATCACCCCTGGGGAATAAAAAATAAAAACAAAATAACAAATAAACACACATCCGTGATCTTTCTTCTGGCAAAAAATGCAAAATTCCACATTTTTGTAGATAGGAGCTTGAAACCTCTACAGTAGGGTTCTCTGATACGCTGAATATGATGGTGTGATTTACGTTCATTAACGTTCTTTAGCTTTTAGGGGGTCTTTCCGTCTTTTTTCGAAAATCAGCAAAATTTTCTCAGGCGCGTAACTTTTGATGGGTAGGACTAAATTTGATGAAAATTATATATTTGAATTCAGCATTGGAATCTGATTCTTTTGATGTATCTATTGGTATCAAAAACCCGTTTTCTAGAGTTTCGGTTACCATTTAGCCGGGTCGCTCCTTACTTACAGTTCGTTACCACGAACTGTTTTGATATGGACCATTTTGATGGATTTTGTCTTAAGGAGCACAGCAAAGGCAATGAGAGAACACATAATCAAATGAAGAAGTAAAAGCTTGGTTCTGGGACTAGGCCTATTGCTTTTTCTAAGGTCAAAATTTTTTTAAAGACTTATAAAGAACATAAAAATTACAACTTGGAATCTTACAACGTTAAAAAATAACTATCGTATCACGCATTTTGACTGACGAATTCTGACACTTAAAACTGGACTTATAAGGAGTTTCAGAAACTCATATCCCAGGAATAGGAAACATGAAATCAGGTGATATAAAATTTATTTACTCAGGCAGTAAGGATGGTGTACCTAGACAGGGAGTAGGGCTAATGATGAATAATGAAGCTACTAAGTCTTGTTTAGGTTCGGAAGGTATTAATAACAGAATGCTAGTCCCTCATTTTGTGAGTAAAATGTGCAGGATATCAGTCATAGTAGTAAATGCCTCTGTAGAACCGACTGAGAGAGATAATAGTGACTCAGATGAATTTTACTTACAGCTACAGGATCAAATAGAGAAGGGCCAGGATAGAATTATGGGGTTTTTATTAAGAGGTTTTGAATTCCAGGTCGGTAGAAATAGTTAAATATCGTATCCTAGCCTTGGTAAATTTGGCGTAGGAAAGAAAACAGTAATGGCTACAGACTGCTTATAACAATCTACACAATAAGCAATACAGTATTTGGTCATAAAATGGCCCATAAATAAACATGGTATTCACATGACGGTAAGACAGCTAACTTTATTGATTATGTTATTTTAAACCGAAGACTAGTAGGATCAATACAAGATACTAGGGTATAAAGGAGTGCTATTATTGATGTTAATAGTAAAGATCATCATCTAGTAGTTGCAAGGGTTAATTTAAAGCAAAAACTTAGGTAAGGTTGCAGGAAGATATGACGTTTTTGACTCAAGCATGATAATTTGCGAGAGACTTTTCAGGAGCAGTTGAATACTTTACTGAAGAGTTTAAAATTTGGCAATATAGAAGATGGATGGAATAATTCTAGGAAAACAATTTGTGAAGTTGCTGATGGTGTCTTAGGAAAGAAACTTAGGAACGTAGCTAGTAATATTAGTGAAAATGTCTTATGTTTAATAGAGAGAAGGAAGGGCTTATACAAGAATTATCTGAGCGATATATCATATGAAAAAAACGGGATGTAAAGAAAGTGGAGAAAGCATTAAAGTATTAACAAAGGAGGTGAGAAATGAAGGCCATGGATAAAATTGCCGAGGATCTGGAAGTTGCAGCTAGACGGCATATAGTAAACGATTGTACTGGGATGTTAAAAAATTGAGAGGGAGTAGTCAATCTGGACTTGTCCCAGTTAAAGATAGTAACGGGGCCACAATTAGTGATAAGGAAAGAGTTAAAGAGAGATGGGCAGAAAATTTTGAAAATGTTCTAAACGGAGTAAGAGTTACAGGACAAGATGTAGAGTAGAATGAAAAGAGTTTTTCCCACCTTGGATGTGAAGGAAGATTTGTTTTATGAGGAAAAAATTAGAGCCAGCCCATAAACGATTTAAAAATATTAAGGCCCCGGGTGCTGATAGTGTGGTAAATGAGTTTTTTAAATATCGGGGCTATGATGTTAGAAATAAGTTACTGAAGATTATGAATGTGATTTTTGAAAAAGGGAAGTATTTAGCGATTTTAGGAAAACCCTAATTAGACCCCTGTATAAGAAAGGTGATAAGAGTGAATGTGTTAAGTATGGAATCATTAGCTTGGTTTCTGTAGGTAGCAAATTGCTTAGTATAATGAAAATTTTAATACTTAGAGATGCTGTAAACAAAGTTTTAAGAGAATAACAGTGCGGTTTTAGAAAAGGCAGAGGATGTGTCGACCAAATTTTCACTCTTAGATTAATAATTGAGAAGTACCTGATTCATCAAACACCTTAATACCTCATTTTTTGTTGATTATGAGCAAGCGTTTGATTCAGCTGATAGAAGAGCTTTATGGGAGGTCTTATCCTTGTATGCAGGCACGTACGCAGGAATTTGTTTCGGGGGGGGGGCAAATCCTTCAAAACCCATTATTCTGTGAAAAAATCAGAAAATTATAGGAAAATGAAAAAAAAATCGCGAGATTTCGGGAGGGGGGCCAGGCCCGGAGCCTCCCCCCTGCGTACGTCCCTGCGTGTATGGTATACCAAACAAATACATTAAAGTGATTAGTGCTATGTACGTGAATAACACTGCTACGGTAAAGATAGGAAATGAGGTTAGTAGTTGGTTTTCGTTTTAAACCAGGAGTTAAGCAGGGTGTCGTTCTATCCCCATTAATATAGATCATTTTGATGGAATTTGTCTTAAGAAGCACAGGAAAGGCAATGGGAGAACACGAAATCAAGTGGGGAGGCAAACTTTTCTTGGACTTAGGTTATACTGATGATTTAAGCATCCTAAACAAAATTTTGAGCAAAAAGAATGAATTTTTACAGGTTTTTCGAGGGTCCTAGTCAGGGTCCTAGAATAGATTAAAAGTTAATGTTAAGAAGACTAAGCCGATAGGGCTAGAAATAAGTGAAGATGAAAAGGTGCGTTGGGTGATGAAAAGATCGATCAAGTGGACATATTCACTTAATAATACTAGGTAGTATTATTAGTAAAGAGGGTGGATGCACTGAAGATGTTAAAATGAAAATTGCACCATCAGATTCAGCATATCAGAGAACTCTGCTGTAGAGGTTTTGGCATCTTCAAAAATGCTAAATTTGTATTTTTTGACCAAAGAAAAATCTTGGATTCGGGTTTATCTGTTTCATTTTTTCCCTTGGGGTGATCATATCTTAAGAATAGTCCTAGAATATCTGGAGAGGGCCCATTCAAACGGAAGGTATAAGTTCTAGTGCCCTTTTTAATTCACCAAAAAGACTGGAGGGCATCTAGCCCCCATTAAATAAAAAACAAGTTTTTTTCAACTGAAAATGATGAGCAACATTAGAATTTAAAACGAACAGAATTTTTTTTTACATATATGAGGGAGGTTGACCCTTTCTTAATACTTCGTTCTTTACGTTAAAGTTCGAGTTTTTGTCTCAATTCCTTAAGAACGACTCCTGAAAACACAAGGGTAGTTTAATTAGAACAATAAGAAGCTTTTTTTTTTAAAAGTACAAAAAACTTTAGATTAAAGAGCGAGGTATTAAGAAGGGTAGAACCTCCCTTTTATACGTCATAATCTTTATATGTTTTAATGTTGCTCTTTACTTTCAGTGGAAAAAACTTGTTTTTTTTTCTTAATTAACAGGGGATAACACCACAGATGTATGTTTGTTTGTTTTTCGTTGTTTTTTTTTCCCAGATGATCGTATCCACACCGTTTGTCCTAAAAAGATCGGAAAAGGGCTCATTCGAAAGGAAATTAAAAGTTCTAACGCCCTTTTTTCAATGACCTGAAAAATTGCACCACGGAGAAAGGGGCATTTTTTTGCACTTTCAATGCACTAAACTACAATTTCACCTCAAAGAGGATTAATTTGCTATCGATTGAAAATTCTGAGATAGCCAATCTACTTACAATTATCAAAAAGGTACTGGGCTTCCCAGTTGCAGAGGTAGTAATACTGCATGGTGGCACATTCGTTCCTGAGAAGTCACGTACTCCATACAAGATCAATGGTTAATGTAGAAATGTATCTTAATGCTTGATTTAACTAAGTTGATTCATTTGATTTTCATGAAATTATGTTTATTGACGTATAATTACGCATTAGCTATTATGAAGGAGGGGCATAGGGTTATTGTGTAGTTGGGGCAGGACAGATGCCTAAAAGAGCGTATTTCAATGCCCAAATTGTCTAGCTAACCAAGGGCCTTCAGATAAATACAGAAAAGGGTATGGGGAATAGGCATTAATCTCTCATCTTCCTTCATTTAGACTAAACCTGAATAAGGGTGGTGTTCAAGGGGGGTGGAGTGGGGTCATACCTCCCTTTTATTGCAAAAAACGTTTTGGCATTTATTTTGAAGCTTTCCTTTGTTAAACTGATTGAGGTGGTGGACACTGATATATAATAAATAAAAAAACAAATTTTTTAAACTGAAAGTAAGAAACGACGTTTAAAACTTAAAACGAACAGAAATTATTCCGTATATGAAAGGGACTGTCTCCTCCTCAACGCCTCGCTCTTTACGATAAAGTTTTTTCTTGTTAAAAAAATAGAGTTGTGAGAAAGTCAAACTTTAGCGTAAAGAGCGAGGCGTTGAGGAGGGGACAGCCCCTTTCATATACGGAATAATTAACGTCGTTCCTTACTTTCAGTTAAAAAAAAAAAAAAAAACTTGTTTTTTTTTATTTAATTTTTGAACGTTCTTGAATTAATGCAGGTTTTGATTTTGGCTCACTGTACATGAATAATTAAAACAAAATTTGCATATTAATTTTACTTTTATTTGGTTAAATGGCTTTCTCGAAACTTGTTTAATTTTATTTATGAACGTTTTTATTAGTAATAAATATGCGTAACTTAAGAATTAACTTACGTAACGAACGTGCTATATTCATAGATTTTTAATACGTATATTAGGTGGTTCACGCCCTAGTCAATACCTTGCTGTTTATGCTAAAGTTCAAGTTTAGTTCCAATTCTTTAAAAACGACCCCTTGATCACAAAGGCCGTTAATTAGAATAAATAGCTCTTATGAAAGTACTAAAAAATCTTTGGCTTAAAGAGCGAGGTATTGACCAGGGCGTGAACCCATTCATATACTTAATATTTTCTATTCGTTTTTAGTTTTGATGTTGCTCCTTACTTTCAGTTGAAAAATTTGTTTTTTTTTTAATTTAATTTCTGATCTCTTTCTTTAATAATGCTGGTAAATCCTTCACACCCTTCATAGCAGTGTCCCTTCCCCCATGAAAATTTCCTTCATGGAAAGATCCTCCCATATAACCCCCGACCCCCCACCCACCTACCAGAAAAAATCCCCCGGAAAAACGTCTGTATACTTTCCAATAACCAATACCATATGTTAACATTGGGTAAAGTTCATAGCTTTCAGCCCTCCTCCCAGGGAACTTCGGGGATTAAGTCATTCTAAAAGACATAGTTATCATATTTTCGACCATGCTGAGCAAAATGGCTATCTCAAAATTTTGATCGTGTGACTTTGGGAAAAAATGAGCGTGGGAGGGGGCCTAGTTGCCCTACATTTTTTGGTCACTTAAAAAGGGCACTAGAACTTTTAATTTCCGTTCCGATGAGCCCTCCATGATATTCTAGGACCACTGAGTCGATACGATCACCCCTGGAAAAAAAAATTAAACACGCATCCGTGATCTTTCTTCTGGCAAAAAATGCAAAATTCCACATTTTTGTAAATAGGTGGTTGAAAACCTCTACAGTAGGGTTCTCTGATACGCTGAATATGATGGTGTAATTTTCATTAAGGTTTTATAACTTTTAGGGGGTCTTTCCCCCTTTATTCTAAAATCAGTAAAATTTTCTCATTTTGTCGCGTAACTTTTGATGGGTAAAACTAAACTTGATCAAACTTATGTATTTGAAATCAGCATTATAATCTGATTCTTTTGATGTATCTATTGGTATCAAAATTTGGTTTTCTAGAGTTTCGGTTACCATTGAACCAGGTCACTCCTTACTTACAGTTCGTTACCACGAACTGCTTGATTCCTGTCGATTCCCGGGAATATTTGCGAACAGCGCCTTTATTATTGTTGCAAGGGGAGTAATAGCACGTCTTTCATTGCGATAATATTTTAAGATGTAGCATACAATATTACCTTCACGCGCCTACCGGCACATAGGTGGAAGTGGTAAGGTGGGGCATTATGACCCTTGCCAGGAAATTTCTTGGGGAAGGGAAGCGCAAATTATACCGGGAGCTTTGTTATCGCCCATGTTAGTAGGAAGGGCACAATGACTCCCGTACGTACATAATTTATGCATGTTTTTATGGTTTTTGTCACTGAGAATAAAAAAAACATGATTTTTCTCACTTTGATGTATTTTCATGGTTTATTAATGTCTAATGGGGTCAACGTCGATTTATTTGTTGTTTGTCCAGGTGTAATGACTCCTGGGGTGAAGTTTGCACATGTGCATTGACGGTGGGGAGAGATGTATTGATCTAGGATTCGAGGGGGAAGTGGATTTCCGAGAAATGATTGCGTAGCCGAGGGGGAAGTGGATTTCCGAGAAATTGATTGCGTAACCGAGGGGGAAGTGGATTTCTGAGAAATTGATTGCGCAATCGACTAGGACAAGTGGATTTCCGAGAAATTGATTTGCATAATCGAGGGAATTATTGATCTACGAAAGGGGAATTAGAAATGGCATCGCTTGTTTCTTAGGAATTATATGGGACTCTTAGTGGCAGAGATAAATTGATACTCTATTTTTAAATATTCTATTTTTAATTCTTTGATCTTTAGGTCTGAGAGATAAAATTAATATTCTATCGAAGCCATAATAGTGTAGCTAGGAACACCTTAGAGATGAAGAGATTAACCCGGGAAAGGGTTTCCTAGGAATTTCAAATGTGACAGCGCAGGGATGCCAAAACAAAAGGAACACGCAGAAATTACGCTTAGGGACTATTTGGGCGAAACCGTTTGAGACATTTTAGAAGATGATTTGGGCGAAACTGTTTGAGACTTTTTAGATGATTTTAGAAGATGATTTAGAAGATGATTTGGGGTGAAACTCCGTGGTCGTTATAACACGCAAGTTCCATTTGAACAGTGTTGTGATGTCCCCTACCCAATCCCAAAGGGCCCCTACCCCAACCCTAAAGTGCCCCCTACCCCAAACCCAAAGGGCCCCCCTACCCCAACCCAAAAGGGCCCCCACCCCAACCCCAATGGGCCCCTGGGCCCCCAAATGCGCCCCGAGCCCCCAAAGGCCTCCCGGCCTCCCAAATGACCCGGGGCCCCCAAATGCCCCCAAACCCCAAAATACCCCCCGGATCCCCAAATGCCCCCGGGCCCCCAAAGGCCACCCGGGTTCCCCAAAGAGCCCTCGGCACCCCCAAGACCCCAAAGGGCCCCCCAACTTTTTTGCCCCCCATTTTTTTAATACTTTTTTATTTGCGCATTTGAGACACAGAAGGGCCCCATCCCCCAACTTTTGGCTCCCCATCCCACCATTAGTGTTTTGTTGTGGTTTACCTTGTCACAGTTACATTCTCTTGATTTTTCAAAGTTCATTTTGGATTTCTTGCGTTGAAATGCAAGAGTTGGAATATTTCAGTAGTGTTTTGTCGTGGTTTACCTTATCACAGTTACATTCTCTTGATGTTTCAAAGTTAATTTTGGATTTCTTTCGTTGAAATGCAAGAGTTGGAATATTTCATTAGTGTTTTGTCGTGGTTTTCCTTGTCACAGTTACATTCTCATGATTTTTCAAAGTTCATTTTGAATTTCTTTCTTTGAAATGCAAGAGTTGGAATATTTCAGTAGTGTTTTGTCGTGGTTTACCTTGTCACAATTACATTCTCTTGATTTTTTCAAAGTTCATTTTGGATTTCTTTCATTTAAATGAAAGAGTTGGAAAATTTCAGTAGTGTTTTGTCGTGGTTTACGTTGTCACAGTAACATTTTCTTGATTTTTCAAAGTTCATTTTGGATTTCATATGGTTGAAATGCAAGAATTGGAATAATTCAGTAGTGTTTTGTCGTGGTTTACGTTGTCACACTTACATTCTCTTGATTTTTCAAAGTTCATTTTAGATTTCTTTAGTTGAAATGCAAGAGTTAGAATATTTCAGTTGTGTTTTGTCACGGTTTACCATATCACAGTTACATTCTCATGCTTTTTCAAAGTTTATTTAGAATTTCTTTCTATGAAATGCAAGAGTTGGAATATTTCAGTAGTGTTTTGTCGTGGTTTACCTTGTCACAGTTACATTCTCATGATTTTTCAAAGTTCATTTTGAATTTCTTTCTTTGAAATGTAAGAGTTGGAATATTTCAGTAGTGTTTTTTTCGTGGTTTAGCTTGTCAAAATACATTCTCTTGATTTTTCAAAGTTCATTTTGAATTTCTTTCATTGAAATGCAAGAGTTCGAATATTTCAGTAGTGTTTTGTCGTGGTTTACCTTGTCACAGTTACATTCTCTTGATGTTTCAAAGTTCATTTTGGATTTCTTTCGTTAAAATGCAAGAGTTGGAATATTTCAGTAGTGTTTTGTCGTGGTTTACCTTGTCACAGTTACATTCTCTTGATTTTTCAAAGTTCATTTTGGATTTCTTTTCGTTGAAATGCAAGAGTTGGAATATTTCAGTAGTGTTTTGTCGTTGTTTACCTTGTCACAATTACATTCTCTTGATTTTTCAAAGTTCATTTTGGATTTCTTTCGTTGAAATGCAAGAGTTGGAATACTTCAGTAGTGTTTTGTCGTTGTTTACCTTGTCACAATTACATTCTCTTGATTTTTCAAAGTTCATTTTGGATTTCTTTCATTGAAATGCAAGAGTTGGAATATTTCAGTAGTGTTTTGTCATGGTTTACCTTGTCACAGTTTCATTCTCTTGATTTTTCAAAGTTCATTTTGGATTTCTTTCGTTGAAATGCAAGAGTTGGAATAATTCAGTAGTGTTTTGTTGTGGTTTACCTTGTCACAGTTACATTCTCTTGATGTTTCGTTGAAAAGCAAGTGTTGGAATATTTCAGTAGTGTTTTGTATTGGTTTACCTTGTCACAGTTATATTCTCTTGATTTTTCTAAGTTCATTTTGAATTTCTTTCGTTGAAATGCAAGAGTTGGAATATTTCGGTAGTGTTTTGTCGTGGTTTACATTATCACTGTTACATTCTCATGATTTTTCAAAGTTTATTTTGAATTTCTTTCATTGAAATGCAAGAGTTGGAATATTTCAGTAGTGTTTTGTCGTTGTTTACCTTGTCACAATTACATTCTATTGATTTTTCAAAGTTCATTTTGGATTTCTTTCATTGAAATGCAAGAGTTGGAATATTTCAGTAGTGTGTTTTGTCATGGTTTATCTTGTCACAGTTACATTCTCTTGATTTTTCAAAGTTCGTTTTGGATTTCTTTCGTTGAAATGCAAGAGTTGGAATATTTCAGTAGTGTTTTTTTTATGCTTTACCTTGTCACAGTTACATTCTCTGATTTTTCGAAGTTCATTTTGAATTTCTTTCGTTGAAATGCAAGAGTTGGAATATTTCAGTAGTGTTTTGTCGTGGTTTGCCTTGTCACAATTACATCTCTTGATTTTTCAAAGTTCATTTTGGATTTCTTTCGTTGAAATGCAAGAGTTGGAATATTTCAGTAGTGTTTTGTTGTGGTTTACCTTGTCACAGTTACAATCTCTTGATTTTTCAAAGTTCATTTTGAATTTCTTTCGTTGAACTGCAAGAGTTGGAATATTTCAGTAGTGTTTTGTTATGGTTTACCTTGTCACAGTTACATTCTCTTGATTTTTCAAAGTTCATTTTGAATTTCTTTCGTTGAAATGCAAGAGTTGGAATATTTCAGTAGTGTTTTGATGTGGTTTACCTTGTCACAGTTACATTCTCTTGATTTTTCAAAAATATTTTGGATTTCTTTCGTTGAAATGCAGATTTGGAATGTTTCAGTAGTGTTTTGTCATGGTTTACCTTGTCACACTTACATTCCCTTGATTTTAAAAGTTCATTTTTGGATTTCTCCATTGAAATACAAGAGTTGGAATATTTCACTAGTGTTTTGTATCTGGGTTGGTTTTTTGCAAGTCCAAGAATTTGTCTTTGTCGGTTTGAATGTCTAAAGTGCATGTATTTCTCTGTTTCTATGTCTGAATCTATTTGTTTACATGTCTGGTTTGTTGTTTGGTTAGGTTAGGTTAGGTTTAGCTAAGTTAGTTTAGGTTAGCTAGTAAACATTTCTCCATGTTTAAGTTAGGTTAGGTTAGCTTATCATGAGCGCTCATGATAAGCTAACCTAACCTAACCTAACTTAAACATGGAGAAATGTTTACTAGCTAACCTAACCTAACTTAGCTAACCTTACCTAACCAAACACCAACTCAGACATGTAAACAGAAAGAAATGAAATCCAAAATGAACTTTGAAAAATCAAGAGAATGTAACTGTGACAAGGTAAACCATGACAAAACACTACTGAAATATTCCAACTCTTGCATTTCAACGAAAGAAATCCAAATGAACTTTGAAAAATCAAGAGAATGTAACTCTGACAAGGTAAAGCACTACAAAACACTACTGAAATATTCCAACTCTTGCATTTCAATGAAAGAAATCCAAAATGATCTTTGAAAAATCAAGAGAATGTAATTGTGACAAGGTAAACCACGACAAAACACTACTGAAATATTCCAACTCTTGCATTTCAATGAAAGAAATCCAAATGAACTTTTAAAAAATCAAGAGAATGTAACTGTGACAAGGTAAACCACGACCAAACACTACTGAAATATTCCAACTCTTGCATTTCAACGAAAGAAAACCAAAATGAACTTTGAAAAATCAAGAGAATGTAACTGTGAGAAGATAAACCATAGCAAAACACTACTGAAATATTCCAACTCTTGCATTTCAACGAAAGAAATTCCAAATGAACTTTGAAAAATCAAGAGAATGTAACTGTGACGAGGTAAACCACAACAAAACACTACTGAAATATTCCAACCTTTGCATTTCAATGAAAGAAATCCAAAATGAACGTTGAAAAATCAGAGAATGTAACTGTGACAAGGTAAACCACGACAAAACACTACTGAAATATTCTATTTCTTGCATTTCAATGAAAGAAATCCAAAATGAACTTTGAAAAATCAAGAGAATGTAACTGTGACAAGGTAAACCATGACAAAACACTACTGAAATATTCCAACCCTTGCATTTCAACGAAAGAAATCCAAATGAACTTTGAAATATCAATAGAATGTAACTGTGACAAGGTAAACCACGACAAAACACTAATGGTGGGATGGGGAGCCAAAAGTTGGGGGGATGGGGCCCTTCTGTGTCTCAAATGCGCAAATAAAAAAGTATTTAAAAAATGGGGGTCAAAAAAGTTGGGGGGCCCTTTGGGGACCTGGGGGTTCCGGGGGCTCTTTGGGGGCCCTGGGTGGCCTTTGGGGGCCCGGAGGCATTAGGGTGTCTGGGGGGGTATTTGGGGGTCCGGGGGCATTTGGGGGGCCCGGGGGCATTTGGGAGGCCGAGAGGCCTTTGGGGGCTCGGGGGGCATTTGGGGGCCGGGGGCCCATTGGGGTTGTGGGGCCCTTTGGGGTTGGGGTAGGGGAGCCCTTTGGGGTTGGGGTAGGGGCCCTTTGGGGTTGGGGTAGGGGGTCCTTTGGGGTTGGGGTAGGGGACATCACAACAAAATCATCATCTAAAAAGTCTCAAACGGTTTTGCCCAAATCATCTTCTAAAATGTCTCAAACGGTTTCGCCCAAATAATCCCTAAACGTAATTTCTGCGTGTTCCTTTTGTTTTGGCATCCCTGCGCTGTCACATTTGAAATTCCTAGGAAACCCTTTCCCGCGTTAATCTCTTCATCTCTAAGGTGTTCCTAGCTACACAATTATGGCTTCGATAGAATATTAATTTTATCTCTCAGACCTAAAGATCAAAGAAGCCATATTTAAAAATAGAATATCAATTTATCTCTGGCACTAAGAGTCCCGTATAATTCTTAGGAAACAAGTGATGTCATTTCTAATTCCCCTTTCGTAGATCAATAATTCCCCTCGATTATGCAAATTAATTTCTCGGAAATCCACTTGTCCTAGTCGATTACGCAATCAATTTCTCAGAAGTCCACTTCCCTCTCGGTTACGCAATCAATTTCTCGGAAATCCACTTCCCCCTCGAATCCTAGATCAATACATCTCTCCCCACCGTCAATGCGCATTTGCAAACTTCACCCCAGGAGTCATTACACCTGGACAAACAACAAATAAATCGGCCTTGACCCCATTGACATTAATAAACCAGGAAAATACATCAAAGTGAGAAAAATCCTGTTTTTTTATTCTCAGTGACAAAACCATAAAAAAAAATGCATAAATTATGTACGTACGGGAGTCATTGTCCCTTCCTACTCATGTTAAATGGTAATATTTTTTTTAATTGTATAAAATGTTTCAATATATTTAAACATAAGAGAATCCTAATGTGGAGGTCGCAATTTTTTCAGCCGTGCAGAATATCAAAATCCACAGAAAATTTCCATCAATATGAAAAGCAATACCCCTCTCTGTTAACCTGAAATTCTGTAGTAAAAGTTTTATTAAGGGCTTACTCGACAAAACTGCTGTTCTCTGAAAACTTTGTCAAAATATTCAAATTTTCTCAAAAATTTTAACTTTAATCCAACATTTTAATTCTCAAGTAGGAAAAGTGAAAGAGCGGGATGCTACCAACCAATTTGCAATTTTTGATATATACAAGTTGATAGCAAGAAATCAGGGTTTATGCGACCGGTACCCCCTATCCTACCTTGGTTAGGCCTGGGCATGGTTTGAACAACGGTCAGAATTTAAATTTAAGAAACAAGTCTTTTCAAGTGAAAATAAAGAGCAATACTAAAATTTAATATGAACAGAAATTATTCCGTATATGCCTCCTCCTCCACTCATCGATATTTATGTTAGTTTGACTTTTTGTCTCAATTTTTTAAGAACGATTCCTAAAGCACAAGGGCCATTGATTTGGAATAAGATGTTTTCTAAAGCAAAAAAAAACTTTACCGTAACGAGTGACGAGCTAAGGAGGGGTCATACCCCCTCATACACGAAATTATTTCTGTTCTTTTTAAATTTAAATTTTGCTCCTTACTTTCAGTAGAAAAAACTTGTTGTTTTTTATTCAATTTGAAACTCTAGAACGATTTGTGAAACTTTAAGAGCCCTCTACGCTTACCTAATTTTTATTACGGTTAAACCCCAAAAATTGAGCTTTATCTTGGAATCTAGTCATTCATTCTTAAGGTGCCAAACATTTGAAACGTAAAAAGTGATTTTGAGTCATTCCATTTTGACGTTTCTAGCGAAGCATTTTTACTAATGTTAGTGTTTAAAAACATGAAACTGAATATTTTTCTGCCTCAAAATATTGAATAATATTTCTTGCAAAAGCCCTAAAATTTAGCAACCTTATTTATTACGTAAAAGTTACTCAAAAACTAGCTTATCAGTTAGCGTCTTTTTAAAATGTTTGTAAGACTCACTCATGTCCCTGTGATGTATCTAAAGTGCATATTTGTTTTAAACTAAAATATGATTATATTATGTTTTAGTTTTTCTGTAATTTTTGGCTATACAATGACTCTTTATTTACTATTTATGTCCAAAATTAGTGTTTCACATATATTTGCGTTTTTTTTTTTGGTTTGGCAAAAACAGAAAGACAATAAAAAGAGAAAAGTAACTTACCCGAGTTTCTTGCTAGTTGAAGATGCTGCCCCCAAAGATAGCCAGTAGTTACTTTGCTTGAAGCTGATACAACAGCACTGGTACTTAATGTTGTAGGTATGAAAGTTACACCTAACGATGGATTTTGCAGATTAATTTGAAACTTCCCGCTAATTGGCAGCCAAAGTCTGCTTCCAGAAGTCGAAGAAACGTACTAGAAAAGTTCTGTAAGTTTTATCCTGGGTTCGCGCAAATGCAATTTTTCACCTGCAACAATGATTACTTGGCAATAAAGGCAGTCAAGAGGGGAGTCAAGCTGGCGGCTCTCCTCCATACATAAAATAACTATTACATTAATACAAAAAAATATCACGTTTCGCTTTCATTTGGCGAACAAATCTTTGAAAAAATATCTGCTTTCATTTGGGAAGCCCTGATCAAACAGTTCGTGGTAACGAACTGTAAGTAAGGAGCGACCCGGCTCAATGGTAACCGAAACTCTAGAAAACGGTATTTTGATACAAATAGATAAATCGAAAGAATCAGTTTTTAATGCTGATTTCAAATATATAAGTTTCATCAAGTTTAATTCTACCCATCAAAAATTAGGCGCCTGAGAAAATTTGGCTGATTTTCGAAAAAAGGAGGAAAGACCCCCTAAAAGTTATACAACCTTAATGAAAATCACACCATCATATTCAGCGTATCAGAGAACCCTACTGTAGAGGTTTCAAGCTCCCATGTACAAAAATGTGGAATTTTGCATTTTTTTGCCAGAAGAAAGATCACGGGTGCGTGTTTATTTGTTTTTTTTTTTTTTTTCCCCAGGGGTGATCGTATCGACCCAGTTATCCTAGAATATCGTGGGAGGGCTCATTGGAATGGAAATTAAAAGTTCTAGTGCCCTTTTTAAGTGACAAAAAAAATGGAGGGCAACTAGGCCCCCTCCCACGCTCATTTTTTTCCCAAAGTCACCTGATCAAAATTTTGAGATAGCCATTTTGTTCAGCATGTTCGAAAATATAATAAGTATGTCTTTTAGGATGACTTAATCCCCCGAAATTCCCGGGGGGAGGGCTGAAAGTTTTGAACTTTACCCAATGTTAACATATAGTATTGGTTATTTGGAAGTATACATACGTTTTCAGAGGAGATTTTTCCTGGTAGTGGGGGGGGGTGGGTCGGGGGTTATGTGGGAGGATCTTTCCATGAAGGAAGTTTTCATTGGGGAAGGGACATTGCTATTAAGGGGACGCCGGACTTCCCAGCATTATTTAAAAAAAGATCAGAAATTTAATATAAAAAAACAAGTATTTCAACTGCAACAGCAGCAACATCGAAACTTCAAACGAACAGAAAATATTACATATATGATTGGGTTCAAACCGTAGTCAATACCTCGCTCTTTAAGCCAAAGATTTTTTAGTACTTTCATAAGAGCTATTTATTGTAATTAACGGCCTTTGTGATTAAGGGGTCATTTTTAAAGAATTGGAACAAAATTCGGAATTTTGCTTAAAGAGCAAGGTATTGACTAGGGGGCGAACCCCCTAATAAACAAATTAAAAATATATGAATATAGAAGTTCGTTACGTAAGTTAATTCGTAAGTTACGTATATTTATTACTAATAAAAACGTTCGTAAATAAAATTAAACAAGTTTCGAGAAAGCCATTTAACTAAATAAAAGTAAATTAATATGAGAATTTTGTTTTAATTATTCATGTACGGTGAGCCAAGATCAAAACCTGCATATATTTCAAAAACGTTCAAAAATTAAATAAAAAAAACAAGTTTTTTAAACTGAAAGTAAGGAGCGACATTAAAACTTAAAATGAACAGAAATTATTCCGTATATGAAAGGGACTGTCTCCTCCTCAACGCCTCGCTCTTTACGCTAAAGTTTGACTCTGTCTCATAACTTTATTTTTTTAAAACAATAAAAAACTTTAGCGTAAAGAGCGAGGCGTTGAGGAGGAGACAGTCCCTTTCATATACGGAATAATTTCTGTTCGTTTTAAGTTTTAATGTCGCTCCTTACTTTCAGTTTAAAAAACTTGTTTTTTTTATTTAATTTAATATATAAGGATTGCCCCGTATTTTTGTTCGACTAGTGTATGATACGTATAGGCTAACAAGAGGAATGGTTACGGTAGCAGGGAAAGGGTTTTCGGATTTATTTAGTTGCGATGTAGGAGGAGTTAAACAGGGTAGAACCTTGTCACCGAGGCTATTTTGTTTATATATTAATGATATTGTTGAGTTTTCTGAGGAAAAATGGGCGCCAACAGTGAGTTTAGGAAATTTAGCTTTGTCTCTGTTGTTACTGTGGATAATGCGGCAATGATAGCTAGAAGCGCCGAAGATTTGCAAATATTGTTGAACATATTAGATGTTTATTTAGAAAAAAAGAAAATGAGATTAAATATCCAAAAGACTAAAATTGTAGTTATGGGGACAAATAAAAATAATGATAAATTTTTAATTAAGGGTATTGAGTTGAAAAAAAGTATAACTTTTAAGTATTTAGGGTTTGTATTAAATAAAAAAGGAAATTGGAAGGATCATGTGAAAGATATGGTGGGTAGAGGTAATGCATTTTTCTTCAGTAGTTTTAAGGAATTCAGCTTTAAATGAAATTAAAAATATGAAAATGCATAAGTATTTATTTCAATCGAAAATTCGCCCTACTATTCATTATGGTGCGGAGCTTTGGGGATATGAGGTGATCCCGCAATTAGAAATGGTTCAACTACAATATTATAAAAGATTGGTTAGGGTGCATGCTACAACTCATTCACAGGCTCGCAAGGGAGAAAATAAAAAAAAAGTTTTTTTAACTGAAAGTAAGGAGCGACATCAAAACTTAAAATAACAGAAATTATTCCATATATGAAAGGGGCTGTCCCCTCCTCAATACCTCGCTCTTTACGCTGAAGTTTTTTTATTGTTTTAAAAAATAAAGTTGTGTGACAGATTCGAACTTTAGCGTAAAGAGCGAGGTATTGAGGAGGGGACAGTCCCTTTCGTATACGGAATAATTTCTGTTCGTTTTAAGTTTTAATGTCGCTCCTTACTTTCAGTTCAAAAAAAAACTTGTTTTTTTATTTAATTTCTGAACTTTTTGAATTAATGCAGCTTTGATTTTGGATCACTGTACATGAATAATTAAAACGAAATTTGCATATTAATTTTACTTTTTTGGCTAAATGGCTTTCTCGAAATTTTGTTCTGACGTAACTTACGAATTAACTTACGTAACGAACTTCTATATTCATATGTTTTTATTACGTATATTGGGGAGTTTGCCCCCTAGTCGATACCTTGCTCTTTACGCTAAAGTTCGAATTTTGTTCGAATTACAAACCCCTGAATCACAAAGGCCGGTTAATTAGAATAGATAGCTTTTTTGAAACTACTAAAAAAAACTTTAGCGAAGAGGGCAAGGTATTGACTAGGGGGAGAACCCCCTCATATACGTAATATTTTCTGTTTGTTTTATGTTTTAATGTTGCTCCTTGCTTTCAGTTGAAAAAATTAGTTTTTTTTATTTAATTTCTGATCGTTTTTTTAAATAATGCTGGGAAATCCGGCGCCCCCTTCATAGAAATGTCCCTTCCCACAAGGAAATATCCTCCATGGAAGGATCCTCCTCCGTAACCCCTTCCTCCAACACTCCCCCCCCATCAGAAAAAAATCCCTCCTGAAACGTCTTTATACTTCCCATTAACCAATACTATGTAAAGAATGGGCAAAGTTCATAACTTCCAGCCCTTCCCCCGGGAACTGTGGGGGATTAAGTCATCCTCAAAGACATATTAATTAGATTTTCGACTATGCTGAACAAAACGGTTATCTCAAAATTTTGATTGGGTGACTTTGAGAAAAAAATGAGCGTGGGAGGGGGCCAAGTTGCCCTCCAATTTTTTGGTCACTTAAAAAGGGCATTAGAACTTATAATTTTCCGTTCAAATGAGCCCTCTTACGATATTCTAGGACTACTGGATCGATATGATCACCCCTGGAAAAAAAAAACAAAACAAACAAACAAAAAAAAACAAACAAACACGCATCCGTGATCTTTCTTCTGACAAAAAATAAACAATTTCACATTTTTGCAGATAGGAGCTTGAAACTTCCGCAACAGGGTTTTCTGATACGCTGAATCCGATGGTGTGATTTTCATTAAAGTTCTATGACTTTTTGGGGGTGTTTCCCCTTTTTTTGAAAATAAGGCAAATTTTCTCAGGCGCGTAACTTTTGATGGGTAAAACTAAACTTAATGAAACCTATATATTTGAAATCAGCATAAAAATATGATTATATTGATGTATCTATGGGTATCAAAATTCCGGTTTTTAGAGTTTTGGTTACTATTGAGCCGGGTAGCTCCTTACTTACAGTTCGTTACCACCG
Source organism: Artemia sinica (assembly GCA_027921565.1). Taxonomy (NCBI): domain Eukaryota; kingdom Metazoa; phylum Arthropoda; class Branchiopoda; order Anostraca; family Artemiidae; genus Artemia; species Artemia sinica. The sequence continues at coordinate 32,034,791 of CM051257.1, forward strand.
ACTGTTTGATCTAGGTTTGTTTTCGCTGCATAAAGAAAGGTTATTACAAGTAGTAAAATTTTGGCTGCAAATTATCCAACTACCAGATGAGAGGCTTATGAAAGCCGCATATTTTGAATTATTGCACCAAGGTAGAAAAAGATCGTGGCCGTTCCATGTTAAAGCCATCCTTGATAAAGCCGGACTTTCATACGCTTGGAATGAAGGTCTTGGTCCAACAGGCGATCCAGAGGAAATTTAACGGAAGCTGAAACATCTTAAGGAGGATCAAGAGACCCAACTCTGGCATGAACAGATTCGAAAATCTGAAACCTTGCGCCAGTATTCTAAGATAAAAGAGTCTTTTGGACTAGAATGTTATTTTAAGCTTAATTTGCCACCGGAAAACTTGCGTCTGTGGTTCCAGATCCGAGCGAATGGTTTGCCCTTAAAAAGTAGATTAAAAGTATTTGAAAGAAATTCTCAGGGCCCGAGATCATGTTATACTTTCTCTTTATATGGTATGGAGGAAGAAAATTTGCTCCATTTTTGACAGTGTGCCAGGGGCTTTCAGATTTGAGATTGAAGTATTTAGGTGATGGGGAAGTGTTTTTTCCTGGGATCCTTAAATCTTCATCCCAGAAGACGGTATAGCAGCGACTGGTTTATCAAAGAGGGTTTAAAAAGATGTAAATAATGGGTTTAAGGTTTTTGTTTGTTGTTAGTAGTTATCCATTTATATAAGTGTATGCTGGCTGTTGTCTTGTATAATCATTGTAATGTTTGTGTATGGCCTAGCGGCTGAATAAATTATTTATCTATCTATCTATAATACAATCGATTTTACGAGTAAATGATCAAAGTTTAGAAATTACTAGGTACATATGCAAGTAGAAAATGAATATTTGGAAATCCTAAATTCAAGGACACGATTCGTGAACAAGATTTAGACAAGTTAAATGAGCTACACAGCACTAAGTGGATTCACTAATAATAATCATGTGAAATAACTTTATATTTGAAAATTACTTCATTTATTTCTTCAATACTACTACTACTACTACTAACAACTCATCGCAGCACCAAGCCGCCTGAGGCCAACACAGCTTCTTCAATAAGTAAACTAACTTTGTAAAACAAGACCAGACATCAATATGGAATGAAATTGCATCGAACGCACAAATACGTGTGCAAAAACTTCTTACAGGGGGATGCATAGAAACTATTTTATAACGAACTGTATCGTTTGATCGTTAGACAGATAGTCCCAGAACAGAAGTAATAATTATACCTTCTGTTTTTACAGTTCCAACAAGAGAAGCAGACAAAGGCTAATTATCATAGAAGAATCTGAATATTCAACTAAATTTGATTTGGTACGACGTTATATACAGGATTTAAAATCCTTTAGAATCCTCCAATTTCTCTGAAGTTTTCAAATAAGGGAGAATTTCAAATATATATATATATTGCTTATATTTTGGGTGTCTTTAGCGCTCTTAGAGTAATATGAGATTTTGAAAAAAATTTAAGATTATTCTAATTTATAAATTTCAAAATTCAAGAGAAACTAATGTGATGCTTCTAAGGCCGTATCCAGGGCGGGGGGAGGGAAAGGGTTAAGGGATTTGACCCTCCCTCGAAATGTTTGTCCGAATGGTAAAAATGTAACAAAAATACATATAAACAAATTTTGGAGTGTTTTTATCAGTTTTTTGTAACCCCCCCCCCCCCAAAAAAAAAAACCTCCTTGAACAATGATCCTGGGTAGGGCCCTGGATACTTTGTTGGAAAAACTAATGATCTCTCGCGAGCAATATGCCTTGTATATCGTGGCTTTTATGCCTAAAGGTCGTAACTGAGATCTTTTTGAAAAGAAAGCTGCCCATAAAATTTCACATCTCACTGTGTAAGTCACAACCTAAAATTTGTATCTAAGGGATCTGCCGTACAGCCACAAGAGGGGCGTACATTTCCACTCGGTGTAACTGTATTTCTTTGCTTTCCCTCAGGAGTGCCGCTGAGTTTTTGTTTTAATTTTGGGCATTCTTGAGAATGTCAGTTTTGACCTTTAGGTTAAAGAGCAATAATATTAGAATGTTATAACCATAGAAAAGCAAGCAGCAAAATTTACAAAAACAATCCTCCAAACCTGAAAGGATCCATTATAAATTTCCTGTTGGATGTAAAACACAGTTTGCATTCTTGAATCTAAATTTGTCCGCCATCTTCCGTCAAGAAATTCGTCCCGAAATGAAATCGAAGTGGGCAAACCAACACCTATTTCTATCGGTATCCCTAACATATTTGGTCGCCACGTTCTGATTGTTGATCCAACTCTGAATCCGTCAAGAGTAGTACGAATTTCCGAAAGAATTTTTCGGGGTAGAGCTCGGATGAACTAAAAATATTACAAAGAAAACAGGAAAAGACTTCAGATCAGTATAACGCACTTATTTCTTTTTTATATAAGTCATTTAAGATGCAACCAAAGACAAAGCAGTCATGTGATTTGGGAAGCAAGTCCCAACACCTCTGGGAGCGTAATGGGTACTTATTATCTTGAACAAGTCCCCAGATCTTCATCCTAGGATCTTCAGGCTTATAATTTTCGCCCACTTTTTCATACTGTACATAAGAATAAACAAATATATGAACATAAACACGATTAGTTACTTTTGGATTATATTTTGATAAGAAGAAAATGCAAATTAGTACAGGCACTCTATTCTAAGCAGAGGCTCATGGGGGTGAGTTGTATGAGGTCGAATTGAATGGGAGATGATTTAAAGTAGACGGGGCTGAACTAAAATAAGGCTGAGTGGGACAAGTGGCTCTGAGCTGCATGGAGTTGAATTAAATGTAGGTTGAGTCGATTGGAGGTTGACTTGATTGAGGGTTTGAATAGTGAGGTGAAGTTAAAGGAGCAATGAATTGAGTTACATGGTTGCCCGATTTCAACTGAAAATTTGTTTATTTATTTCTTTTTATGAATCTAACGAAGCAAGGTGAGAAAAAAAAATATTCGTCAAGAAGAAAAAAAACAAGGATATTTCCAGCGAGTGAAAATGAAAAAATAGTGCAAATATTTTGGCCGAGAGCTCCACTCAACCGTCTTCAATACAGAAATAGGAAAATAAAACGTAAAAAAAACTGCTAAATAAAAGAAGATCCTCTCCATGCAACAGTATAGGGCTAACTGAATAAAAATCCGGCATTGAATGAAAATTCAAGTCTTTAAAAAGCTCATTGCTTACCAGGTCTGGTATCATCTGACATTTATCAGGTTGAAAATGTTATAATATGAAAGGGAAAAATCTCGGCCGAAAGATTTGAATTGATTTTTCATTTTCCCTGTCTTGAAATATCCTCGTTTTTTCTTTAATAATATCTTTCTTCTCGTTTTGTCATGCTTAGCCAGGAAGGTCTCAGAAATAACTGATGGGTACGAATAAAAGAGATCTCAGTTCTAAGACATTTACAATCATATAAAACACGTAGTTTTTTTACGCTTCATATATCTAAAATAATAATTTGAAAGAGCCACGAGGAGCACTGAATAATACAACAATTACTTTTTAGTAGATGGCGTTAATAGGTATTAGCATTTTATTCAGGTTGTTTCATTTGCGCATTGTACTCGCGCCTTCCTCGTATTAAGAACAAACATAAGCTTTGGATTTGAACGAAAGAAAATATAACGGTTATCTGTTTAAAGCATATCTTGTATATCTGTTTTGTCAAATTTAGTTACGCTATTGAAAACCGTAAAAAATGTGGGTCTATTAGCCCATCTAGGCTAATAATTGGGAAGTGATATATTCAAAATCAGAATAGGGTACTAATATACTAAATGGTTTTTGGTTATAAAACACAATTACAGCCACTAGTAATCTAGCATAATACTAATGCATACCGTCTAAGTTTCAAGTTTGAATTTGCTACAGTCTTCCAGGCTGAAATGTTTGGAATAGAAGAAGTAACTAAGAGACTTTAGGGGATATGCATTATATTTCATTGATAACCAAGCATGCCTCAAGGCTGTTGAAAACATGAAGAGCTCGCAAAAAGTGAGTTGCAATGTTATGAAGCACTAAATAGACTAGCATGTAATGTAGACCAAATTCCTCTGATATGAGCTCTAGGGCACTTTTTGATCACAGGTGATTAATTGGAAAATAAAGCAGCTAATTCTAGGGCATCACTGACATGCTATAGACCGGAGCGGTTCATTCTTATCGCTCAAAGCTGCTCAAAAGTGGCAATAAGGAGACGCATTGTGAGACAGTGAAGCCAGATTGGCGCAGAAAGATGGGAAGTAAACAAAAAAAGAAAGCGATTCCGTGGTTTAACCCCGAACTGAACAAACATCTTTTGCGACTTCATAGATCTGTACTATAGATGGCTACTGAAATACATACAAATCCTGGAAATTTTTGGAATCTTCTGGAACAAATAGGAAGATTTAATTTCGAAGTTTACCAAAAATGTAAATGGCTGTTCATACCAAGAAGAATTTGGAAGAACTTTGTAAATTGGATGTTGACTGGTGAGCGTAGTTAGGGACGCTTAATGTCCAACAGCTAGAAAAATATATGATAAGGAAATTAAATATTAGTCCTTCCCCCACCACTAATTAAGATTTCAAATTGAAGGTTCTCCTATACTTTGCTCAGCTTAATAAATGATTTGATATTTACTAAAGCCATGGTGATAGAGTACTTTTTGGAAAAGGAAGATTTGGTCCCAAAACAACCAAAGACAAGTAAACATCAATAGGCATACAATGGAACACGTATTTTTGGACCCGTTCACTCCGCTGATCATAGCGAAACAACATTTTCAGTTTGCCATCTCCTGTACCTCTCATGCAAATTTAAGGTAGAGACCCACAAGTATGTTTTCCCCTTAGTGTGTGCCTCTCATCTTAATAGAGAGTAAATCAACTTATTGTTGAAAATATTATTGAAATTGCAGTTGTTGTTTAAGAGTAGTTAAACTACTAAAAATTACAAAAAGAAGAAAACTAGATGCATAGAAAAGTAAGAGGAGAAGAAATTTTACCTTTTCAGATTCAAAATCTTTTTCATTAAAATACAGGTACATGATTACATATCCTCGATAGACACAATGCATTTCAAGCGCGAATGCACCAGAAGTCTCACCTTGAAGCCTCTTTGTCATGTTGCTGTATCCACGAAATCTCAGAAATACCTTAAATGAAACAGTGTAAGTAAGAAAAAAATCTAGCAGAAAATCCATTTTGAGCGATAAGCACTTTGCTTTACGCAGTGTGTTTAAATAAATAAATATTTAATTACAGTTCGACAAATAAAAGAACTCAAACAAAATTTGAAAAAATCTAACTGAAATTTGGAATTATTTATTTCAAAGCAACTTTTGTAGTCTTTATATCAAATATCGCAAACCAAATTACGCTGTCTTTTAATATTAGTCCTAGGGTATCTAAGGCACTAGTAAAAAACCACATTACTAAACTGCTAAACCAGTTAATTCCGCAATGTACAGGCAGTAATTTGTTCTTCTTCCTAGTGTTACTTACTGAGTTTGCAGTAGGGGATAGAAGATGCCGAGGCTTGACAAGAAGAAATTGCCCAAAATGCGTTACCATCAAAAAACGGTGATCTCTAAATGGCTTCAATCTATAAAGACCCAAGAGGAGATTTGTAATCAATGAATTTTCCTCCATGGATGGTTTTAACTGTTTTCTTCTAGACCCCTTCCACTTCATTACTTTGATCATCAATAATACGATATCCTACCTCACGGTTTATAACAATAAATACAAAATTTGTTTGGAACTGTCCAAGCAAAACCACTTATGTGTACATATATCTTATCATAGGCAGTGCAATAGCGCTGTCTAAGTAAAGAGTGATGTGGGCACAATGTATTATCTCTTATTATAAATATTTATTTTAGACCAGGCACTTCGTATAGAAGGACTTGTCGAAGAAACTTCAAAAAGGGCTCATGTGATTGGAAATTGAAAGTTCTAGTGCCTCTTTAATAGTCGCAAGTGATCGGAGGGTAACCACTCCCCCCCCCCCCCATGCCCATCATTTCACCAAACACATCCAATCAAAATTTTGAGATAAACATTTTGTTCAGCGTAGTTAAAAGGTCCAGTAATCATGTCTTTGAGGATGACCCCCCCCCCCCTATAACCCTTGGGGCATGGGTTGTAAGTTATGCTCTGGGGGCATATTAGGTTTTCACAGAAAGGGTGGTCGTATAAACTTCGGATGGGGCTCATTGGATCCCAAAGTGATCGGATGGCAACAAGCCCCCCCCTCCTCACGTCCTATTTTCCTCAAATGCATACGATATTTATTTTGAGATAGCCATTTTTTCAAAAATAGTAAAAAAAAATAACATAACAAGATCTTCAGGATTGACAAAAGCCCCCCGAGTCTGGAGGCAGGGATTTTAAGTTATGCCCCGGGGCATATAAGATTTTTAAAGAATGGGTGGTTGTGTGAGCATTACAAGAGGATCAATTCATTGGAAATTTAAAGTTCTTGTTCCCATTTAAGATTCAAAATCGTTGGAGGGCAACTAGACCCCCCCCCCCCCTCCATGACGCCCTCTTTTACCCAAACGCATCTGATCGAAATTGTGAAATAATCATTTTGTTCACAATAGTCCAAAGAGCATATAACATTGCCTTCAGGGCGGACATACCCCCCTAGAGCACAGGGGTTACGGTTGTAAGTTATGCCTCGGGGTATATAAGGTTTTTTTATAGAACGGGTGGTCGTGTAGACTTCGGATGAGGCTCGTTTGATTGGAAGTGGTCCAGGAAAACCTGAAATGACATCATAATTAAAAATTCCATCTCTTAGAACCCCATTTACACCGTAGGTGAGGTCAAAAGGAAATGAAAAATCAGAATCTTAAGTAGTGCAGTATTTGGTGGATTGAAAGGACGTTTCCTATTAATTGAAGTCTGGGGAGATCAAAAATGACATTTGAATTAAAAAATCTCATTACCCACTACCCAATTTCTATCCTAAATTAGATCAGTGGGGGATGAGAAATCAGAGTCCTAATTTGTCCAGTATTCGCACACAAAATGAACACCAAATTGGTGAAAAGATTCTGATTTTTCACCCCTTACTGACCTCGCTTAGGGTGGAAATCGGGTAATAAGTAATGGATTTTCCGATTTCGATATCTTTTTCGGTCTCCTCGGACTTGAATTAATAAAAAACGACATTTTAATCCAAAAAATATTGCAGAGACTTAAATTTAAGATTTTCCTCCCTTTTCCCCTGAAAAAAGGATATTTCAGCACTGCTGATTTCTACCAGTTTCAAATATGTTATAAGAACTTTTTTCTGAACATTTTGGCGCCAAAAATATTTTTGTTGCTCGAATTCCGGGTCGAAACCATATTTTTACTAACCGAGATAGTCTTACTCAATATTTAATCATATCATTCCTCCAAAGTATTTTACTAACAAGAAGACAACTACGACTGTGTGTATGAATCAAATGAAAAACGTACAGTTTTTAGTTATCAGCACAACTGTACTGTCCTAAATGTTCTTAATGACCCAAGTTCTTTAAATTTTGTATTATTTTCTTATCTGATCATGTCCATAAAATTACCAGCCCTCTAAAACTGCCGATCACGTTTACAGCGCAAGAGTCCATCAGAAGACGTAACACTGCATGAAAGCTATGTGAATAGCATTCTGAGCTGACCCTTTTCAAACCAGGGCCTCTTCTGGAGTTACTACTGAATGTACTGATTTGCATAGGTAAAAACAAAAAAGATCAATATAACAATAGAAGCAGTAGTCACAGTTAAGTTCAAATTTCTCATTGAAGTCAAAATGAGTATCAATCAATATCACCCTGTCCAGAATACAAGAAATGCTGAAACCGATAAGGGTAAGAGCAGGAAAACAAAGATTATAAGAACTAGAATTAAAAGACCACAGCTACATAAACTGTAAAAAAAAGACACATATGGCAAAAAGTACCACTAAGGAAAAAAAATTAGCAACAGGATTTACCTCTATGGGAAGGTAGTAATTATCTGATAGCTTATAATCACTTCTGAATGCGTAGGTAAATTCATCGGGGTCCTTTTCATACAAAGGTGATATTTGAAATGATCCACTAAAACCATAGCCCAGATTTGTGAAATCCGTATACAGGTTATTTGAAAGAAATGGAGAGGACTTTATTCTTTTGAGTCGATCTCGTAGAAGATATTTGATGTTACGACACCTGTATATGAAATTTCAACCAAATGATTATTACAAACAAATAAGCAGCAGTACTAAAATAAGATACACGCTTTTGACATCGGCTCTAGGGTCACACTGGTCTATTTTTACTCAGAAATACATGTTTTTGGGAAAACCAAGGAAACTAATCCAACAAGCGAAATTGTTGCGTTGTTAAAGCATGTCGGCTGCCAACATTTTTCTTCGTCGTTAAAGTATGTCAATTGCATAAATGTAACTTTATATCAGGGTAAGTAAAAGTATTTATTTCAGATGAACGGTGTCTGATGCTTCCAATTGGGCATTAGAAGTCAAAATATTTTCTTTTTTTTAGACGATCATCTAAACTAATATTGAGAAGATTCCTTCATCCTCGTATATGTAAATATGACTTCCATTCCCTTGCTTTCAAGAAACAGCAGGGATGTCCTTATTACGTTGATTGTGCATAGCAGGGTATAGACAAACTTTTCCGATAATACTATATACTTTCCCCCACTTAGGCTTTGTAAAACACTATTCGCCTGTTCTTTAGAATTGCGCATGTAGACTCATAAGTGTAACACAACCTTCCCGGGCATGTGCGTGAAAGGCAACATAATACTTTAGACCCACTCTTAGACAGGACAATTATCCTTTGAGCACAACGGTTCAAAAGTACGTTAAAATTGTTACTATTTATCATTACTGTTTCTTAGTTATTGTCACCATTGGTATTTTTTCCCTAAGAGGATTAAAATATATTAGTAATTCGATTAAGTAACAAGCCTTTTTAAGCCATATGTTAATTCGATTTTAATAATAAGCTTTGTACGGCCTTGTAGAAGTCGTTCGAATCAGTGTATTCCTTTCGATATAGTGATGTTAATAAATTTAGATATGATTCAACGAACGTTTGAAAGTTTGATTTTTAGATATAATTTTCACTTAATTTAAAAAAAATGATAGATCAACCTAGAGTTAATGGTGTAAAAGCAGATTACTTGGAGAGACTTAGGGAGAGAAGGCCTGACTCTTGGCCCCGCAAATTAAGTGTATCCTGATCTACTGTGGATTATTTAGCCAGGGAAATAAAGCCAAATGATCTGAAGAGGAGCTACTGGGAGTTAAAAATGAAGCAGGTTTCGAAAAAACCAGAAGACTCAGATCCACCATAATTAGAAGGACAAATCCCAATTTTTTTTTTTTTTTTGCGAACCTGCTCTTTAAGCTCAGAAAGAAAACCTGCTCTTTTGCTATTTGCAGAAAGAAATGGGCTAGATAGAGGTCTAAGAAGCATATATCGAATCATATTTCGACAAGAGAAAGAAAATGGCAAGATAGAGGTCTAAGAAGCATATATCGAATCATATTTCGACAAGAGAAAGAAAAGAGCTAGATAGAGGTTTAAGAAGCAGATATCGAATCATATTTCGACAAGAGAAAGAAAAGGGCTAGATAGAGGTCTAAGAAGCATATATCGAATCATATTTCGACAAGAGAAAGAAAAGAGCTAGATAGAGGTTTAAGAAGCAGATATCGAATCATATTTTGACAAGAGAAAGAAAAGGGCTAGATGGAGATCTAAGAAGCAGATATCGAATCATGTTTCGACAAGGCCCTTATTCTGGTTAAATTTACGCTTCTTTGAATGAAGATTTATTTCATATTTTTGTGTAAATGTATGAAGGAGCTGTCCATTCTAAAGGATTAGAACTTTGAGGGGAAACATTGATTGCTAATTGGATGATATATTTTTTCACTGAGGCGAATATGTGGGTAGCGATGAGCTTTTATAGACTTATTGGATTCAAGTAATAAAAAACGTGCATGGAGGTATTAGAATTTTTCCTAAAGTTACACCGTTATACAGGTGCAATTAATTTGAATTTTTATTCAGTGTTTGCGTTCTATCACTGTCTTGGCGTTTCTTCTTTGTGTTTTTGTTATATCAATGGCTTTTAAAAATAACTAATATCATCATATCAAATCATATCTTTGATTTTAATGATAAGGTATAGTAATTTGCATATTACAAGAGCAGAAAACAAACATAAATTTGAATAAAAGAGGAATAAACACACTTAAATCAACAACGCAAAAAATGGAAGACTAATAAAATAAACAAAAGAAAAACACTTACGCAGCCACTACGCAAGGATTTTTTGAATAAGCAAAACTCCTCATCGTAGCGACAGCAGCACTTCTTATTTCTCTATTATCTTCACGAACAACAAATGAAATAAGTACATCTATTTCAGCAGGAGAGGGGCGAGTATACAAAATCCCAGCAAACGCCATTATGCGCAGGTCTGTTGGCTCAGATGGATCCGTAAAAATAGAGAAACATAGTGGCACAAGCTACAAACACGAAAAGAAAAAGCCGTGATACGATCTACTTGATATAATCTATTTTTGATAGTTAGAAAAATTTCAAAATAATCTGTATAGGTAGCTCAATAATTATCAATTGTCTCAGAATCTATAGTTAATACTACTCTTTAAGAACTGTCTTTTAGTCCTAACTAAAGAACTAAAAAACACAGCCCTCCTTATAGTTCATCTGTAAAATTTTTACTTTAAAATCAATTTCTCTTATTCCAAGAAACCCAAATAATAAAATAGACGGCCAGATAATAGCTCCATGTATATAAGATAGAGTAACCAAGGTTGCTTTAGAAAAACCTTAATTTTCTCTCTAGGGGATAGGAGATACGGTGAGAGGAGGCAGTAAATCAACGAAGATCAATTCCAGGTTTTCTTCTGTCTATACTACGTATTTCTGTTTTCACAGTCTGACAGTTTTAATAAGTAGTGATAAAATTGGTATTCTACAAGCACTGAAGTACTACCATACCATCTATATAATATAAGTAATTTCTTGAGCATTAAAATTAGCAAGTAATTATCCCGACCCCATCTTGTATTTTTTTTATTAATAAAAAAAACAAGTTTTTTTTTAAACTGAAAGTAAGGAACGACGTTAAAACTTAAAACGAACAGAAATTATTCCGTATATGAAAGGGGCTGTCCCCTTCTTAGCGCCTTGCTCTTTATGCTAAAGTTTTTTATCGTTTAAAAAAAATACAGTTGTGAAAAAGTCAAACTTTAGCGTAAAGAGCGAGGCGTTGAGGAGGGGACAGCCCCTTTCATATACGGAATAATTTCTCTTCGTTTTAAGTTTTAATGTCGCTCCTTACTTTCAGTTAAAAAAACTTGTTTTTTTATTATTTTTGAACGTTTTTGAATTAATACAGATTTTGAGTTTGGCTCACCGTACATGAATGATTAAAACAAAATTTGTATATTAATTTTACTTTTATTTGGTTAAATGGCTTTCTCGAAACTTGTTTAATTTTATTCACGAACGTTTTTATTAGTAATAAATATACGTAACTTACGAATTAACTTACGTAACGAACTTCTATATTCATATATTTTTAATACGTATATTAGGGGGTTCGCCCCCTAGTCAATACCTTGCTCTTTAAGCTAAAGTTCGAATTATGTTCCAATTCTTTAAGAATGACCCCTTAATCACAAAGGCCGTTAATTAGAATAAATAGCTCTTATGAAAGTACTAAAAAATCTTTGGCTTAAAGAGTTAGGTATCGACTAGGGGGCGAACCCAATCATATAAGTAATATTTTCTGTTCGTTTTAAATTTTGATGTTGCTCCTTACTTTCAGCTCCTTACTTTCCTTACTTTCAGGGGGCAATGCTGCTTACATTGCCCCCTTCATTGCAATTTACCTTCCCCCAAGAAAACCTCCTTCATGGAAAGATCCTCCCACATAACCCCCGACGCCCCTCCCCCACTACAAGAAAAAAATCCCCCTGAAAACGTCTGTATGCTTCCCAATAACCAATACTATATGTTTAACATTGGGTAAAGTTCATAGCTTTCAGCCCTCCCCCGGGGACTTCAGGGGATTAAGTTATCCTAAAAGACATAGTTATCATATTTTCGAACATCCTGAACAAAATGGCTATCTCAAAATTTTGATCGGGTGACTTTGGGAAAAAATGAGCGTGAGAGGGGGCCTAGTTGCCCTCTATTTTTTGGTCACTTAAAAAAGGCACTAGAAATTTTAATTTCCGTTCCAATGAGCCATCCCAAGATATTCTAGGACCACAGGGTCGATACGATCACCCCTGGGGGAAAAAACAAACAAACAAACACGTATCCGTGATCTTTCTTCTGGCAAAAATGCAAAATTCCACATTTTTGTAGATAGGAGCTTGAAACCTCTACAGTAGGGTTCTATGATGCACTGAATATGATGGTGTGATTTTCATTAAGGTTCTATAAGTTGTAGGGGGTCTTTCCCCCTTTTTTGAAAATCAGGCAAATTTTCTCGGGCGCGTAACTTTTGATGGGTAGGACTAACCTAGATGAAATTTATAGATTTGAAATAAGCAGTAAAATCTGATTCTTTTGATGTATCTATTGGTATCAAAATCCTGTTTTCTAGAGTTTCGGTTACCATTGAGTCGGTTCGCTTCCTTACTTACAGTTCGTTACCACGACCTGTTTGACAACTAACATCATGCCACCTAAGCCACTTCAGTGATACTCCTGATCGTCAAAATTAACAATCAGCATCTCTAAATTGTAGAAACCTTAAGTTTCTTGGGACTGAAATTAGCAAGCTGCTGTCCTGACTTTTAATCCAAAGAGGCCTGACCTTGGTAAAAAAAAAGCCAAGGTTCGTTTTACCATCAGTTTTGTTTGAGAACATTTTTCGTACCAAACACTTAAAATTCTGAGAGTTTTCAACGCATGTAGGCTACAGATATGTTTTATGAAGGGTTGTAAAAATGCAACTCAAGATTTTTGGAAAATATAAAAAGACCGTAACACTCAACGTATTAGGTAATTTAAATTTAGATACAAATTAAAGAATTAATGCATATTCAAAACTGAAGCAAACAAATTTTCTGAATATAATTTTAAATCTCATTTGCGAGTTCTTAATTTATTATAATTTGACAAATCATTCGGTCTTCCAAATTGCCGTCCAAATATGCTCTTTTATTTTTCCACAGCCAAAACCATATGAGAATCAAAATGTATAATTCATTTAAGAAAAAAACTTCTTGGCATGTTTTTTTCCAAGTACTGCCTCAATTTAAAAAAAGAAAGAAGAAGAAGACGCTTTGGCACTTAAATTTAAGTACTAAGCAAGAATAACTGAGAAAGAAAAGAATAAAAGATGTTGCAAAAATAGAGCTCTACACAAAAAATAAGCCTTTCAGTTTCGGCCACAGATACATCTATGGCTTTAATTGAGTAATTTTCGCGCTTAAGATATCATAGCATGCTTGACAGCAATGTTTGTATTAAATATCTAGTTTTGTAATTTTTTACCCTTTCATTTCACCGAGGAGGATGAAATGGCAGCCCCTTATTCACTCAAGGAAAAAAATATAGACAAAGTTCAAAACTTCTAGCATTCGAAACAACCAAACAGTTTTTGATAAGACAGTTTTTTTTTAAATATCATCTCAGAAAAAAAAAATATGAAGGCCCCCATTTCCCTTGAATGTATGCGACCATTATTGCTACAATGAAATTTTCTGCTCATTATTTAAAATTTATATACTGAAAAAGGTGGATAACATATATTTTAAACGATTGTCTTTACCTTTGAACGATGTGGCATTTTTGTTCCAATATTTTTCAATGCATTAAGGCCATAAAACCGCACAGACCCATCTAGCGATTTATCTAAAACAGCTTCCCTTATTGGTTCAAATGTTGCCGGTATTCTCGCATTTCTTAGCGCGATCAGTGCAGCAACCTGATCTCCAGGATTTGTTGAATCTGTAGAAAAATGAAAACAGCTCATATATGAAGAATATCCCTTTGTGCCGGATTCCTAATAATTTATTAATATCTGTAGGTTTAATTGTCTTCGATAAGTTCAATTAAAGGCAGTTAAGAGTTATGTAGAGACGCTTAAAGTAGCATGTGGTTTAGTCTTGTGCAAGGCAACAATTTGATTAATCGGTATATCAATAATTTTACTACTGATCTTTGATGTATCGAAATCAATACTTTGGATCAGGCTTTTACTCAGATTGACTCTTGGTTTTACCAAATTTCAATAACAAAAATTGTAATTAAAGAGTATTTTGCATAAGTTTTTTTTTTCCAACTTCAAATAATGTAAAATGAAACAATAAAAAGAAACTTCGATTATGTAAATGAATACCACGAAAGCCCAGATTTGAAATTACTCTGGCTCAAGACAAAGAAAAATAAACTACTGGATGTTTTGGCTATTAAAGAAGCAACAAGTTAATGTTTTCCTTGAAAGTCGGATCCATTTTTCAGTAATAAATTGGCTAGCCTTGGAAAACCCTCCCAGAAGGGACACTGGTGTTGGGCAAGGACATTAATTTCGTGGCAACCTCGTATAACCTGAGACCCATTTTACGACACTTAAGTGAATTATTTTTCCCTGGAAATATAAACTCTCTCTTGGGAATCTGTAGAGCCGTAATATATTCAGCTGCTGGCGAAGGATGTCTGGCATTGACTGCTAAAAATTCATCGTGTAACCCCCGAAACTGGCTTAATTCTATTGCGGCTGAATCACAGAGACTGTGACGGCACTGTAACTGCCATTATTCGCTGTCACTCTTATTGCCTTTCTTATACACAGGGTTTTTCAAATGGCTAGGTACTTCCCCCTTTTCAAAAACTATATTCACAATCTTTAGTAATTTATCTCTAACTTCACAACCACCATTTTTAAAAGACTAATTTACCGCACTATCAGCACCTTGGGTCTAATTATTATTTAATCTTTTTTAGTAACCCTCTGTCATCAATTTTCCTCACAAAATAAACCTTCATTCAAATTCAAAATTTCAGAAGCATTTTCATTCTTTTCCATGTATATCCTGTAACATTGTCAAGGTTTAGTACGTTCTTAAAACGTTTTTACCATCTTTCTTTAACACTTTCCTTATCACTAATTGTGGCCCCGTTCCTATGTTTAACTGGGACAAGTCCAGATTGACCATTCCTTCTCAATTTTTTAAACATCTTAGTACAATATTTTAGAACTATATCGCCTGATTGCATCTTCAGGATCTTCAGCAATTTTATCCATGTCCATTACACACCTCCTCACTTCATATTTTAATACTTTTTCCATTTTCCTTACGTTCCTTTTATTTTCATGTAAATCTATCACTTGAATAATTCTTATTCAAACTCCTCCTCTCCTCTAACTAAACATAGATAATTTTGACTAATATCCCTAGCTGAGTTTGAATTTTCCTCCCAAAGACACAAAGAAAAAAGGCAAATGAATATTTTTTAGTCATCACTACTTTCCACATTCAAGACTCTAAAGTCAAGGAAATGAGAGATTAGATCACAAAAGTGACATCTATCATTGCTTGCAAAAGTGATTTAGTAAATGAACGATGATTTACTAAAAACACCTTGACACGTTGTCTTATCTTTAGGGGCAATCAACTTTGAAAAATTATCAATGAGGTAGACACTTAAGTGGAGTAGGGTGGTATTTTTATCTCCTGCCTAAGGTGGAAAAAAAACTGGCCTTCCTGATGTATTTAAAATTATTCTGTGTCTTTTTTAACTTTTTGATCAAATCACTGTCGCAGGTCATAAATACCTTTGAATAAACTCAACAGCTTCTGGCCCATTTCATCTTCATATCCAGCACTGCAGCTTCCACTTCCACAAGTAACGTGAATAAGATGTGCTAAGCTATGCCAGAACGACCATTTATTTATTTTATGCTCCTGGCCCTCAGAATCTAGCCATTGTCGATCAAGAAATTCCTAAAATATGTAGAAGAGTAGCGATTAAGATGCAATTTTGTACGAATGGAAATTTTATTAAAGCCAAAATGTTGGTTTGCCACTGATAAACAACGTCATCTATTAAAACAAATATTAACGTAAAAGAGAGGTGGCAGCAATGTTTATTGTAAATACTCCAACACCATTCAACGAGCGCGCAGCAGGTCAAACAATTTTAGATAGCGACAGCTTGACAAATTCAGTGTGGTACAAAGTTTCTCTGAAAAACAGCACGACATAAATATAACATTGGATTAGCTTGAAAAACAAAAAATTATTTGGAATGATGTATGTCCTCCAGTTTTTACAAATTTTTTCCGCGTAAATAGTTCACTCCACAGGTATGCGACTAGAGAGGCGGAAAATTTTACGGTTGAGTATCGAGACACCACGCGTGCAGGTTTCGAATTCGGTATTTGGCTCCGGCTATTTGGAATGATATCCCAGTTGGCGTTCGGGAAGCTGAACACATTGGGTCGTTTAAAGTAAAAATAAAAAAAACATTTATTGGGAGAGGGGAGGTAATTTATTATTATTGTCATTATTATTATTAATGTCTTAGTTTTTTTTTTTTTTTTTTTTTTTTTTTTTTTTTTTTTTTTTTTTTTTTTTTTTTTTTTTCATAGTTTTTGGTATTAATGGTTAATTGAGAGAGAGTGTTCAGGTCTTTTTTTTTTTTTTTTTTTTTTTTTTTAATGAAATTTGTAAAAGGTTGAGAATTAGAGGATTGCAGCCGTCTTTCATCAGGCTTTTTGAGCCTTCCCCGGGCGGTTGCTTGTATATAGTTTATTTTGTAATTAGTAGTAAATAAAGCAAGTCAAGTTTGAAATTGGTTCTATAATTTGAAGAAAAGTTGAAAGAAAATTAAATAAGTGGAAAAATGCACATCACTTATATTTTTTTGGAGGGGGCACAGTAAAGTGCAGTCACAGGGAACGATTTTTCCTATTTAAGGTGTATTTTCCTGTTTATTTATAAAAAAATAAATAGCCACCATAAAAAGAAAATAGTTTTAAAAATCCAAAAAATAATAGCTCCTGTACATTTAAGGAAATGTATTTTTTTTTCCTTTAGTTGAGGTCAACAAAGTTGTAAAGAAAGCAACGACACTTACAGCGTATTTCCTAAGCAGAAATTCATTTGGAATTCGAAGATAGTAGGGAAAATAGCTCATAGCCCGCTGGCTATCTAGCCATGTGATAGTGGCGTTGTTTATTGTTTCCATAAGGAATAGTGCCGAGGGGTTTGATCCAGATGCTTGTACAAGCTGTATAAAAAGTCTTCTGCAACGAAAAATAAATAAAGAATCATTTAGTAATATTTTTAAAATAACTTAGACAGCACTTCAACATTGTAAAAAAAAACAACTCGACTTGCGTTTAGTGAAAAAAAAAAGAGGCAAAGAGGATTGGCTCCCAAGAAGAGTCAAATACAACCTGTTTGAGAAACAAGACAAAATAATCAGTTTAAAATAGTAACTACACCTTGGGTACAAATGGACAGGTAATGTCTACAATAGAAAACTATGAATAGATCCCCAGGCGTGTCAGTTTGTCAAGGGTTGGAAGCTTCAGCTAGCCACTAGGTAATCTAGGGTTCATCTAACAAACAGCAGTGATTTTTTCTCGCAACTATATTTACTTTTATCTTTAATAGCGAAACAGTGAGAGCTAAATGTCAATCTTACACATAGCAAATGTTACACATAGTAACATAACGTGGTTGTGACCAAAGTAACATGGATTTTGTAACAAACTATATGTAAAAATAATTTTTTTCCAATTGAAAGTAAAGAGCAATATTAAAACTTAAAACAAACTAATATTATTCTGCATTGAAGGGGGTGCCCTTTGCTCAAAACACTGACCTTTACGCTACATTTTGATAGTGCTTTAAAATATTTTTTGTATTATTTAATTTATGATTGTTTTTCAAATCATGTCCAAGCCTAGGTAAGATATAATGTGGGCTATCAGCCCGATAAACCCCCCAATTTCTTGCTGTTAAGTTGTACATATCAATAATTGTAAATAACTTGGTAGCGTATAACTTTTTCACTTGTTCGGCTTAAGAATTAAAATGTTGGATTACAATTGAAATTTCAGACGAAGTTTGAAGATTATTCATACATTTCAATAAACAATAGTTTCGTTGAACAAGTTCTTAACAATATTTTTACTAAAGAATTTTGGTTGGACGGAGAGAAGGCTCATGGAGAGTCAGAAAATTTGGGCATTGGAATGCACTTTTTAGCCACCTACACCCCCCCTGTACTTACACAATGAACCACCGCCTCTGCTTCGTAATAGCTAAATAACAATTATACAAGATTAAACATAATTTTATGAAAGGTCAAACGAATCAAGTTAGTTCAATCAACGGTTAGAATAAATGTGTATTAACTATTAATCTTGTGTGGACTACGTAACTTTTCAGGAACGAATGCACCACCGTGTGGTATTATTTCTTGTACAACTGGGAAAAGCTCTATATGTAGTGTTTTAATGCTTATAAATCGATGGGCTATCTCATAATTTTCAGCCGATAGCAACTTAGTCCCTTTTGAGGCAAGATTGTATTTTGGTGTCACAAAATTACGGAAAAATCACTTTCTCAAGCTCCAATTTCTGACCACTTAAAAAGGGCACAAAAACTTTTAATGTTCATTCAAATGAGGGCTCTCCTGATCTTCTAGGACCATTGGTTCAATTGTATCGCCCTAGGGGAAAAAATAGTGTTCTCTTATATTCTCCATTTGATGGTGTGGTTTTAATCAATATCACTTGTCATTTCAAGCGTCTTTTCCCTTTTCCGGAAATCAGGCAAATTTTCTCAGGCTGGTTGCTTTCGATGGGTAACATTCAATTTATTGATTTTTGTATATTTTGAGTCAGCATAGGAAGCCATTTATTTTGATGAGTTAATTATTATAAATTTTCTTTGGTTAGTGTAAGCCCGAGTCACTCCTTACATTAGTACGTGGTGTAACGTTAGTGTAAGCCCGAACGGTTAGTGTAAGCCCGAGTCACTCATTACCACGAATCGTTTAAGAAAATAAGCTTTGGATTAATGTGGAATACATTTTTAAACTGGTCTATGGCTAATTTACAGGTTCTTTTCTATTTCAAATGTATCTTTTACACAATTGGAGTTTTGATTTTCACTTTCAAACAAAAATCTTAGCAGACATAAGAGTATACTTGTTAATGCTTACATGCCCCCCCCCCAAAAAAAGAAAATTTATTAACGTTTCACGATTTAAAACTTGGCCCAGGCCCATCTTAAACATACCTTTTTCTTTTAAGTTGGTTTGACATTTGTCTGAATTCTTACGTAACTAAAATTAAAAAGGTGTCTTTTCTAATTTAATAAGTCGTCTATGATCTTCATCATCCAAGCAGGAAGGCTTGGGCTTGTTTTTAACTTTTGATAGAGAGGTGCTATCTCATTCATGCACTTGAACAAACCATCACTACATATCTGATAGAACTGGGTGTGTATCTCCTCCCCCCTCTCTCTCTCTGTCTCTGTCTTAGGAACATAGTATTTTCCTGTTTGTCATCTCCTAGTTTGTTTAAATATTCCCCTTAAAACGCTTCTTGATAAACTTTAAATAAAATATATTAAACATTTTAAATTGTTGGAAACATTTAAATTAAAAATATAAAAATGGAGGCAATACATTTGAGGTGAGAGGGCTCGCTTAATTGCTTAAGACTCTAAATTGGCAGTGTGAAGAGCGTAGGTGTAACCAAGAATTGTTCACGTTAGTCATCTCCAGAGTAGTCTGTACTGGGTGAGGGTCGAAGATCCATTTGGATCAATGCATCGGGCAAAGAATCAACAGTGGATGACGTCCCATACACCTCGAACGTGGCCTTTCTCTGGGACAGTGTCCATCTGTTTGCAGTTGGTCAAGATTGAAGACGAGCCGGGTGGATTCTTGAGTGGAAAGACGAATTAGATAGCCATACCAATGCAGCGAGTAGGAATCAAACTGATCAGGCAGGGCTGGCACATTAGACCGGAGAATATACAAGTTCCGTTTCACATGGAAAGAATCTGCCTCTATCATCGAGTCTAGGTTCTGCGTCTAGGGAAAGTCTCTGACGTTTACAGCGTAGCGTAAGCTTCGAGGAAGAGTAGATTTGTGGTTTGGTGTTGTGGCTATTCTAGGATTCGTGAAATATTATTTTCAGAAGATGTAATTCATCTTTGCCACCCTTGTAGATATCTCTGCATGTAGATTCTATTTGAACCAACAGACAGTTGAACCAACAGCTTGCATTTTGCAATATTGTAGCAGAACGCTTTTATAAATGTCAGGGGCTGGACGATGGATAAAAAAAGGATGAGGCACTAGACCCTTAAGGTCCGAACCAGTGGTGCTGGTCTCCGTCTCAGGGCCCTTCAGCCAGGAAATGCAATGTGGGGATGGGGGACAGCCATCCTGTGCTTTCGCACACCCTTCCTGTTTACCTTCCTCAGATTGCTTAAGGAACCCATTTAGAGCTGCGTCGACTCTGGCTGAGCTTACAGAGTCACGTCACTGACCCCCATCCCAAACCAAATAATTGGGTAAACTAGGATAACATGCACCGTTGTAGTCTTACACAATTTTACTGCCAAATCAAGCTCTTCGTAGCACACACTACCATTTCCAGAGTACCAAATCTTCAGCAAAGTCAACATCTGACGCAAATCTTCAAGCAAAATCGATGCCAAACGACTGCACTAGCGGCGTTTTCATTGAGAACACAGGCATTCATTGAGAACATGGTCAACATGACGCGGTTGAAAAGTTCAGATCCAGTAGCAGAGCCCAGCTGAACTTAATTTCTAATCTTAAAACATGGGGAGGGCTGACTATTTACAATGGCAGTGCTTTCGGTGTTACTGTGGAGCTCTTTGATGAGATTGACAATTGATTGAAGCATCTGTCACAGAGAATGCTTGTCTACAGTGTTAAACACGGATAAGAAATCAACAAAAGCAATGTATGCCTTTCTTATGTAGTTTAAATTTGTCTATATATCAGCTGTCTAACTGAATGGGTTCGCTCAGTAGCATGATGGCCTACCATGAACCGTGCTTTCTGGGGGGCGAAGAAATGAACCGAGATAACTTGTTACTTATTTGAGGGAGCAACATTGAAAATTGTTTCCAGGTACCAAGAGAGTTATGCCATGATAGCTGCTAAAATCGGTTTTTGCTTGCTATTCTCCTTTAGACTGACCAAAGTGAGTGTGTACACAATACTGAACAGCATTTATAGCCAGAGGATCAGAGACGGACCACCGTTTGTCAGAATTTCTGATGTCAGTCCACATATTCCTGGCAATTTGTTGTTCTTCAGCTTTCGCGCTACAGCTTTAATTTACTCTTCTATAAACTCAGTCCCATCGAGACAGGTATAGCCTTCATCACAGCAGCAGCAGCAAGATAAACACTGCTTTGGTTTGCTATCTCTGCGTTTACTGGTTTCTTAAAGTTCCCACTTTCGGAGGCACTGCGATTGTCCATAAATATTATCACATCTTGCGCTTCGAAGATACGTCGTAGTCTGAGTGTGTTGACCAGAGAGATCAGCAAGAATCTTATAAGAGACACCTTTGTCCTTTTTTAGACGGTCTCTTTAAGTTTGGATGCCTTACTGCTGTATGGAGGCCTTATTTTTGTGTAAATTTAGTTACTCAATTTCAGTAAAAGTTGGAATTCCCTTTGTTCCATTAGATCAGAAATAAGCCGACTATTTCAAGTAACCTAAATTTGAAAATAGCTTCGCTTTGTATACCTAGTGGTAAATCTTGAAGTGACATTCTTTTGTTTAAGTATCGAACGCCATTTGAACCCATAATAAATACTTGAATACCCAATACAGACTAGTTTTGTATAAAACAGAGTTGAATATCGTAAGGCGTTACGACCTTTCTGTCTTTTAGAATCAAGACCCAAAATACTAAAAAAAACTACTTTTTGACAGAAAGTTGGGGATTGGCTAAAAGGACGGGACAGAAAAGTCGCTAAGCGAATAAAAATTAATTACGGAATTGTATAAAATCCACGGATCGAAGAGAAATCAGGGTTGTCTTGTAAGGAGAGCAGACTAAAAGGAACCTTTGGTAAGTAACCTCTTTAACTAATTAGGGCAAGCACCTGCCTTGACTCAATTTCTTTAAATGTAAAGTTAAAATAATCATATAAAAGCTTTTTGTTAACTTGGTCCAAACCAAAAATATCCTATGTCTGTGTTGAATTAAGTTATCAATTAAATCTTAAGAACCCCTTTGCCCTAGCCTTTAGTTAGAGTGGTCTTTTCCCTTTTGGAAACTTGCCCAGTTGATTAATATAGGTTTGAGCCTTGCGGAGGGTTCAAGGTAGCCCCTTAGATATATTCTGATTCATTAAGAGATATTTGATCTAATTAAAATTGATTAGATTATAGCAAAGGGCGGAGATCACCCTTGTAAATAGCTCAAGATTCTTGTTAGATTTTTATTTCATTTGGTTGTGGGTCTCATAATTTCGTCTTTATAATTCCTTTTAGCTAAGGCCTGGTTTGTAAAGGATAAAAATAGAATCCTAGAACCACATAATTGGTGGAACGAACTTAGAATAACTTTGGGTTTATGGTGGGAAAACCCACAACAGGGAGTAGAAATTATCGGCTGTATGCTTTTTCCCAACTTACTGTTTCATGGAACTAAAGCACAGTATTTATAAAATAGGCCACAAACGAAATTGAAATTCCCTAGACAATAGTTTTGCTTATCTCCTTATAGATTCTCTAATGCTATGCGGAAAAGAGTCTTATCCCCTTTTGCTTGCTCTTTCATTTCCCTGATCCTGTACTAGCTGTCGATACAGCTAGGTGGTCTTGATGTTATACAGAGAGGCTAGGAAAAGGGAATAATATTTTCAAACTAAGAATTTTAAGTCCATTCTGTCGACGGAGATTCAATCGAGGATCTTTCCTATTGAAATTTAAGATTTACTTGAGATCCAAGGAATACTAACTCCCTTTTATAAGAAATAATTAGAAAATAACTTGTTTTGGGTTAATGATAAATTTGTGACCAATCAATGTGGTAATTCCGAGTTTTTTAACCACCTTAGAAACATTTGATTTACTTTCGCGATATATCTTAACTAAATCAAATAAAACTCATAATATTGGTGCTTCCATTTCTAACCAAATTAGCAGATTTACCTAATTTGATAATTTATACCTAAAGATTCTAAGACCACGGACCCAAGCTCTAACTAGCTATTCAAGTGTAATTTATTCAATTAGAATGTCAGTAGCCCTAAACCTGAAAATAATCCCTTTTCTCGGTGAACAGCGCGTGGACAATGGAGGCAACCTCCCTGGAAAGACGGACACACAAACACAATATAAAACTATTCAACTCTGAAGAGAGCCATTAGAACGGTTTCTAATAATTGGAATTACAACATTTCTCCTTTTCTATTGAATTTAATATTAAAACCAAGTTGTCAACGAATTTTGAGTACGACAGAACTAAATCGCCGCAGTTTATCACGCTACCAAATTGATTGATTATTCCTTTAAGAACTTTGGGTAAAAGGGTTTACATATAGAATTTAACACGTTCAGAAGGAGCGTTTAAAGGGAGAGATTTACCCAGAGCCTCCTTAAAGCAACAATCAGACTTAGCTTCTAGTCCTAAAATTAGGGCAATTTTACACTGCTAATAAAGGTCATTTAGTATTTGCACAGCCTGGAGCTACGTCCTTTAGTTTCAGCCTATGTGTTGTCTTGTCCCTACGAAGACGGGCTCCCCGGGTGCGATGATGGCACGGAATCCAGTTGTCGATCCAGTCGTTTTTCTTGCGATGTTCTATTTCAGCAACGCTAATTGCAGCTACTTCAGCATTCTCCTGGAAGACCTTCTATGGACTTCTACTATCACTGCACTGCTCAGGAATTCAATTCTGTTGAATATTTTGACCTATAAAGTCGGAGCGGAGTTCGGCTGAATGCAGTAGACGTCAATTTTTGTAAATGAATGGCAGTTCCTTGTAACTTTAAAGTGAAACCTGAACTTGGCCACAAACCAGCCAATGATCAGCATTCCTGGGTTTGCCGTAGGCAATCGCAGGACGGTGATGACAAAAGCTCGAAACTTAACAGGGTTAACACCATTGCCAGGAAGATATATTTCAATTACTCAGGCTATTATCAGTTTGATTTTTTGGTCCAGTTATTTAGCAGGAGAAGCTTAAAGCCAGGTTGGCTCAGCATCACGATGTTTCGGGTGGCCGCACCGACAACAACTTTGTCATACATGTTCAGAGGGAATCATCCTTGGAAAGTCCGAGGTCAAAGAGGGAGTTTAGATTAAATATCTGAGGCTGAATGTCTGATTTCATTTGCAGCAACCGGGGAGGATAAATGCTATCCCGTCTGTCCCTAGGTGCGTTTGATTCTCCAATGGCTATTTGGATATTATGATGTACGTGGAAGATTTTATTCATATGCCAGTTTACTTAAAAGCTGACTACGGACGAGTACCATTGCCTCCAAGGGGAAGAGCCTACTTGTGCAAAAGGAATCTATTATGAAAATTTTCAGAATTAGCCTTTGCACAGTGATAATTTAAAAAGAGAGCAATTATCCTCCTAAGAATAATAGAACAAAAAAAGATATTAAAAATACTGTGAACGATAAAATAATTACTGTTGCCTAAACGCTTATGATAATCATGATTTTGAAAGATGATAGCAACGATAAAATTTAATCCGATCTTGAAATACTTACCTTACATTTCCATCCAGTCTGATCTTTTGATAAATATTCCGTAATGACTCCAAATCTAGTCTAGAAGCCAAATTTTGCAACTGGACGTACGTATCACCATTTAAAAAACTCTCCTCTTCCGGAAGTATATTTTCACTTTGACTAATAACACCTAAGCCGTCATATACCTATAAAAAAAGCGATAGGTTTTGTAGACAACGGCACGCTTATTGGGCAGGGTTGCCAACTTGCATACTTTTCGTGTGAAATGCACTCTTTTTTTTCATTGCACTCTTTAACATGACGGACCGGATTTGCACTCTGTTTGCCCATTATTTGCTCTCTGCACTCTTTTTTGCTCACTTTTATGAAATGATGATAGATAAAAAGTATTAAGCGAAATAAAAAATTAAATTTAAACTATTTAAGTGCAAAAGATAGAACAGCTAGCCGGTATGATCTCTGTTATCTATGCCTGGGCCGTCCCCCAGGCGTTTTTTCTCGTTTTGTCAGCCATTTACCAAGAAGTAGATCAAAGCATAGAAAATCAGTGAAAACGTGGTAAATTCAAATTAAATTTTATACAATTAAGTTGAAACCTGTTGGGCACAACTGTTCTTCATGGAAATGGAAAAGCGAGTATGAAACATGAAGTAAGGCGATGTAGAAGCAACAACCAAAATAAATCTACTAAAGTCTAGTCTCAAACTAATAAAATACTGCAAAGACTTCAGGACTGTGCACCACTTTAAAGCGTGAATGATCCATATCTTCTTGTGATAGCCATTTTTTGAGAAATAAACATCTTACATTACCAGCCAGGGGTCCAAGAACTTGCTTTGGATGGGACCCATACTATCAAAATGATATAAAAGGGTAAATTAGGAAAATATTGGGTAGCCTAAAATTGTAGTTTAGACTTTAGACACTTCTTGCTACCTTGGAAAGCAGTTGAGTTAGGTGAATGACACTTTCATTAATGAATCCAGGGCCAAAAATATTCGGAAAAATTGGACAAATTGAAAATGACAATGAAAAATCGGCAAATATTGAGCAGTTCATATTTTTGACCTATGAATAAAGTGAACATACCACTCGATGCCTTTTCTTATGCTCTTTCCGAATATAATAATTGTTTTGGCACAAATTCACTTCACCCGACCCAAATATACCAATTCAGGGTATATATTTGCACATTGGGGTGGGGGAAAGTTCAAACTTACCTCTATAGTCAGAGTTAACCCTGAATCCAAATTTAACATACCTTTGCGTCAGAAATGAACTTCACAAGCCCCCCCCCCCTAATGAGTAAATATATACCCTAGGGATTGGGAGCAAAGTGAATTTACGCCAAAGGCAATTAGTATATTTGAAAAGAACATAAGAAAACGCATCGAGTGGTATGTTTACTTTATTCATCGGTCAATAATATGAACTGCTCAATATTTACCAAAAAATGAGCAATATATATATATATATATATATATATATATATATATATATATATATATATATATATATATATATATATATATATATATATATATATATATATATATATATATATATATATATATATATATATATATATATATATATATATATATATATATATATATATATATATACATACATATATGTATATATATACATATATATATATATATATATATATATATATATATATATATATATATATATATATATATATATATATATATATATATATATATATATATATATATACATATACACACATAAATATACCCAAAAGACAGGTATACTAAAAAAATGATTCTTTTCTGTGGATGCTTGAATTATGCGGGCCTATCTTAGGTTTGATAAAATTTTCGAAGACTCGAAATTTCAGTTGGGGGAGGGGCAAACTGTGGCCAGGTATGAAAATCATCCATAACCATTTCGCTTGCTAAATTTTGAGGACGACTGAGTTTAAAACATCTTTGTCTCATCCAAGATTTGTGCATGTTATTAGTACAGTCAATATAAGGTTTGACCGCAAACAAATTGCAACAGAAATGATTTTTACACCATCTTGTAGAGAAAAAAAAAACTGTACATATATCAAAAGTTGAGAAACTAGCGGGGTGCAAAATTAGTGTTTTTTTAGCGTTTTGTGTTTTATTTTTCGTTTTTTAAGCCTAATTTTCGATTTTCTCAAGGCTTAGAGTTTACTTCATGGGAAACACATTTCTGATGTAGTTTTATGTGCTGAACTCGAATATTACATCAGATTTAAGATACAGTGAACCAAAAATGTTTCACATTCATCACCATTCACGAAGTTCGCGATTCTATTAGAACATAGTCGTTTGACCACATTTCTTGAGTAGTTTTATGCGATGAACTCGAATATCACATCAGATCAAGGTATGTTCAACCAACAGTGTTTCACATTCATCACCAAAAGGTTTCTTCAAAATAATCAATCATCTCTTAATGTATTAACTGACTAAAATCACAGGTAACAAAAATCACATTGGTAAAAGGCAGGCAACTTTTCAAATGACTTGCGACATTAATCACTGGCAGTGTAGTTTGAAACTTCGTCGTCGAGATCGTCGATGAGATCTTCTGATTTGGGAGAATTATCACATTCTGCTCCCTGACAAGTTTTGCACGCGAGAGTGCAAGACATGCCGTTTCTGACACAAGTGCACCGAGCAGAGGTGCAGTTTGAACGGCAGGAACACTTAACAATCTTAAGATGTTGGGGAGGTGCTGGGTGTAGGTCCGTCATCACAGGGTATAATGTACCATTTCGGTCCTTCCAGCCCCACTCTTGAGGGTCCAATTCTAGATTACGGTCGTCATTCCAGGCGTGTACCTGAAAGTAAACTCTATAGCTGTGAAATGCTGCAGAGTTGGATGTGGGAGGTAGCTGCTCTGGGTGAACAAAAGCCGTTGCTGTGACGAGCTTTCTTTCGAAGAGCTGCTTTCGAAGCTCGTTCAGATTTCCCCCTTCTTTCCACCATATATTATAAGAAGTGCGTCTTCTCCGGCTTCCTTGACTTCGATTTTTGTTGATGCCTTCTTCATAAAGACCTTGGCAGATGCTCGAAAACTTTCGTCTTGTATCACTTTTTTCAGGGTAAGACCTTTTCCGATGTTGTGGAAACTTGATGTAGAATCACACCCAAGGAATGCATGGGCAAAGAGGATCAGGCCACATACTTCTTGGCCTAATATTTTTTTCATTTCATGAACATCCCAGCACCTTCGCTCTTTATTTTCTTTGGCTCTGGGGCGAAGTACACCTTGTTAGTGGAGACATCACAGTGGTAGCAGAGAAGGACCAGAAGATCCGTATCTTCTCCAATAACGGCAGTTACAATCTGTTTAGCTGATTCGATAGCAGCTTTTACAATAGGCACGTCTGCATCACTGGGGGCTTGGACTACGAAATAGCCTTTTTGCCGGAGATGAACTGCAAGCGCACTAATGAATCTTGACTTGTTTTTCTTGTTCCCGAGAAATTCTTCTTTCTTAACTTTCAGACGCATGTCATTCGTGAAGAAAACCTCGCGACCAATCGTTCGATTACGATACGAATGGGCCATATCTTTGATGGAAGGTCCACTATCATACCCATCGAAAACAACAGTTGCGCCAGGGTACTTCCGCGAAATATACAGAGAGTAGCTCTGTATGATACCCGCATACGTGTCATTTTTTATCCATGGGACTCGGTGCAATAGAGATTCGCCGTCAAGTACGTAGTGTGTCCCGTCGTTCAGCACACACGGAATTTCTTCGAGTTTGCATGCAAGTGCAATGGCCTTGCCGAATTCGGCCTTGTTCGGCACTCTCGGCATAAATGAGCTGTCAAACAGAGCAGCGGGATACGAACAAAGTTCATACCGGAAGCACTCTGATTCAGGAAGTCTTGTCCTTTTGGCTAACGCAATGAAGCGTTGGAATAGCAAAGCTGGATCCAGTCGCTTGCAATCTCCTCCAGCTGTTTGCTTTGTTGTTATCTGGACTGCCTGTTCCTTTCTTTGGAAGACAAAATCCTTCGCCACACTTTTCCAGTCATAGCATCAAGGATTTTTAGCCCGACAGCCTTCGCACAGTCAACGTTTGCAGATTCATATGCAGTCAAACCGGTAGCAATGCTTCTAAGCTGGGTATCCCCTCCGAATGGTGAGCCATTTTCAAAGTACGTGACCATCGCCTGCGTATCCTTGAAGTCTCGTTCTTGTCTGGGGCCTGCGTTCTCCTTGTGCTGCTCGCTTGTCCCATAGAGAATTTGCGTCAGATCTTCCATTAGGAGGTTAACAGCAGAGCAGGTTGGGCGTCCTAAAACCCGGCGCGACCTCTGGGTTTTGGTCATGCCCGTACCCCTAGTCAGTCCGCCTGCTGTTTTCAACGAGCGCATAAGCTCTTGTTCAATAACTAGATCCGTCGACAAGCCAGCCCAATAGCGATCAGATCGTCTGACGACGTGCATTCCTTGTTGGAATGAACTATGAACAGTAGGATGGGTTTCTTCAAGCTTCACCATCTTCTGAAGGTATATTCGGCACGATTTGGCATAGTTGTTGTGTGACCACAGGCCGCAAGAAAAGGTAGCATTTCAGACACAGACTTTAGGTGTAAGTCCCAAAGCCCCATACGCTCAGCTTTGATGAAAGAACGAAGTGTCCAACCATATTCATAAGCTGAAACCATAGCTTTGAAGTTCTGTGCTGAGACAGATCAAGTATCTTCTGGTCGACGAAACCTTTGATCCGCTTGAGTGCAGGATTTTCTTCAGCCTCCGTCATTGTTGCCTCTCCATTCATTAGCTTGCTGTGTAGTGTTTTAAGGTCTGCAACTTCTTTGGTGCCTAACTTTGTTTCAGGTTCTGAACAGGGTCATCGTCAAATAACTCGGAGAACAGCACGGCATGTAGAGCACTATCAACTAGCAAGAGACCTCGAACAGCTCGTGAAATAGCCTTTCCACTTAGGAGATGGGGAACAGTGTTTGGGGCATATGAAAGTTCCAGGACTTCGCGGAGACTGGATCATTCCATTGTGTATCCTATGCATCCAATAAAGCTCATGGTTGTGTGAAACCCACCGAGTTTCAGAACTACTGCTGAGAGCTCACTTCCTGGTTCAGAAGCCTCAACCATTTTCATAGCTTTCCACCACAATGGCTGATCGAAGGTCACGACTGGGGCGAATCCATGGCGTTTAGCTTGGTCTGCGATGAACATCAAGGTAGAGTACACACAGGTGTCATCACTGGCAGACAGATCAATCATCAGGAGAAATTACAGACGCTTTCCCCGGATGGTCAAAAAATAATAGAAAAATTAACATTCATTACAAAAGGAAGGAAAATAATTAAGGGGCCCAAAGAAATGAATCTGGGAGGGACATTTATCTGACAAAACTGGGACCAAGGGTTCCAACAACGACAATCTTAGAATATACGGAACTTTCCAAAAATATAGTATTCAGTCGATAGGGCGACGTTATTCCTGACTTCATTCGCCCCAAAGGACGAAAAAAAGGGAAATATGGCCACGAAATACGATTTCTTGTTTGGTGATGAATGTGAAACACTAACGGTGGGACATAACTTGAATCTGATGTGATATTCGAATTCAGCACACAAAACTAGTTCAGAAACATGTCTCCCATGAAGTAAATGCTAAGCTCTAGGATAACGGAAAATTTCCGCTAAAAACAACAAAAAACAAACGGAAAACGCTAAAAAACACTTATTTTACACCCAGCTGGGTTTCTCAACTTTTGATATGTTGTACAGTTTTTTTTTCTCTACAAGATGGTGTAACAATCATTTCTGTTGCAATTTCTTTGCGGTCGAGTCCTATTTGACGCTAGATTGACTGTACTATATGGACAAAGCTTGGCAGAAGTACTAAGTGCTTATATTCCCAATTTTAAGCAAAGCTGATTGTAGAATAGGCTAATCACCCCTTTTAACATTGCCGAGAGTTTATACAGTAAGAAAGTAATCTTGTGCAAGAGACAAGGAGAAAAAAGATGCCTAGTATTTCTGTCCAAGCACTTTTCCTTTTTTGCATACCTATTTCAGCCTTGGTTTTTAACACTATTAAAAAAACAGGAAGTTTTCAACTGAAATAAGGAGCAACATTAAAACTTAAAACGAACAGAAATTACCACACATTAAAGAGGGTCGCCCCCTCCCCAACACCTCGCTCTTCACGCTAAAGTTTTTTAGTACTTTTAAAAAAGCTTCTTATTGTTCTGCTGAAACGGCCCTTGTGTTTCAGGAGTCTTTTTTTTTTTAAAGAATTGGGACCAAATTCAAAATTTAACGTAAAGTGTGAGATGTTGAGGAGCAGGCAACCCAGTTCATATGCGTTGTAATTTTTGTTCGTTTGAAGTTTTTATGTTGCTTCTAACTTACAGTTGAGAATTTTTTTTTTTATATATAATTTCCGATCGTTTTTAAATGATGGCAGGACTTAGCTTACTGTAGATTGTGTTATAAAGACCAAATCGGATGTGTGGTAAACGAGAAGCACCATCTTAGAACAAACTTCCACAAGAGCAGGGTTCAGAACAATCAGATATCAATGCTGCAGTATGAAGACCATCCCAAGAAATTACATGCTGAGTCTATAATTGAAGCGAGCTTGAATTTTACGTCGTGGGTCGTCTTGGCAGACATTCTCATTACAAAAATGGACACTTTAATCCCAGTTCTGAAAAATGCTTTTGGAGACTCAGAACTTTGTAAAAGCTTCAATCAGGGCAGAACTAAAACTAGTGG
Organism: Artemia sinica; assembly: GCA_027921565.1. Lineage (NCBI taxonomy): Eukaryota > Metazoa > Arthropoda > Branchiopoda > Anostraca > Artemiidae > Artemia > Artemia sinica. The sequence continues at coordinate 32,066,387 of CM051257.1, forward strand.
GATAATTAGAGACACGTCATTGCCCCTGTAGAAGGAGATGTGCTTTCATGTGAACTGAAGAAAGCTCATATCTTTTTAATAGTTGACGAATCTACCGATAAATCCTTATAGCAAAGTGCAAAGAACTTATAGCAAAGTGCAAAGACTCCAAGATTTAGTGCGAGAAGACTCTCTAGGGCTTTTGCCAGTAAGTGATACCAGTTCAGAAGGGCGAAAACGTTTAATACTTGGACATTTGGAAAGCCTAGGAATACCTTTGCAAAATTTAATGGCGATTGCCTTTGACAATGCCAGTATTAACAATGGACATCTAAAAGGTCTTGGTGTACTGTTAAAAGAATGTGTGCCAGATTTGCTTGTGCTAGGATGTTCTCGAAAGCGGCTCCATATTTTTTTCGGGAAAATTGGTATCTTGAGATATTCTCGCATAAGAAAACGATCTAGATAGGTCAGAAGTCTGAGAAAACTAATTAAGAGCCTTAATTTTGGTTTTTGTAAATATAGTAAAAGTTGCAATTACGTTATGCACGTAAGAAATTACATGGCATCAAGATAGTTTATGACGTCATTCCTCTTATATAAGCCAAGTATGTGTCCAAATGTAGTCAGTTATATTTATCTAACACAATCAATATTTATCCAGTACAATGTCTAAAGGAAGACCGAAAAAACGAAAAATTTGCAGTTGCAGTTACTATAAATGATGATTCTGTGGAACCAATACCTAAACTATCAAACGTCATAAGATGCATATATTGACAATCTGGACCATCAGTTGCGACAACACAAATATGGGCAGCAAAAGAAAATGCCATTGCTAAAGTATCTGTACTAATCAAAATACAAAAACGTGTCGAAAATGAAAATGAACAGCAAAGACACACCCGGTTGGAATACATACGACACCGAGCAAGTGAGTGACTCACGAATGAAAATGAACAGTAAAGACACACACGGTTAGAAGAAAAGCGGTGGCGTGTCTAAAATAAAAATAAAGAGCAGAGACACACACAGTTAGAAGACATGTGACACCGAGCATATGAGCAGATCAAAAATAAAAATAAAGAGCAAATACACACGCGGTTAGAAAAAACAGCGGTGGCTTGTCAAAAATGAAAATGAAGATCAAAGACACACGTGGGTTAGAAGAAATACGACACTGAACATGTGAGCGAATCAATGAAAATTAACCTGGACAGCGAGAATCAAAACGTGTCAAAATTGAAAATGATAGTGATTATGATTGGGTTTGGGATTTTGACATGGATAAGGTAATCAATGCCTACCATACCTTTGAAAATCAAAATATGGACTAGATAAATCGTTGGAAGAAAAGAAGTGTTTTTCTACCACCTGAACAATTAAAAGAAACAAAGGTTTGGCAATATGTCTTTCATAATTGCAAAAGACAAGCCAAGGCAAAAGAAGAAGTTTTTTGTCCCACCACCTGAACAATTAAAAGAAACAAAGCCTTTGAAAATCCAAAACCTGGACTAGATAAATCTTTGGAAGAAAAATTTTTTTTGTCCCACCACCTGAACAATTAAAAGAAACAAAGGTTTCGGCGACATGTCTTTCATAATGACAAAAAAAAGACAAGCCGAGGCAAAAGTTAAAGGTCCAATAACAAAATGTAATTTTACAAAGGTACCACTTCTAGTTTAAGGTCCATTTGGACGTCATGACGTCAAGAAAAGGCTCGAATTGTTTGTGTTTAGAAGACAAGCGACAGTGAGAATCTATATTTAGAAGCTTGCCACGTGCCGAGTGCCGGGGTCCGGCGGCGAAGTCGCCGGGCTCTTGGTACTATGTGTATATATGTATGTATATTCTCGAAAACGGCTCCATATTTTTTCTTGAAAATTGGCATCTTGGGATATTCTTGCATAAAAAAACATCTAGATAAGTCTGAAGTCTGAGAAATTTCGTTAAAAGTATTAATTTTGGTTTTATGCAAACAACGTCATGTACTATGTTAGTACATCATATAAGCATTTCTTGTGACATCATATAAGCATTTTCTCATATGATGTCATGCATAGTATAAATAAGATTGTTGAGTTTCTAATGCATACAATTATTTATATAATATAATGTCTATTGGAAGGCCCAAAAAACAAAAAATTTGCAGTTGCAGTTACTATAAATGCAGATTCTTTGGAAGTAACATTTGAACTATCAAACGTGATAATATGTAAAAATGGACAACCTGGACCATCAATTGCGAGAATACCAATACGGACAGCTAAGACAAAAGCCATTGCTAAATTATCTAAAGTAACCAAAATCCAAAAACGTGTCAAAAATGAAAATGAAGAGCAAAGATACGGGCGGATAGAAGATATGCGAAAACGACAATTAGAGCTGGTCAAAAATGAAATAAAGAGCAAAGACGCACGCGGTTAGAAGACATGCGACACCGAACAAGTGAGCGAGTCAAAAATGAAAAGGAAGAGCAAAGACACACGCAGTTAGAAGAAAAGTGGCGGCGTGTCAAAAATGAAAATGAAGAGCAAATACACACGCGGTTAGAAGAAAACGGCGGCATGTCAAAAATAAAAATGATGAGCAAAGACACGCGGTTAGAACACTTGCGACACTGAGCAAGTGAGCAAGTCAAAAATGACAATGAAAAAGCACAGACACGCGCGGTTAGAAGACATGTGACCCAAACATGTGAGTGAATCAATGAAAATCAACCTGGAGAGCGAGAATCAAAGCGTGTCATAGTTGAAAATAATGGCATTGATGATTGGGTTTGGGATTTTGACATGGATAAGGTCTTTGAGGATGATTAATCACCACAGTACCCGGGGGAAGGGCTGCAAGTTATGAACTTTGCCAAATGTTTACATAAAGTATTGGTTATTGGGAAGTATACAGACGTTTTCACTGGGAATTTTTTCTAGTAGTGGGGGGGGGGAGGTGGGTCGTGGGTTACGTGGGAAGATCTTTCAATTGAGGGAGTTTTCATGGGGAAAGGGAAATTGGTATGAAGGGGGTGCCGGATGTCCCAGTATTATTTAAAAAAACGATCAGAAATTAGATAATAAAAAAAAATTAATTTTTTCAACTGAAAGTAAGGAGCAACATCAAAATTTAAAACGAACAGAAATTAATACGTATATGGTTGCGTTCGCTCCCTACTCATTACCTGGATCTTGACGCTAAAGTTTTTTTTATTGTACTTTCATCAGAGCTATTTATTCTAATTTACGGCCTTTTTGATTAAGGAGTGATTCTTAAAGAATCAGAATAAAATTCGAACTTAGGGTAAAGAGCCAGGTATTCAATAGGGGGCGAACCCCTAATATACGTAATAAAAATATATGAATATAGAAGTTCGTTACGTAAGTTAATTCGTAAATTACGTCAGAACAAAATTTCGAGAAAGCCATTTAGCAAAAAAACAAGTAAAATTCATATGTAAGTTCTGTTTTAATTATTCATGTACGGTGAGCCAAAATAAAAGCTGCATTAACTCAAAAACGTTCAGAAATTAAATAAAAAAAAGTTTTTTTTAGCGTAAAGTGAGGAGCAACATTAAAACTTAAAACGAACAGAAATTATTTCGTATATGATAGGGGCTGCCCCCTCCTCAGCCCATCGCTCTAAACGCTAAGTTTTTTATTGTTTTTAAAAACAAAGTTGTGAGACAGAGTCAAACTTTAGCGTAAAGAGCGAGGGGTTGAGGAGGGGGCAGCCCTGTCATATACGGAGTAATTTCTGTTCGTTTTAAGTTTTAATGTCGCTCCCTAATTTCAGTTAAAAAAACTTGTTTTTTTTTATTTAACTGCTATTAAAGAATAACTGAAACCCAAAACGAACAGAAGTAAAATAACCAATAATAGCAAACCAACATACAACAGCTAATAACAAAAACGAGTAAATAAATTTTAAAACGAACAAAACAAATTGAACATGCAAAACAAGCTTAAAACGAAAAAAATTCACTACAAACATGAGTTTGGCTACTGCCCCTCCCCTAACTATAAAAGTCTAAAGCCTACTTCATCATTGGAGCTTTACTGAAAACAAACTATATTGTAAATATTTTTTTTTACTTATTACAACATTGAATATCAAAATAAAGATTAAATTGAAATGAAATCATGAACTGATGCGATTTGAGCAATTAATATCATAATATACAAAATAATCAGTTTAATTTTATTGGTTCTTTCCAAGGACTGTTGAAGACACAGATAGTTTTTAGTAAAGCGTCAATGGCGCAGTAGGCTTTAGAATTTAACATTTAAGGAAGGGGGTAGTATCCAAATTCTTGTTTGTAGTGATTTTTGTTCGTTTTAAGCTTGATTTGCATAACCAATTTAAGTTTTAATAGTTTTAAGATTTGTTCATTTATATTAGCACCTACTATATGTCTGTTTGCTATGATTGCTTATTTAATTTCTGTTCGTTTTGGGTTTCATTTATTCTCTGATAGTAATTTCAGTCGTTTTGAGTTTTAATTATTATATGAATTTATTTCTGCTGATCTTAAGTTTAACATGATCCTTATTTTTTTTTAAATTTCTCTTTCGGAAAGTCTTTTTTTTAGTTAATTTTTTTTTGTTTTTGATTGCCAAAGTGTGAAGTATTTCAACTTTTCCCATTTCAAAATCAATTTTTTTTTTTCAACTACAAAGTTTCATCAAAGTATCAAAGCAATAATATCAAATTAACAAAATTTCAAATAAAACAAAAATAAAAGTAACAACAAGCAACTTCCATAACTTACAGCCCTTGCCCCTTAAATCAAAGTTGCCCCGCAAATCAAATCGAAGTATCAAAGTAAAAGAAGTATCAAAGAAAAAATAAGCACCATGCATAACTTCCAACCCTTGCCCCGGGGACTTGGAGGGGGAGCTTCAAACCCTGAAGAAATTGCCTATTTCAAAATTTTGATCGGATGCATTTGGGGAAAAAAGGGCATGAGTGGATGGGGGAGCTGATTACCCTCCGATAATTTCAATCGAATGAGTCCTCTCCGAAGTTTTATACGACCGACCACCACCCCTTCCATTAAAGCTTTAGTATATGTTAATAATAGGCAACTTATAGCCCTTGTCCTGCGGGGGAGTGTAAAACACGAAGCCATAATTATTTGACACTTTGACTATTCTGAACAAAATGGCTATCTCAAAATTTTGATCAGAATATCGGAATCATTTTGGGAAACAAAGGCGTAGAGGGGGGGGGGGGCTGGTTGCCCTCCGATCATTCTTGACTTTTAAAAAGGGAATCAGAACTTTCCATTTAAAATCGATTGAGCCTTCTCCAAAGTCCACCGGCAACCTCTTTGATAAAAAGCTTATATGTTAACAATGTACAGCTTGCATAAATTACAGCACTTACCCTGCAGACTTTAGGGGTTTTTGTCAACCCTGGAGGCATAGTTATCTGAACTTTGTACTACTTTGGACAAAATGACTATCTCAAAATTTTGATCTGATGCATTTGGGGAAAGAGGGCGGGAGGGGGGAGTGGCTCAATGCCCTCGGATCACCTTTGACTCTTAAAAAGGGCACTGGAGCTTCCGATTTTCAATCTAAGGAGCTCCCTCCGAAGTTTGTACGACCAACCCTTCTATGTGAAGTGCCTCTGGGGAAAAAATGAGATAAATAAATAGTAAGACTTTGAAGCTATTGTAAGATCTATTTATTCATAAATATATCTAAAAGGTATGCAGCGAAAAGAGATGATAGAGCAAAAGGGACATGCAGCGCTGCAGTCACTGATTACCATGAAGTGGTTCGGGTTCAGTGTGAATTCCATGAAGCTTGCCTTCAAGACTTATATCATACCCATCATTGAATATGCGTGCCCAGTGTGGGGCCCCAGTGTACAGTTGAGTGCAGGGATGTGTCAAGATATCGAAGCTATCCAAATTCGGGCTTGTAAGATTATGCTGGGTCAGGCCTTCACTACTTATGACAATGCGCTCAAGGTTCTTGGCCTCGAGTCGCTTCTTAGCCGCCGTCAGAGACTTGTTTGCCATTCCGGTCATTTCCTGCTCCGTAGCAGCAAACACAGGACGGTCCTGCCCCCACTAGCCCCCATTACGTCTCGTACCCGGAGAAAATACAAGCTCAACCCAGTGACATGCCGTACGACTCGCTACCAGCATTCCTTTGTCCCCTTTTATACAGACATGGTCAACAAAATCCTAAGAAAAGTAATATGGTTTTATTCATTTTCTGTTGTCGTATTTGTTATTTAACTTTGTCGTATTTGTAAAAACCCTCGGTATTAGTGCTTTTAGCGCTAAAAGGAGTAAGTTTAATAAAATATGTCTGTGTGTCCATGTCTGTCTATTTTTGCACCTGCTATCTTTAGGTTTGCTATGCTTGTTAATCTTAATTTTGGTTCTTTTTGGTTTCATTTATTCTTTAATAGTGATTTCTGGTCGCTTTGAGTTTGAACTATAATAGGATATAATTTCTGCAGGTCTTGAGTTTAATATGGCTCTTTAATTTTCTTTGAAAACTTCTTTTTATGCAATTTTTTTTTAAAATTAAGTTCCATTCTTTTTTTATTACCAAAGTTTTTAGTTGTTTATAAAATGAATATTTGTACAGTTTTCACGTCTTAGACGTAAGGAAAACTTATAAGTCTTGGAAATAAGTTAAATTAATGGCTGAGTACCAATCTGGGGCAGTGGAACTTCAACCTATGAAGTGACTGCACTTCCTTCACAGCTTTTCTTGGCAAAATTTAGCAAACCTGCGCGCAAACATTGTGTCTGCAGGTATTTTTTAGTTTTTTTTTTTTTTTTTTTTTTTTCTTTTTTTTTTTTTTTTTTTTTTTTTTTTTTTTTTTCTTTTTTTTTCCTGCTTTTTAGCGCAATATGAATTTCCCCCTGCAACAAGGATATTTTCTAAGATCATGTTTCTTGGCCCTCTGCAGTAGCAGATAGACAGGTAGTTTTAGTGCCTAAGAACCCAAGTACCTTGGCTTCTTCCAAGGCCCCTCGGAACGAAAGACCTATTGTCATTTTTGAACATATTTGACCCTTCTCCCGTATGTCCTATACGACTGTATTTGGGCGACAAGCCCGTAAGTGAGGATGCACCCGAATAACTGCCAACACGTCAAAAAGAGGAAACAGAGCAAGGGAGAAAACAAACGTAAAAAGACCAGGGAAAAGAAGCATTGACAATCACCGACAATTTTTGAAAGCAGTGATAGTGAATTTCTTGATCTCAGCGATGTTTCATGTAATGACTTACTTCATTGCGGTGACGTAGGAGACATCGAGCCCTTCAATACCGATTCGATCGCTGCAAACGATTTTGTTCTTCTGAAGTTTTTGCTTTGCAAGCGTAGTGCAGAGATTTTTTATGTTGCTCAAATAAGAAGTGTCAATCAAGATTATTTCTGGGTTTCCTTCATGAAAAAAAGTGGACAGAAATTCGTGTTTCCAGATAGTGCAGATAAGGCACACGTCAGTGTGGCGTATCCTCGCCACATCCTCGCCCACAAAACTCAAGAGGCACAGTTTTTGTTTGTAAAACTGGTAAATCCGAGGACTAGGATTTCAATCTTAGAACATACAGACTATGGTGAATTGGCTGTTATTTAATGATTTCATTGTCATTTTATATGCCTGAAGTCCTGTCTTTTACTTTTTACACCTTAATATAATATAGGAAAAAAAAAAAAAAAAACCTTCAAAACTAAAATGTTGTAAAAACCAATACTAGAGCCTTTCAATCTAACCCAATGGGTAAGGGTTGTTTCAGATAATTTAAAAAAAAAAATGAAAAAAAGTAAAACAAATATTTTCCCTTTTGGAAGAAATATGAAAAAAAAAGTAAAGGTAGTCTTAACAGATACGCATTTTCTGTTGAATTCAGAAGTATAAAAAAACCAATGGCTTAGAAAATATACCGTTTCAAAAATCACATTCGGGTCAACCCCGACCTCACTTAGAATCTTCCAATGTTTAAAGTAGACCCTTCAGATTAGAATAATCTACTTTTATTGATAAGAGCCATGTAAAAAAGATATAAAATTATCATAGTTTCAGAATTATCGAAAATGTAGAGAAGTTCATATAAAAGCAACAACATAGCCTATCTACACGCGCAAAAGAAAAAGATGTAATACACTCCCTTATAAAGATTTGAAATCTACTGACGCTGACGGTATAATAAGCAACACCCGGTACAGGTGCTTGTTGTGCAGTGCCACATACTTATTTCCGAAGTTAAATGCAGGTGATTGGATTGATACCATTTATACAGGCAGATATGAAAATACTAATCAAATGCGATAAATGTATTCATTAAAGATACTGACCACATGAATCATATACCAATGCGGAGTTAGACTCTTGTCCCATAAAATGCAGACTAAGAAAACCAACAAAGCGGACTTTTCTCTTAAACTGCAGGTCCTTTTCTATTTATTCCTATGTTTCTTAAGTACAGACTGGCACAAATATGTATTTTACGTATTTTCATCGCTGTTTAAATTTTCCGTTGGCGTCCCAAGGAATTTTTCAAGGAAACAATAAACTTTAAAGAAAAATTGGGATGGGCGGGAGTTGGCACAAAAAAAGGCTTTTCTAGGGACGTGTTTTATTTTTCCAAATACGATGGAATTTTTACTTTTTCACGCTTGATGGGTCTTACCAGAAGGATGGAAAATTCCTGGCCAGCCCCAGTCCCTTGCTTGTGTCTTAGGTCTTTCATCTGGTGTTGTAAAGCCTTAAAAATGCATAGGCTCATATATTGTCAGTAAGACAGCGACATTTGACAGCAGATGAATAACAATAAAAAAATTGCTTTACTTTACCTTTACATGATATGCTGGGCTCGTACTAAAAATTTAAATACTATTGATATTTTGTAATTATTAATGATATAATGAACTAGACAAAAAAAAAAAAAAAAAAAATGTATATTACCAGTTTCTGGAGCTTCTGCTGCTCAACGCCGGTAAGTGTGGTAAAGTAAGTATCTTCCGTTTCAGTTTGATTAAAATTCTCGGTAACACCTGGTAGGCTTCTAGTGAATGTAAAGCGCAAACTTTCCTTAATACCTAGTGAAATGCTCTCTTGCTTTACGGAACCAATTTCTCGAACTTCTATAAGTTTGAATTTACCACTAAAAGAGAAAACCAAAAGAAAATGACCAAGCTTGTGGACAGGAAAACAAATTAAAAGATTCTTCCAACTTCAAGGGAAGGCTAGAATCATGGACAGTAGATATTAGGTACCAACTATCGTTTTCCAGACCCTCTGTCTTTCCACAACTTTTTGAAGATAAGGATGTCATTGAGCATGTATTGAATATTCCCAGTGCTCCAAACTCTTTTTTGACCGTTGTAGCCTACTATCAAAAATTCACCAAACCAGGGCTATAGTTCGGTGATGGTCATAGGAATTCGTCTCTTGCGGCTCCTTATATGGAAGTTGAATTCATTAAAAAATAGCATCATATAATTGCATAAAAATATGTTTTATAAACTAATTTCCAAAACCAGTTCCTGACTTGGGGATATAAGCATGAATATGGTCCGTAGTTTCTCAAAGTAGAGAAGCATTAGCTGTTGTGATGACTGATGAAACTACAACTATTTTGTAGTTTTTCAACAATAGCCCCTCCCCTCCCCCCAAGCGCCCTTTCCCCTTGATTAAAAGTCTGAGACAATTCAGAAGCTTAATAATAACATTCGGCTCTTAGAATGTCGTTATCTTTGATGATTAAAGGCTTGCACCATAGTATACTTGATGTACCTACAGTTTGTCCCTAATATGAATTCTAAGAGTTTTTTGTGTACATAAATATTTATTAATAAACAAACTTACAAATATTACCATTATTATTACAGTTTATTCCTAAGGCACTGAAACCAATATTATACAAATAAGTGAGCGCATTTTCCACCATGAATTCGTTCAAACGAGGTTTGTCTGTGTAAAGGTTGAGAATTCCTTGTAAGCATAGAATCGAAACACAAAGTACAACAGTGCTTGAAACCCCCAACCCTTATTTGGCCAATATTGCAATCTCTTCCGGTTTTTAACGACGCATTTTCCTTTTCTATCAATAAAGGTTTCAATATGAACCCTGTAGAATATGTAGCATGGACCAAGAGGATCGAAAAATTCTACACATTTCCTAGACTGAAAGATGCAAAGCCAATGTTCAATCTACATATTTGAAGCGCTAATATTAACTATGATGATAGCATTGTTAACACTTCGAATGTTACAACCAACTTTGAAACTAGAATTTCAAAACTAAAACTTAACAAAACTAAAACATTAAAACTAAAACCTTAGAATTAAATCTAAAATTCACAAACTGAGATTTTAAAACTAACACTTTAAAACTGAAACCTTAAAGTTAAAATATTAAAAATTTGAAATTAGAATAACCAAGTTTCTAAAACTAAAACTTTAAACTATAACCTAAAAAAACATAACATTTTAAAAACTAAAACTTTGAAACAAAATCCTAAAACTAAAATTTTCAGACTTCGAAACTAAGACTCTTAAACTAAAACTTTAAAATAAAAAACTACAAAACTAAATGTTCAAAAATAAAACTACATCTGATGTTCCTTTCTCCTTTTAGGAATTATACTTTTGATAATGGAGTTTCTATAGATTTTTTTCTTCGAAACGCCAAAATATATAAATTCAGCACAATATATTTGAACATGGAATTAATCTCGTTAATCTTTGAAGAAGTCACGAAAAACTTGCATTTCCAGCTATTAGAGGCTAGAGGATTACTTCTTCAAAATACCAAAAAACTTACAAAGTCAGTATGATGTATTCATGACTATGGAATAACAGATCCAAATCTTTGTTGAATTGATTAAAAACTTACATTTCTGATCAATTCTTCTAAGATTTGCATATGTTATTCTATAATTTCGTGAATATTTTTCTGTATATTTAAGTTTTGGTTTTTTGAAAAAGCAAACCCCCAAGCCTATGTTTTGGTCGTTTGTTTTGTTCTCGTAATTTTAATTTATAATTTTTGGGTTGAAAGTTTTAATTTTAAAGTTTCAGTTTTAAAGTTTTATTTTTAAAGTTTTGCCTTTATAGTTCTAGTTTCCAAAGTTTTTTTTGTTTTAACATTAAACGTGTTAACAATGCTATTATCATTGTAAATAGTTGCACGCCAAATATAAAGATTGGACATAGCTTTTGTGTCTTTATTAAATAAAAAAAAACAAGTTTTTTAAACTGAAAGTAAGGAGCGACATTAAAACTTAAAACGAACAGAAATTATTCCGTATATGAAAGGGGCTGTCCCCTCCTCAACGCCTCGCTCTTTACGCTAAATTTTTTTATTGTTTAAAAAAAATAAAGTTGTGAGACAGAGTCAACTTTAGCGTAAAGAGCGAGGCGTTGAGGAGGGGACAGCCCCTTTCATATACGGAATAATTTCTGTTCGTTTTAAGTTTTAATGTCGCTCCTTACTTTCAGTTTAAAAAACTTGTTTTTTTTTATTTAATTTCTGATCGTTTTTTAGTTAATGCAGCTTTTATTTGCATAAAAATTTTACTTTTCTTTTGCTAAATGGATGTCTTTACAAATTAACTTACGTAACGAACTTCTATATTCGTATATTTTTCTTCTGGCAAAAAATACAAAGTAGCAGATTTTTGCAGATATGAGCTTGAAACCTATGTAATAGTGTTTTCTGATACGCTGAATCTGACGGTGTGATTTTCATTAAAATTCTTTCACTTTTAGGGGATGTTTCCCCCTCTTTAAAAAATCAGGTAAATTTTCTCAGGCTCGTAGCCTTTGATGAGTAACACTAAACTTAATAAAATTATATATTTAGAATCAGCATTATAAACACATTCTTTTGATACATTTATTGACATCAAAATTCCGTTTTTAAAAGTTTCGATTACTATTGAGCCGTATCGCTTGTTTTTTTATTGTTTTTTTTTTATTACGTATATGCTATTACGTATATGAGGGGGTTCTCCCCTTAGTCAATACCACGCTCTTTACGTTAAAAGTTAAAAAAAAAAAATTTATTCACAAACCCCTGAATCACAAAGGCCGTTTAATTAGAATAGATAGCTCTTTTGAAAGCACTAAAAAAAAACTGTAGCGTAAAGAGCGAGGTATTGACTTGGGGGAGAACCTCCTCACATACGTTATAATTTCTGTTCGTTTTAAGTTCTAATATTCCTTCTTACATTTCAGTTGAAAAAACTTGTTTTTTTTTATTTAATTTCTGATCGTTTTTTAAATAATGCTTGGAAATCCTGGCGCCCCCTTCATAGAAATGTCCCTTACCCCAAAGAAACATCCTCCACGGAAATATTCTCCAGAGTAACTCCCTCCTCTAGCCCCCCCCCCCTCCAGAAAAAAATCCTTCCTGAAAATGGTTGTATACTTCCCAATAACCAATAAATAATGCTGGCAAGTCCGGCGCCCCCTTCATGGCAATTTCCCTTCCCCCATGAAAACTTCCTTCATGAACAGATCCTCCAACATAACCCCCGACCCACCCTTCCCTCCCACTACCAGAAAAAAAAACCTCCTGAAAACTTCTGTATACTTCCGAATAACCAATACTATATGTTAACATTGGGTAAAGTTCATAACTTTTAGCCCTCCCTCTGGGTACTTCGGGGATTAAGTCATCCTAAAAGACATATTTATCATATTTTCGACCCTGCTGAACAAAATGGCTATCTCAAAATTTTGATCGGGGTGACTTTGGGAAAAAAATAAGCGTGGGAGGGGGCCTAGTTGCCCTCCATTTTTTTTGGTCACTTTAAAAAAGGAAACTAGAACTTTTAATTTCCGTTCCAATGAGCCGTCCCACAATATTCTAGGACCACTGGGTCGATACGATAACCCCTGGGGAAAAAAAAACAAAAAAAAAAACAAATAAACACGCATCCGTGATCTTTCTTCTGGCAAAAAATGTAAAATTCCACATTTTTGTAGATAGGAGCTTGAAACCTCTACAGTAGGGTTCTCTGATACGCTGAATATGATGGTGTGATTTTCATTAAGGTTCTATAACTTTTAGGGGGTCTTTCCCCCTTTTTTTGAAAATCAGCCAAATTTTCTCAGGCGCGTTACTTTTGATGGGTAGCACTAAACTTGATGAAAAATTATATATTTGAAATCAGCATTGAAATCTGATTCTTTTGATATATCTATTGGTATCAAAAACCCGTTTTCTAGAGTTTCGGTTACCATTGAGCTGGGTCGCTCCTTACTTACAGTTCGTTACCACGAACTGTTTGAAAACTAGGACATTTGTATAATTTTTCGATTTACCGGAGGAGGCAAAATTTGTCGACGAAAAGCTGCGGGTTCAAAGCACTACGGTACTTTGTATTCTGTTGTCGAGGCTATACTTACAAAGAATTTCTCAACATTTGCATGGACATACTTCGTTTGAACGTCTTCATGCTGGAAAACATATTCTCCTATTTGCGTAATTTTTATTTCACTTCCCTAAGAATAAAGCGCAATAGCAATGTTGATATTTATAAATTCTTTTATTAATAAAAATTAATGCACACAATCAACTTTTAAAATGTATATTAGGAAAAACTAATAGACACACCAACTAGAAAAGGATGCGAGCCTTCCTTCATCAAATAGGACCACTGTCTGACAGCTAAATATTGTTTTTAAGCTTCAATATCATATTTTTAATTGTCCCAGACTTTTAATATGAATTCTTTCTTTCATTATCTACATTAAAACTAGAGTAGTTAACTCCTCAGTAGCTTTTAAATGATTTTACCCATGGAAAGTCAAATAAACTACCCAACCTAGTTGGTTCTAGTGGAAGTGCATAACCTCTCATGCCTGAAGACGATGATCGTCTAACACTTAACCTTAATTACAAATCCATCACATGTCTCTGAATTCCGTTTTTACCAACTATTCTAATCAGATGTTAGGTAAACTAGGTTTGCAGAAGCTTCTATCTCCTTAACCAAGAAAATAACCCGGCTCTCTATATCTATCTCTACTTGCACGGCCATTTTCGTAGCGGAGATGAAACCAAATTTCTTGTACCCTTAAGTGCATCAGAAGCAAATCATTGGTACACCCACTTGCAAGAAATGACAAACCCTCGTCGTAGTAGATGACCTTGCTATAAGAACAGATTGAAAGGCAATATATATTGAGTTTGTAACCCCCTGAATGATATTGCTTGTAATCATTGCCACGATTACAGATTAAACTTACTTATCAGTTTATAGAATCTCATCGATAGGTAATGTATCACGTCTAAATACATTAGTCAATAAACTGATTTCAAAAACAGTTTCCAAAGTCAAAAAGTTATTTTTCAATGAAAAAAAGCATTCCTTGTGGTGAAGGGAGTGGTATTTGAATGTTTCAAGCCAAGATGTAAAATGGCTGCATTTTCCCCATCTGATATCGAGTTCTTGTTTCTAATTAATGCTGTTACAGTTTAGGTCAATAATCTTATATCGTGCCGACTGCGCTATCATGGGCAGCGCAATAGCGCTGCCTAAGAAAAGAACGATGTTGGCAAAATGTATTATTTATTTTTCCATACCAGGGCACTTTGTATCGAATGACTTGTCGTAGAAACTTCAAAAAGGGATCCTTCGATTGGAAATTGGAATGGCTAATGCCCTTTTTAATAGTTGAAAGTGATCGCCCACCATTTCCCCAAAACACCTCCAATCAAAATTTTGAGATAGCCATTTTGTTCAGCGTAGTTGATTTCCAGATAGAAATTATGTTTTGGTGAGGACACTCCCCCACGACCCTCAGGGCAAGGGTTGTAAGTTATGCCCTGGGGGCATAAAAGGTTTTTTATAGAAAGCGTTGTCGTATAAACTTCAAAAAGAGTTCATTCGATGGGAAATTGAGATGGCTAGTGCCCTTTTTAATAGTCGAAAGTGATTGGAGGGCAACTGAAACCCCTTCCATGCCAAGCATTTCCCCAAACATATCCAGTCAAAATTTTGAGATATTAATTTTGTTCAATGCAGTTGAAAGATCCAGAAATTACATATTTGAGAAGGAGACTCCCCCCACAGTCTTCAGGGCAAGGGTTGTAAGTTATAACCTGGGAGCATATAAGTTTTTTATAGAAAGTGTTGTCGTAAAAACTTGAAAAGGGCTCATTCGATTGGTAATTCAAAGGCTTTTTAAAAGCTGAAAGTAATTGGAGGGCAACTAACCCCCCTCTCACGAACACCATTCCCCAAAAAACATGCAATAAAAATTTTGAAATATCCATTTTGTTCAACGTAGTTGAAAGTTTTGGAAGTTAGGTCTTTGAGGATGATAACTCCCTTAGAGCCCTCAGGGCAAGGGTTGTAAGTTATGCCCTGGGGGCACATATGGTTTTTATAGAAAGCGTTGTCGTATAAAACTTCAACAAAAGCTTATTTGATTGGAAATTGAAAGGGATAGTGCCCTTTTTAATAGTCGAAAGTGATTGGAAAGCAGATAACCCCCCTCTCACGCCCACCATATCCCCAAATACATCCAATCAAAATTTTGAGATAGCCATTTTTTTCATCGTAGTTGATTTTCAGATATAAATTATGTTTGTGAGGAGGATACTCCCCCCACAGCCCTCAGGGCAAGGGTTGTAAGTTGTGCCCTGGGAGCATATAAAGTTTCTATAGAAAGCTTTGTCGTAGAAACTTCAAAAACGGCTCATTCAATTCGAAATTCAAAGTGCTAGTGCCCTTTTTAATAGTCAAAAGTGATTGGAGAGCAACTAGCCCCCCTCTTACACCCAGCTTTTCCACAAACACATCCAATCAAAATTTTGAGATAGCTATTTTTTTCAACGTAGTTGAAAGTTCTGGAAACTAGGTCTTTGAGGATGACAGCCCTCAGGGCAAGGGTTGTAAGTTATGCCCTGGGGTCATATAATGTTTTTATAGAAAGCGTTTTAGCAGAGACTTCAAAAAGGGCTCCATCGATTGGAAATTGAAAGCGCTAGTGCCCTATTTAATAGTCAAAAGTGATTAGACGGCAACTAACGCCCCTCTCACGCCCACCATTTGTCCAAAAACATCTAATCAAAATTTTGACATAGACATTTTTTTCAACGTAGTTGAAAGTTCTGGAAATTAGGTTTCTGCCAGCGTTGTCGTAAAGTCTTCAAAACGGACTCATTCAGTTGGGAATTGAGAGGGCTAGTGCACTTATTGATAGTCAAAGGCTATTTTTTTCAACGTAGTTGAAAGTTCTGAAAACTAGGTCTTTGAGGATGACAGCCCTCAGGGCAAGGGTTGTAAGTTATGCCCTGGGGTCATATAATGTTTTTATAGAAAGCGTTTTAGTAGAGACTTCAAAAAGGGCTCCATCGATTGGAAATTGAAAGGGCTAGTGCCCTTTTTAATATTCGAAAGTGATTGGAGGGCAACTAACCCACTTCTCACGCCCACCATTTCCCCAAACACATCCAATCAAAATTTTGAGATAGCCATTTTGTTCAACATAGATGAAAGTTCGTGAAATTAGGTTTTTGAGGATGTTAACCCCCCTCCCCCACATCCCTCAGGGCAAGGGTTGTAAGTTATGCCCTGGAGACATATAAGGTTTTTATAGAGAGGGTTATCATAGAAACTTCAAAAACTTCGAAATCTCGAAGGGCTAGTGCCCTTTCTAATATTCAAAAGCGATTTTTAGGAAAACTAACACCCCTCCCACGCCCACCATTTCCCCAAAAACATCCAATAAAAATTTTGAGATAGCTATTTTGTTCAACATAGTTGAAAAGTCCAGAAATTATATCTTTGAGGATGACACTCCCCCCACAGGCCTCAGCGCAAGGGTTGTAAGTTATGCCCTGGGGGCATATAAGGTTTTATAGAAAGCGTTGTTGTAGAAACTTCAAAAAGGGCTCATTCGATTGGAAATTGAAAGCGCTAGTGCCCTATTTAATAGTCAAAAGTGATTAGACGGCAACTAACGCCCCTCCCACGCCCACCATTTGTCTAAAAACATCTAATCAAAATTTTGATATAGACATTTTTTCAACGTAGTTGAAAGTTCTGGAAATTAGGTTTCTGCCAGCGTTGTCGTAAAGTCTTCAAAACGGACTCATTCAGTTGGGAATTGAGAGGGCTAGTGCACTTATTAATAGTCAAAGGTGATCGGAGGGCGAACCCCCCCCCCATACCCATAATTTTCCAAACACTTCCGATCAACATTTTGATATAGCAATTTTGTTGAATGTAGTTGAAGGGTCCGAGAAGCATGTTTTTGAGTATGACAACCCCCCACAGCCTTCAGGGCTAAGGTTGTAAGTTATGCCCTGGGGGCATAAAATGTCATATAGAAAGTGTTGTCGAAAAAAAACTTCGACCGCAAATTGAGAGGCCTATTGCCCTTTGTAATAGTCGAAGTAATCAGAGGGAGAATTACCCCCCTCCCCTACGCGCATAATTTCTGCAAACACATCCCATCAACATTTTGAGATGGCCATTTTGTTCAACGTGGTTGAAAGGTCTGGAAATTATATCTTTGAGGATGACAACCATCCCCTCATGCCCTCATGACAAGGGTCGTAAGTCATGTCCTTGGGGCATATAACGTTTTTTATAGAAAGTTTTGTCGTAGAAGCTTCAAAAAAGGCTCATTCGATTGGAAATTGAGAGGACTAGTGCCTTTTTTTATTAGTCGAAAGTGATCAAAGGGCAAATGTCTCCCTCCACGCCTGTCATTTTCCCCAACACTTCCAATTTTGATATAGCCATTTTATTAAGCCTATTAGAAAGGTCGGGAAATTATGTCTTTGAGGATAACAAAGCCCCCCAGCCCTAAGGGCAAGGGTTGTAAATTATGCCCTGGGGAAATATAGAGTTTTTATAGAAAGTGTGGTCATATAAACTTCAAAGGGGGCTCATTGAATTAGTAATGAGACACTCTAGTGCTCTTTTTAAGAGTCAAAGTGATCAGAGGGCACTTACCCTCTCCCCTCTACACACACGTCGTATTGTCCCAAAATGTGTGCAATAGAAATTTTGAGATAGCCATTCTATTCAAAATATTCTAAATATCATATTAAAAGGCTTCTGGGGTTGAAAAAAAACCCAAAGATTAGGGGCAAGGGTTGTAAGTTATGCCCTGGGGGTATTAAAGGTTTTTATGGTAGGGATGGTTGTTTAACTTCAGAAGAGGCTCAGTCTTTCTCCCTGAAAAGGACTGTCAAACAGTTCGTGGTAACGAACCGTAAGTAAGGAGCGACCCGGCTCAATAGTAACCGAAACTCTAAAAAACAGAATTTTGATACTAATAGATACATCAAAAGAATCAGGTTTGTTTTTTGATTTCAAATATATAAGTTTCATTAAGTTTAGTCATCAAAAGTCATCATTAAGTTTACCCATCAAAAGTTAAGCGCCTGAGAAAATTTAACTTATTTAAAAAAAAAAGAAAACAACCCTAAAAGTCATAGAACTTTAATGAAGACCACACCATCAGATTCAGCGTATCCGGGAACCCTACTGTAGATGTTTCACGTTCCTATCTGCAAAATGCGGAATTTTGCATTTTTTGCCAGAAAAAAGATCACGGATGCGTGTTTATTTGTTTTTTGTTGTTTTTTTTCCCAGGGGTGATCGTATCGACCCAGTGATCATAGAATATCCTAAGAGGCCTCATTCAAACGGAGATTAAAAGTTCTAGTGCTCTTATTAAGTGACAAAAAAAATTGGAGGGCATCTAGGCCCCCTTCCACGCTCTTTTTTTCAAAGTCACTTGATCAAAATTTTGAGATAGCCATTCTTTTCAGCATAATCAAAAAATCTAAAAACAATATATCTAAGGACGACTTAATCCCCAGAGTCCCCAGGGGAAGGGCTGCAAGTTTTTAACTTTGCCTACTGTGTACATATAGTATAGGTTATTGCGAAGTATACAGACATTTTTAGGGGGATTTTTTCTGGTAGGGGGGCTGGGAGAGGGGTTTACATGGGAAGATCTTTTCATGGATGAATGTTTCATGGGGGAAGGGAATTTTCCATGAAGGGGGTGCCGGATTTCCCAGCATTATTTAAAAAACGATCAGAAATTAAATCAGAAATAAAAAAAAAAAACAAGTTTTTTCAACTGAAAGTAAGGAGCAACATTAAAAACTTATAACGAACAGAAATGATTACGTATATTAGGGGGTTCGCCTTGTTGTCAATACCTCGGTCTTTACGCTAAAGTTTTTCTTAATACTTTCAAAAGAGCTATTTATTCTAATTTAACGGCCTTTGTTATTTTAGCATAAAGAGAACAGGGGGCGAACCCCCTCATATACGTTATAATTTCTGTTACTCAAACCGAACAGAAATTATTCTGTATATGAAGGGTTGCCTCCTCTTTAATACCTTGCTGTTTACGTTATATTTTGACTGGTTGTCCCACTTTTTAAGAACGGCTAGTGAAACACAAGGGCCGTATAATTAAAGTCCTATTGCCTTATTGAAAGTCCTATTGCCTTATTGAAAGCCTTATTGAAAGTCCTAACAGCTATAGCTTAAAGAGCAAGGTATTGAGGAGAGGGCAACCCATCATATACGGAATAATTTCCCCTCCTCGGAATCACGCTCTTTATGCTAATTTTTGTATTTTTATCCCAATTTATTAATAACGACTCATAAAACACAAGGGTCACTTAATTAGACTATTAAGAAGATTTTCTAAGTAGTAGATAACAATTTAGAGTGAAAAGTGAGGTTTTTAGGAGGGGGCAACCCCCTTCATATACCAAAAATGGCTATGAGTTGTAGAATTTGCCCATATTGTTTACACGTAGCATTAATAACATAAAGTATAATTACACTCCGTAACAGTAGTATAAGTACATTAAGAACTTAGTAACAAATTAGCGTGAAGAGCGAGGTGTTTAGGAGGAGGCAATACTCCTTTATATACCCAGCAAGGCTTATTCATCAGAGCTATTTATTCTAATTTACGGCCTTTGTGATTAAGGAGTCATTCTTAAAGAATTGGAACAAAATTTCAACTTAGCGTAAAGAGCGAGGTATTCACTAGGGGGCGAACCCCCTAATATACGTAATAAAAATATACGAATATAGAAGTTCGTTACGTAAGTTAATTCATAAATTACGTCAGAACAAAATTCCGAGAAAGCCATTTTGCAAAAAAAAGTAAAATTCATATGCAAATTCTGTTTTAATTATTCATTTACGGTGAGCCAAAATAAAAGCTGCATTAACTCAAAAACGTTCAGAAATTAAATAAAAAAAAAACAAGTTTTTTTTTAACTTAAAGTAAGGAGCGATATTAAAACTTAAAACGAACAGAAATTATTCGGTATATGATAGGGGCTGCCCCCTCCTCAACCCCTCGCTCTTTATGCTAAAGTTTGACTTTGCCTCACAACTTTGTTTTTTAAAACAATAAAAATCTTTAGCGTAAAGAGTGAGGGGTTGAGGAAGGGGCAACCCCTATCATATAGGGAATAATTTCTGTTCGTTTTAAGTTTAATGTCACTGCTTACTTTCAGTAAAAAAAACTTGTTTTTTTTTATTTAATTTCAGTATAAAACGAACATAAATTAATCAAAAAAACTTTTTGCGCAAAATTAGTTTTTCAAAAAAAAGTAAAGAAGTCCATTAAACAAAAATGAACGAAAATATAATCAAATAATCTACCAGAGTAGGTTTCTAAACCCTATGCTTTCTAAAAGCCAGAATGTAATTTGCACTTTTACTAAAAAAAATTGCTTTAAATTTTTTCACTTTTATAACTTTAAAAAATCAAAAATTAATTAAGATTTTAAGGAATATAATATCAGCATATGTATATTAAACTGACAATGCTCATTTTTTCAGTAAATTCATTTGAATTTTTTTCAGTGAAGTACAAATTATATTATGACTTTTAGAAAACATAGGGTTTAGAACCATACTCTGATTAATTTCTGCTCGTTTTGAGTTTGACTTATTTTAATTTCTGTTTGTTTTGGTTTCATTTATTTATTGATACTGATTTTTTGTAGTTGTATGCTTGGTATATTATTTGATTCTAGATTTATTCATTTTGGTTAATGGGGTTTCTTTACTTTTTTTTGAAAAACTTATTTCGTGCAAAAAGTTTTTTTGAATGAAATTATGAAAAAAACAGATATATTTTATACAAGGCGTGAACAAAAACAGGATTCTAAATACACAAATACGCAGCTTAACTATCTAACGGTGTTATCTAAATCAACTTTCCTATTGCATCCGTAGAATTCATCATGGCCTCATACTTATTTAAATACAAGCGAGCAAAGGATGATGACATTGAAAAAAGGAAATGTAGGGAGACGCAAGAAACAAATTCCTATGGTCGCCACCAAAGTATAAACCCCGGCTTGGAGAATTTTCACTTGTACGATCCAAAAACAGTTTTAAGCGCTAGGAATATTAAGTACAAATGCTTCAGAAAGCCCTGGAAAGATACCAGGAGAACTGGGCTCATAGAATGTGATAGGTAGTATCTACCATTGACCTTCCTACAAATATTATATTCACAATAATGAAAGAAAAAAAAGTACAACAAAGCATTTAAAAATCAGACAGGAGGGGGCCTTGACTTACGAAGACTTTTGGAAGGATTTATTCCTTCAAATCACAACTGAATTTGTAAATTTTTGGAGAGCCCATTTCAGCACCAAATAGCGAGCTGTTTCTTTTTATACCATTCATTTTACTAAAGCCTTGTCAAAGTAAGAATGAAACTAGATCGTATAATAATATCAAAACTACTGCTATTTATGACTGCTTGATAAAAACATGATATTTGATTAAGTCTTTAGACATTGAGCTTCCAGCTTGATAAAAAAAGAAAAGTACCAAAACTACATATCAAAGTCTTCTTTCTCGGAGTTTTTTTTTTTTCATTCTCGGGTGTTCCCTAAGCAGAAAACACTTTCAAGAATAAAAAAAAATACATGACAAAATAGATCACTTTGGTTTCGAAAGCAATCCAATTCGCTTGGCTATCTCTTCAATGTTAAAGAAATTTTGTTTGTTTAAAGAAACAGATATATTAGAGAACTTAAATTGTGGTTCACCTGATTTGGGAGACTAATGGCTATCATTTGGTCAGGTTCACTTTTTTTCTTATGCTCCTCCTTATTTTTAAATGCATTTTTATACAAAAACTCTTTTGGCTTTGTTCAAGAAAACGATATTAACAACTTTAATAAAATTCATACTAGCTTGTAAATATTTTTAACCCAAACTATTTGTTCAGACAGTTTATGTTGATTTTACTCAATTAAAGGCTTTTTTTATCCTTTGTTTTTTTTTTTTCGCTGCAATCGATTTGGAGTTACGGAACCCTCAAGTTGAACAAGGTTGTTTAATTTTTGGGTCAGTGATTCAATTAACAGGCGCCGTGTCCTCTGGGTTGCCCCTCAGCAGGTCTTTTTGGTGCAAACTTGGGTGGCAAAATAGTGTCAATTTCGTATAAAAAGTGTCATTTTTGAAAAAATTTGCCGCTCTCTCGCTCGCTGGTACCAATAAGCTTTTCAAATTGAAAATATTGGCCAATCCGCTTGGGATCACCTCCGCGCAGTTTTCCACATCTCTTAATTTTCAAACATGAAAAGTCGACTGTAATGCCATCCATAAACTACAAAAAAGTAACATTGATTTTACTTAGGCAGTGCTGGTTCTCTACTTTGCACAGCACTTCCACTCTTGTCAACTTACCTGCCCTCTCCCCTTAAAACCTGCTAAAACGCAAATGGTACTTACTGTACAAAATGGGAATTCGTCCCACTGAATACTTATTTCTCTTTTTTGTTCAAAGTAGTCTTTGCTCATAGCACGAAAAAAGGAAAGAAAAAAGAAAAGAGAAAAAGCCGTCTGAGCTTTTTTTTCTTTTGAGAAAACAGAAAAAAGGGACAGCAATAATTGGCTATATTGAGAGTTGTCCATCCAGTTTTTCAAATAATTTATTATTTCGTGTTCAAATAATTTATTTGGCAAGATGTGTAGGATATCCTTGTGTGTGAGGTACATGGGAAACAAAACTTAAGGAAATTATCACTTATTACACTCAAAACTTCGTGACCAGGAAATAGCTAAAAGGAGGAACTCCGCCCAATACTTTTTTTTGGGTGTGATTAATCTGCAGGTTTCCAAAATGGCTGTTATTTATGATCAATGTGATGATGAAGAAGCATAAGATTTATGATTAATATGAAGGAGCATAAACATAGCAATATAGTGTTTCTAAATCTGAAAACAGAGAGACGGAAAGGAAAAATGAAAAAGAAAAAAGGTTATTGATGGTTCTATATTGACAGTTTTCCTTCCGTTTTTTTTTTTTTTTTTTTTTAAATTCTTTGTGGTAAAAAAAAATGCTACTTTGAAAAAATACCACTTTTATTAAAAAGTGTCACAGTAGTGTCACGTTTCCCAAAAAGTGCCACGTTAAAAAAAAAGCGTCAAAAGGGGCATAAAAGTGTCACCGGTGGCAACCCTGCGTGTCCTGTGCATGATACCACTAAACTTGGATAAACATGCCGTATCCCTGTATGCCGTTGTTCATAACCAATCGAAATATATCAAGGATTGAGCAAGTTCTATTCAAGAGATTCAAAAACTTTTGAGTTATGGGAAGAAAGCGCAATAAAAGAGGACTTAATTTAATTAACGTGCAAAAGGGCAGGGAAAAGTTAAAACAAATATACGTGAAACGTGGAAGACCAAGACTTCCAAAGTATTTGCTTGACTTGGAGGAAGTATCTATGCAAGAGGAAACCATTATAGAATCACCGAGACTAAAAACAATAACAGCGGGCCGCAATTTAACTTCTGAAATCTTGAAGACTGCTCGTTGGATAGTCAATGTGCCTTATTTTCTGAAAAGCTACGAAGATCTTGTAATCAAACATATGTAAATACGAACTTTTAATTTTATAAAAAAATAATAGGGTTTCCCAGCCTGACCCCAAAGGTGGTTACATTAACCACCACCACCCCCCCCCCCCCACCAAAAACAAAAAAATAAAACAAAGAACTGTAGAGGTTCAGAATAATTTAACCGTACTTATTTAGAAAGCGGTAAGTACAAAAGAATTGTATTGCGAGAACAGATAGGCATTTTATCGGGTAATGCCTGGATGCTGTATAAACATAGGTTACGTATTTAATATATTCTATGCTTTACCACCCCTATCCCCTAATGTGCAAATATATAGCTCAAATTTGTTTCTGAACTATTATATTTTCATCCTATTTTCTTTTATTTCATTAGCATTAATGAAACTTCACTTCTCTTGTACTTACCGCTTTCTTAACAAGTACCAATTTAACGCTTGTGCTGGACTGCCATTTTGTGGGTATTTCCCGCACTAGATTTGAAACTACTGTTTTTTAGTATTTTTACTGAGAAAAAAAGAAAAAATTTGGTACTTGTACGACATAACCCTGACAGTGGCGGATCCAGGGGAGGGGGTGTGTGCCCCCCTAGCGTAGTCTAAAGTAGTGTAATTTACTTAATTAACTCAAGTTTGCGTTAATTAAACTTGCTCATAACGCAAGTTTATCGGATCAACCTATTTTGCCCCCCTAAAATATTTTTTCGGATCAACCTATTTTGCCCCCCCCCCCAAAAAAAAATCCTAGATCCGCCCCTGACCCTGACCTAATATTCCTCATCTAAGTAGAACCTGTTTCTCTGACGCTCAATCCAAATGAAATATACCTAAGTATGATAAAAATATAATACTTTAGAAACAAATTTGGGCTATATATTTGCTTATTAGGGGGGGGGGGGGGGGGGGGGGGGGTAAAGCATAATAGGTCTGCAAGTATAATGTGTTAGGTACAATTATTTTCCATATTATAAATTAAGAATTGTTTTCTAACTTAACACTGTCCAAATACTTTACCAACACCCCTCCCCCCTTAGGTGCAAATATATTGTCAAATTATATATTTCCCATCTATTCTGTCACTTCTCTTTGTCTTGTCTCATGCTAAGCTGAAAGAAACGAGCGAAAAAAAAAACCGGTTCTAAAATATGTCAATGGATGAATCACTTGAGTGGTCACGGCTATACCATACTAGTAGCCTACCTAAAATTCTCTTAAATCTTAAAAAAAATGTATGCGGGTATCTTATTTTCTTATTAAACAAGGAGTTCTCACCCTTTCCGATGTTTTCGAAAATTGGTGCCCCTGCACTTGCGTGCAATTTACTTTTATTTATTTATTCATTGTTGGATTTAAGTCTGATGTGTGTCAGAGTAAAATGCATAAATAAAGACTTGGACTCACGGATGCCTTGATTTGCTGCAATAAATTTGCTTGATTTTTAGGTGGAATCCCAGTATGTGACATGCTTTAGAGGCTACCATTTGAGATATTCGCATGTTTTAACTAAGGGTGACCAAGATGCAGCTTGACAAAGGGATAGTTATCCGTACGAAACCAAAGGATCCATGTAATACTTCTTGGTTCCCGTAAATAAATAAAATATCGACTATGTACCGCAGTTCCTACCATTTGAAGCCAGGGATGATTGCAAGGACCCAAAAATCACATGAAAAAGTGCAGTGCCAATTTTGAAACCAAGAGCTCAAGCTATCGACCTTAAAATTTAGGAACAAGACTTTCTGCTACCCAAGAGGCTCTTGATCTGGTCGTTACTCATACTCTTATCCATTGTTCCTTTTACTTGCCTAATAACTTGAAGCTTATTTTTTTTTATCAGTCCCTGCTCCCTTTAATCCAAGTCTGAACCTTTTCTAATCGCAGATGGAACAAAATTATCCTGAATATGTGGGGAACTACCAACCTTTTAAAGTACCGCTCTTTACGCTAAGGTTTATTAAGACTTGGGATGTTTTGGCATTAAAATCACCCTTCCCTCCGTAACTACAAAATAAATAGAAAACCCCATTTTAGAGTTTCAAAGAAATTTCTAGTCGTTTTTTATAAGTCGAAATGTATTGCAAACCAACCAACAAGGGATGTGGGTATTAATTTTCGGGGGGTGTCTCAAGGGGGAGGGGTATTTTTCGGGGGGGGGGGACGCTTATACTAATTTCCGTTTTTACTGCTGTGACAAATTTAATCTCATCCCATGAATTCACCCCCCCCCCCCTCCCCCAATGTCAAATTCTTAGCCAATGTCTTGTTTCAGGTGCCAAGACATACAACTTATCGCAAATATGATGTTCGACAGAGAGTTCAGAGCTGGGATTACGTCCACGTTTCATTTTCAAATGTGAATCGTGCAATAAAGAGGTTACTGTACACACTGAAATGCCACCAGCACCGAAAAAAAAAACATCGAAACTATCTCGCCAGTCACATAGTTCGGAATCAGATTTACAGCCAGAAGAAAAACAGACTGAAAAAAAGCAAAAAAAAAACAAAATAATTTTAATACAGAAAGAGTAGCCAAAAGACGAAAGGTCAGCAAAGGGACAATAAACGTTAATAAAGAAGCAGTAGTTGGTGCAATAAACACTGGTATGAGTCATGCCTAAATTCAGGAGCTTTTTTCTACAGTTGGTTTAAACTCTATGTCACAAAAAGGTTTTACAAAATATGAAATGGACATTGGTGAGAACTTGGAAAAAACACTTCATCAATACTTACTGAACAATGGCAAGATTGAGCGCAGAATGGCTATTAAAGCAGGCAAAAAAACCGACATGCATGGTTCAGTGGATACTTGTGTTATAGTTGATGGTGGCTGGTGCATTAGAAGCTATGGCAATAGGTTTTCTGCCTTGTCTGGTTGTGGAGTCGTCATTGGTTTTTATTCAAAAAAGCTTGTACATGTTGGGATTAGAAATAAATACTGTTGCATTTGTATGAAGCATCGAAGGAATTAAAACACTTTGCTTCCCGACCATACGTGTTTTATGAACTGGCAGGGACCAAGCATAGATATGGAATCTGATATTTTAGTCGAGGCATTTCGAATCGCTCCAACTATGCACTCTTTAAAATATGTTAGATTTATCGCTGATGGTGACTCTAGCACCCATGCAGAGCTTACAGCCAAAGTACCGTACGGCAGACACATCGAAAAAATTGAGTGTGCTAACCATGCACGTAAGTGCCTAAAAAAGAGGCTTTACATGAAGCAAAAAGAAAAACCCTGAATGCAGGAGGCTTCTTAGTGGTTTAAAAATAAAGAAAATGTGCGACTTTGCAAGAAACGCAATTGCACGCACAACCAAAGAAGGGAAAGGGGTCAAAGACCTTGTAAATGAGCTGAAAGCGATACCATTGCATTTCTTTCGCGGTGATCATAGATAGTGCCCATAATGCTGCAAAATGGCAGGAAAAGTTGTTGAATTCAGCGAAGAAGGTGCCCCAAGCAATATTTTCCTTAGTCATGTGTATTCAGCCTTTGACACTTTAACTAGAAGAGCTCGATTTCTCATCGGAAACAGTACTAGCAACCTTGCAGAGTATTTTATGAGCATAGTTGCTAAGCTTATCGGGGGAACAAACATAATGGTGACAAAAAGAGCCCGATACAAAACGCGTGTTACCGCTGCGGGCATAAAATATTCTAAGGGACATTCTGCCCGTTTGCATATTTTTTGCAGAAGTTTAGGATCTACACAGAGTCGTTTGTTGAAGCGACTTGCTGAGCAGCGGGCCAGAAGGGCCATAAGCAAGCAGACATGGAAAGCTTAAAGACGTCTGTTTGGAAAACCATTTACGAAGAAAGTTTCGAAACCCGACAAAAACTATGGCCCAAATGCATGTGTTCCAGATTTAGATCTTGATTCTCTTGAAGATACAAAAAGTGATTTTCTGAACCGTGTTCAGTGTACTGACTTAGAAATTCATGAAATAGAAGAAGCAACACGACTTCAGATAAATTGTATTGACAACAGATGGCTAGAATACAGAAAAATAGGATAACTGCGTCAGTAGCTGGAATAATTTGTAAAAGACGGACAAAGACTGTTGCACCGTTAGTGCGCCAACTGCTTTATCCCAAAAACCACCAGACTAAAGCAATGGAACATGGGAAAATGTACGAACAAATAGCTATATGGACTGCAAAGTGCATCCTTCAGGACTTTTTGTTCATATTAAATACGGATATTTTGCAGCCAGTCCTGATGGAATAGCCACTTTTTTGTCTGGTGATACGGCGGTTTTGGAAGTGAAATGTCCTTTCAGTGCCAAAAATTTAAATATAGAAGAATGGAGGCTATCCCCAAAAAAATATTTGTCTTGAAAACAAAAATAACGGCACATTACAGCTTAAAAGGTCACATAATTATTTATACCAAATACAAATGCAATTAGAGTGTTGTAACATAGATTCTGGCTATTTTGTCATTTTTTTCGGCAAAGGCGATCCGTTTATTGAGAAAATCAATCGTGACAAAGAATTCTGGCAGAAAAAAATGCTACCAAAATTACAAAAGTTTTATCTTGAAGCAATATTGCCAGAAATAGTTGACGCAAGATTACCGAGAAATATGGAAATACGAGAGCCGTTTTTATAAAAAGAATTTGAACAGTATTAACACTCACGACAGACAAATAGTTGCTACTATACGAATTAAATTAAAACAAAAACAAAAAATAGCAACAAAACCAAGTAGATAATTGCGAATACCACACTGACTTCCCTTGACGATAAATAAAAGTTCAAATAGGGATAAATCGTTTTAATAGACAGTAATAATTAACAAAAAATACTGGATATTTTTGTCACATTTACAGTGACTGTCATCAGCAGAAACACTCACATCTATTAAAAGGATTTATCCCTATTTGAACATTTATCTATCGTTTTTAACTGAAGTTTTTTCAAGGGAAATTAAGGAGCAACGTTAAAACTTACAACAGACAGAAATTCAACGTACACGAAGGGGTTGCCCCCTCCTCAACACCTCGTTCTTCGCCCTAAAGTTTTTTAGCAATTAAAAAAATTTTTTTTTTATTGTTCTAATTGAATGACCGTTGTGTTTCATGAGTCGTTATTAACTTTATAATTAAAAATTCTAATTAAATGACCCTTGTGTTTCATGAGTCGTCATTAACTTTCAAACAGTTCGTGGTAACGAACTGTAAGTAAGGAGCGACCGGGCTCAATGGTAACCGAAACTCTAAAAAACGGGATTTTGATACCAATAGATACATCAAAAGAATCAGATTTTAATTCTGATTTCAAATATAGAAGTTTCATTAAGTTTAATCTTACCCATCAAAAGTTACGTGCCTGAGAAAATTTGGCTTATTTTCGAAAAAAGTAGGAAAGACCCCCTAAAAGTTATAGAACCTAAATGAAAATCACACAATCATATTCAGAGTATCAGAGAACCCTACTGTAGAGGTTTCAAGCTCCTATCTACAAAAATGTGGAATTTTCCATTTTTTGCCAGAAGAAAGATCACGGATGCGTGTTTATTTGTTTGTTTGTTTTTTTTTGTTTTTTTTCCCCAGGGGTGATCGTATCGACCCAGTGGTCCTAGAATATCGTGAGAGGGCTCATTGGAACGGAAATTAAAAGTTCTAGTGCCCTTTTTAAGTGACCAAAAAATGGAGGGCAACTAAGCCCCCTCCCACGCTCATTTTTTTCCCAAAGTCACCCGATCAAAATTTTGAGATAGCCATTTTGTTCAGCATGGCCGAAAATATGATAAAAATGTCTTTTAGGATGACTTGATCCCCCAAAGTTCCCGGGGGGAGGGCTGAAAGTTATGAACTTTACTCAATGTTAACATATAGTATTGGTTATTGGGAAGTATACAGACCTTTTCAGAGAAGATTTTTTCTGGTAGGTAGGGGGAGGGGAGGGTCGGGGGCTATATGAGAGGATCTTTCCATGAAGGAAGTTTTCATGGGGGAAGGGACATTGCTATGAAGGGGGCGCCAGATTTCCCTAAATTATTAAAGAGAAAGATCAGGAATTAAAAAAAAAAAAACAAGTTTTTCAACTGATCAACTGATTGTGATTAAGAGGTCATTTTTAAAGAATTGGAAAAAAAAATTCGAACTATAGCTTAAAGAGCAGGGTATTGACTAGGGGGCGAACACCCTAATATAGGTGTTAAAAATTTATGAATATAGACGTTCGTTAGGTAAGTTAATTCTAAGTTACGTGTATTTATTACTAATAAAAACGTTCGTAAATAAAATTAAACAAGTTTCGAGAAAGCCATTTAACCAAATAAAAGTAAAATTAATATGCAAATTTTGTTTTAATTATTCATGTACGGTGAGCCAAATCAAAACCTGCATTAATTCAAAAACGTTCAAAAATTAAATAAAAAAAAACAAGTTTTTTTAACTGAAAGTAAGGAACGACGTTAAAACTTAAAACGAACAGAAATTATTCCGTATATGAAGGGGGCTGTCCCCTCCTCAACGCCTCGCTCTTTACGCTAAAGTTTGACTTTCTCACAACTCTATTTTTTTTTCAACAATAAAAAAACTTTAGCGTAAAGAGCGAGGCGTTGAGGAGGGACATCCCCCTTCATATACGGAATAATTCTGCTAGTTTTAAGTTTTAACGTCGTTCCTTACTTACAGTTAAAAAAACTTGTTTTTTTTTTATTTAATAGCGTAAAGAGCGAGATCTTGACGAGAGGGAAACCCCCTGTATATACGTAATAATTTTTGTTCCTTTTAAGCTTTATTGTTGCTGCTTACTTTCAGTTAAAAAATAATTTTTTTATCGTTTAATTTCTGGTGGTTTTTGAAATAGTGCCAAGAAATCCGGCTCCACCTCCACGGAAAAATTTCCCCCTTTCACAGAGAGATCCTCTAGACAATTCAATCCTGGTGAAAAATTCACCCCGGACAATTGCCCTTAACATCTCCATCCTTAAAATTTACTCGACAAAGGGAAAGTAAGACAATAAAAAGAATTTTGCATAGGAATTTTGGCAAATTTCCCCAGTATAAAATTTCCCCAGAAAATTTCACCCCCTCCGCCCTCGGAAAATTCTCTCCTCATGTAAAATTTTCCCCGTGGAAAATCCCCTGAGCAGAAAATTCACCACCCCTCCCTCACCCGAAAAAATGTATGCCAACTTTGCAATAAAAAATACTATACGTAAACAATGGGCAAATTTTATAACTTAAAGATGCATCCCCAGGGGCTATGGGGGCCATATCTTCTCCATGGTTAGGGCCTTATATCTTACAATTTTGATCGAACGATTTAGGAAAAAGGGGCGGTGAATGTAAGGGGGAGGGCTAATTCCGCTCCAGTCTTTTTGGTCAGTTTAAATGGTCACTAGAACTTTTAATTTCCATCGGAATAAGTCCTTTTCCAATAATATAGGTCTATTGGTTCGATACAATAGCCCATTGGGAAAACAAACAAAAAATAACAACAAATAAACACGTATCCGTGATCTTTCTTCTTGCAAAAAAATACAAAATTTCACATTTTTGCAGAAGGGAGCTTGGAACTACTACAACAGGGTTCTCGGATACGCAGAACTTGATAATATGATTTTCATTAGATCTTTTGACTTTTCGGGGATGTTTCTCCCCCTTTTTTAGAAATCAGGCAAATTTTCTGAGGCTCGTAGCTTTTGATGGGTAACACTAACTATCAAACAGTTCGTGGTAACGAACTGTAAGTAAGGAGCGACCCAGCTCAATGGTAACCGAAACTCTAGATAACGGGTTTTTGATACCAAAGTAGAGATGACCCTATAACTCGTGACAGGAGTCCATATATGGGAGTCCACGTGGTTTTATACTTTGTCAGTGGCATAGAGTCACGTGGTTTTATGGACTTTGTCAGTGAGAATGGAAAAACAGGAATTTTGTCACATTTATGTCTGTTTTCATGGATGGTTATGTGTGTTGATTATTTCATGTTTTTATGGATTTTGTCAGTGAGAATGGAAAAACAGGAACTTTGTCACTTCCTTCTTGTTGTTGTTCAAGCCAGATGTTATGATCCAGAAATAGCATTTGTTATTGTTTCCGAGCCAAATGTTACGAGTTCCCGGAAACAGTTAGATCCCCCTTCTCAGCCAATCAGCGAGTCGGTTACATCCCCCTTCTCAACCAATCAGAGGGCTTGTTACATATGGTTTTCACCGTTACATAACAATTCGCCCTTGAGATTTCGTATATAACGGACATGCAATGTGACTAAATTATCAGAAAGTATTTTGACACAATTGATAAATTTGATGAATTAGAAGCATTGACAACCTCAATCTACCATGTAAGTTCCGTTTTTATTTTCAAAAGAATTCTCCATGGACACCCTCCAGTATATTCAGCTAAAACGCAAATATATTCCTTTACCCTAAACCCCCCCAACAAACCATACAATCTTTATACTCAATGTAAATATATTCCTTTACCCTCAACCCCCCCCCAACACAACCATACAATCTTTATACTCAATGTAAATATATTCCTTTACCCTCAACCCCCCCCCCCAACAAACTATACAAACATCATTATAATCAATGTAAATATATTCCTTTACCCTCAACCCCCCCCCCCCAACAAACTATACAATCCCAAATTCTCGCAAAAAGAAATAGCATTTCAATAAATTCCTTCCCTCTATATTTCCAGTTAAATCCCCCCCCCCCAAAATTCTCACAAAAAGAAATAGCATTTCAATAAATTCCTTCCCTCTATATTTCCAGTTAAATCCCCCCCCCAAATTCTCGCAAAAAGAAATACTTTTTTCGATTAATTCCTTCCCTTTATATTTCCACCTAAATCCCCCCCCCAAATTCACACAAAAGAAATAGCATTTCGATAAATTCCTTCCCTTTATATTTCCAGCTAAATCACCCCCCCCCCCCCAACAAACCATACTCAATACAAAACGTAAATATATTCCTTTACCCTCCAACCCCCCCCCCCCAAACCATACAATCTTTATAGTCAATGTAAATATATTCCTTTACCCTCAAAACCTACCCCCCCCCCCCCACCACAACAAACTATACAATCCCAAATTCTCGCAAAAAGAAATAGCATTTCGTTAAATTCTTTCCTTTTATATTTCCAGCTAAAAGCGATCACTTACTTTTGTCAATCTTTAATGAAAATGCCGTTCTGTAAGCCTTATCAACTTCTGCATATCTCTTAGCTATCAACCGCTCTGGTTTTGACACAAGGCTCTATGCAAGGTTAAAATTAGCATGTCATCCCCTCTTTCTGGTTTGTTTACAAACGCGACAGCCAAAGGGTTCTTCCGTCAAAATTAAAATGGTTTTAAGCAATAATTAGATTGTAGTTTCGTAACCTCTATGGAAGGAGAGAAAGAGATTATTTTCAAATTAAGATCTAACAATATTTTTTAGGACATTATGTGAGAGGGGGGGGAGGGCAATACCTTCAATTCTATTGCCATCATTGTAAAATGAAAACAAACTGTTTCTTCGCTTGAGAAGTAAGAGGGGTGATTCGCTGTGTAGATAGGTATACCCTTTGACAAGAAAACTAATGTGTAAATATATGCGTTGCGTCTATAGGCATGCTTTTAATTTTTTTCAGGCTTTCTTTCGATAAAGTTTCTTCTATATTCCCAGGAGGGGTGCGTGAAAATTATGCTTTTTAACTTTGATATGCAAGGCTAGAAAGAAAAGTCTTTAGGAGTTGCATAAAGCTTATATTATGTGTAAATTGAATAGCATTTTAACCTATGTTTGCAAAATATAGGCCTACAGGTCGATGGGTTAACGATCTAATTTAAAGCATATAGACTGGAACATTTAAATGGTAAAAATAGAAACAATCATTTCTATCCTATTGCTATAGACTACTGATTGTCTAATAAAAACGTTTGATTTCTAAGTCAACTATATTTCTCGCGAAATTTTTACTTTATGCTTACTGAAAAGATACTTTTCTAAACAAATTGTAGTTAATAACTTTCTTTCTGTAAAAAGGGGGAAATTATTTTGATTTGATTTTTCTTCTCTTCTTTAAGGCAAATTATGAAGAATTTGCGGGCACTGCATTGATGAGACCTATGTCTGACGCAAATAGCGAAGAATGCGTGCCCCCTTCTTCCAAGAAAGCGAGGGCCAATAATGCACCCCCTGCCATGCAATATGATCGCTGGCCAAAACCCCCCAGCTCCACACTGCCTGCCCAAGTGCAGCCACCTACGCAAGCCACTCTTAATCGAGCCTCAGTTATACAATATGCTCCTCGGCCGAAACCCCCCAGCTCCACTGATTTTCAGAGTTTAGGTTGCTTTCGACAAAGATTTCTCCTTACATACGGAAATTTCCACAAGATGATTGATCCATGGCCCTTCTAAATGTGATAGAAGCTACTACACCCTGCTTCACTCTCTTTTACATATTCAAACTGAATTCTCGTATAACAATGCTTTGAGTTATTCCTCAGATAATTGACCCCTCTAAATATTTACTCAGAGGAGCGAGTGCTGAAATGTAAAACGTTACCTATTTGCCTATCATTTTCACAGTTTTCAAGTTGAGATCCTTGAACACACTCCCTCCTTCTCAGTTTATTCTATGAAAGTGAGCTGTATTTGTTAGAGTTTCAGAATCATTACATATTTATTTAATTTTAAGCACTTTTTTTCAGATATAATAATGTTTGGTGTGATTGACACGGAATATATTGGTCTGAAATATTCCTCAACTGGCATCATTTTCGAAGCAGCTTTCTTACTCCTAGACAACCAACGACGTGAAATTCATTGCTATAAATGGAACATCAGATACAATATGTATAAGTACGAGAAAAACAGATGGCGTCCTACACTAAATTTTATAAATCGAAATGGCTTTTACGCTAAAACCATACGAGCACATAATGAAAATGGCTATAAAATACAACATGTACAAGAAGAAATTCAGGAAATATGCAGTTTTTTTCGGTGTGCAAGCTGTTTATGTTAAGGAAAACGTGCCAACTGATAAACTCTTGCTAGAAAAATGTGATAAAAACATAGCATTATTCAATTTAGAAGACTTCAAATGTGAGAAGTACCCGCATTCAGTCCATGACCCAGAAGATGAAGTTAGATATTTCGCTCAGTGGATACCGGAAAAGGTACCTGACATGGAAAAATGCATCAGATGTCCAAAGTCCTAAACTTGCTCCTCCTCATATCAAATGGATTAAGCTTCTTTTTTTAATATGTCATTATTTTTTCAAATGTTTTTTAAATATGTTTAAGCAATAAATATCTTAAGCCTCAACCGTTTTTATTCTCCAGAAAAATCCGTCGCCATGAAAATTATACTTTCAGATTCAACAGGTCAGGGAAAAAAGCTCTCAGGTTCAGCATGTAGGAGAACCCTAAATGCTCATCCCTAAAAAAGGTAAGTTAACCCTAAACGCTTAAAGAATTTCTCTGAAATCCCACTTTCAGATTCACCATGTAGGAGAACCCTAAATGCTCATCCCTAAAAAGGTAAGTTAACCCTAAACGCATAAAGAATTTCTCTGAAATTACACTTTCAGATCCAACAGGTCAGGGAACACACTTTCAGGTTCAGCATGTAGGAGAACCCTAAATGCTCATCCCTAAAAAAGGTAAGTTAACCCTAAACGCTTAAAGAATTTCTCTGAAATCCCACTTTCAGATTCAACATGTAGGAGAACCCTAAATGCTCATCCCTAAAAGGTAAGTTAACCCTAAACGCATAAAGAATTTCTCTGAAATTACACTTTCAGATCCAACAGGTCAGGGAAAAAGCTTTCAGTTCAGCATGTAGGAGAACCCTAAATGCTCATCCCTAAAAAGGTAAGTTAACCCTAAACGCTTAAAGAATTTCTCTGAAATCCCACTTTCAGATTCAACATGTAGGAGAACCCTAAATGCTCATCCCTAAAAAGGTAAGTTAATTTAAACCTAAACGCATAAAGAATTTCTCTGAAATTACACTTTCAGATCCAACAGGTCAGGGAAAAAGCTTTCAGGTTCAGCATGTAGGAGAACCCTAATGCTCTTCCCTAAAAAAGGTAAGTTAACCCTAAACGCTTAAAGAATTTCTCTGAAATCCCACTTTCAGATTCAACATGTAGGAGAACCCTAAATGCTCATCCCTAAAAAGGTAAGTTAACCCTAAACGCATAAAGAATTTCTCGGAAATCACACTTTCAGGTTAGGTCAGGTAGGACCCCGACCCCACTACCACAACCCCAAAGGGTTCCAACCCCCCATACCCCGACCCCGAAGGAAGCCCTCCGGTCCTCATAGGTTCCCCAAGCACCCAAAAGACCACCGGCTCCCAAAGGACCCCCCGGACCCCAAAGGCCCACACCCGGTCCCCAAGGTCCACCGGACTCCCAAAGGACCAATCGACCCTCAAATACCCCCTCCCAGACCCCCAAAAAGGCCCTCTCCAGGCCTCCCAAAGACCCACCGGGGACCCAAAAGACCACCGGGCTCCCAAAGAGTCCTCCGGACCCCAAAAGGCCCCTGAGTCCCCATTTTTTAATACTTTTTATGGCTTTATTATATCTTTTCAGGACAAAACTATTTTCTTAATGTCCATCCTAAACCCATTTTACAAGTTGAAGTACCCATCCCTCAACATTACTTTACAGCTCTTGAATGCTCCAACACCAAGCAATACTTTTCAAAGGCATTTCAGAACAAGTTCCTTTCTTAATGTTCCTCCTAAACCCATTTTACAAGTTGAATTCCTCATCCTTTTTACCATAACTTTAGTATACTACTTTTTTGAATGCTCCAACACCAGGCAATACTTCTCAAATGACATTTCAGAAACTATTTTCACATTGATGTGAAGGAAAGTTCAAGCTCTTTTCCTAACTTTCCATATGAAAAGAAATAAGTTTCATATCAATTCAATTTTTTCAAGAAAAAATTTAAATTTTCCACTTCAGTTCAGATTTTTCTCAAAGAGATGGAAAAATTTAAAATTACTGTTCTAAATTTTTCATAGAAGATGCAAAAGTTATACGTTGATCATGAAAACTTAACTCAAGTCTGAATTTTACTAAAGAACTTACAGTTCAATTCTAATTTCTCCAGAGAAAATAAAAAATCTTCCTCTGCAGTTCATAATTTCACAAAGACACAAAGAAATTTTAATTTCTCCTCTGAATTTTTGTAGAGGAAAGAAAAAGTTATAGTTCAATTTTAATTTTTTTCAAAAAATGAGAAATCTCCTACTTTTTAATAAACATTCTAAGTGCTTAATATGCTAACGTTCCCTAAGATAATAGAAATATAACAAAGTAATGCATAAAATATTTTTATTGAAGTAACAACATAAAAATATGTTACAGATTTTATTTTACATTATTAACATCACTGAACAGCATTGAACATTCTGAATCTGTCCCATAAAATAATCTATCGAGTTCTCTCTCTCTTGACACTAGAGTTACTCACTTCTCTTAGTTCATAAACACTAGAATAATCATTCATCCATTTTGAGTCATATGCAATTTCCACTGGGAATACCACCTACTGATTCAATACACCTTTCATCATAGGTATTATTTGATTCATTGACTATATGATCAATAGTAGTAATAATGCTCACTTGTGCTTCATTTTCCAATCAATTCGTCATTACATTCCTTAGTAATATTGTCTACCAATGCTCTTTTTATTTTACCAGCAATTTCACTGTCTATTATCACATTATTTTTACAGAGGCAACAGTTTTGGCACGTTGACAAGATATGATTTATAATGTTGGTGCAGCCGTAGGCTCTTCTTTTCTTTACTGATTTCATTCGAATGCTAACACCGGAAAGATGACAATAAGATCTATCAACAGCTAACATGTTACCAGAACCATTAGCTAGAAGTTGCCCATCTTCATCAACTATTAATTTTAAGTTGGCATTCTCTTTGAGCACTAACTTCTCTGGAAATGATACTTTCACATTCACACCTTTTGAATGATGAAAATTCTTGACTACGCCAAAGGAATTTAACTCCTCACTGTCATGACAACGTAGGCACACATTCCCAATAAGATCTCCACTACTACTTGTCCCATAGTTCAAATATATCTCTTTTTCAGCATTCAAGGCAACAATGACTTTATCATGTGCACACACTTTCCTCGAATAATTCATTTTTCACGTCTTTTTTAAAAATATGTTTAGGTGTTTATCCCTCCAATGGTAAAAAATGACTGATTTAACACATGTAATAAACTCGATAGTCTCGATAACCTACCATGGAGTACCACTGGGAAAGCCGCTCCCAATGTAAGAGCAGCCATAGAGCACGCTTGCTACACCCGCAAGCATGCTTAGTGAGAGAAAAATACAAAGTCGACCGGGGGGGGGGATTTTCCGGCGAGTATGGTTAGGTTAGACTAGATTAAGTTAGGTTAGATTAGGTAATGTCATGTTAGGTAAGTTCGCTTAGGTTAGCTAAGTAAGGCTAGGCTAGCTAGTAAACATCTCTCCATGTTTAAGTTAGGCTAGGCTAGATTAAGTTATGGTAGGTTAAGTTAGGTTAGGTTAGCCTACGTACGCGTCAGGTTAGGTTAGGTTAGAGGTTAGGTTTCTCCACGTTTAAGTTAGAGGTTAGGTTTCTCCACGTTTAAGTTAGGTTAGATTAGGTTAGCTTATCATGAGCACTCAAGATAAGCTAACCTAATCTAACCTAACTTAAACGTGGAGAAACCTAACCTCTAACTTAAACGTGGAGAAACCTAACCTCTAACCTAACCTAACCTGACGCGTACGTAGGCTAACCTAACCTAACTTAACCTACCATAACTTAATCTAGCCTAACCTAACTTAAACATGGAGAGATGTTTACTAGCTAGCCTAGCCTTACTTAGCTAACCTAAGCGAACTTACCTAACATGACATTACCTAATCTAACCTAACTTAATCTAGTCTAACCTAACCATACTCGCCGGAAAATCCCCCCCCCGTCGACTTTGTATTTTTCTCTCACTAAGCATGCTTGCGGGTGTAGCAAGCGTGCTCTATGGCTGCTCTTACATTGGGAGCGGCTTTCCCAGTGGTACTCCATGGTAGGTTATCGAGACTATCGAGTTTATTACATGTGTTAAATCAGTCATTTTTTACCATTGGAGGGATAAACACCTAAACATATTTTAAAAAAGACGTGAAAATGAATTATTCGAGGAAAGTGTGTGCACATGATAAAGTCATTGTTGCCTTGAATGCTGAAAAAGAGATATATTTGAACTATGGGATAAGTAGTAGTGGAGATCTTATTGGGAATGTGTGCCTACGTTGTCATGACAGTGAGGAGTTAAATTCCTTTGGCGTAGTCAAGAATTTTCATCATTCAAAAGGTGGATATGTGAAAGTATCATTTCCAGAGAAGTTAGTGCTCAAAGAGAATGCCAACTTAAAATTAATAGTTGATGAAGATGGGCAACTTCTAGCTAATGGTTCTGGTAACATGTTAGCTGTTGATAGATCTTATTGTCATCTTTCCGGTGTTAGCATTCGAATGAAATCAGTAGAGAAAAGAAGAGCCTACGGCTGCACCAACATTATAAATCATATCTTGTCAACGTGCCAAAACTGTTGCCTCTGTAAAAATAATGTGATAATAGACAGTGAAATTGCTGGTAAAATAAAAAGAGCATTGGTAGACAATATTACTAAGGAATGTAATGACGAATTGATTTGAAAATGAAGCACAAGTGAGCATTATTACTACTATTGATCATATAGTCAATGAATCAAATAATACCTATGATGAAAGGTGTATTGAATCAGTAGGTGGTATTCCCAGTGGAAATTGCATATGACTCAAAATGGATGAATGATTATTCTAGTGTTTATGAACTAAGAGAAGTGAGTAACTCTAGTGTCAAGAGAGAGAGAACTCGATAGATTATTTTATGGGACAGATTCAGAATGTTCAATGCTGTTCAGTGATGTTAATAATGTTAAAATAAAATCTGTAACATATTTTTATGTTGTTACTTCAATAAAAATATTTTATGCATTACTTTGTTATATTTCTATTATCTTAGGGAACGTTAGCATATTAAGCACTTAGAATGTTTATTAAAAAGTAGGAGATTTCTCATTTTCTTTGAAAAAAAAATTAAAATTGAACTATAACTTTCTCTTTCCTCTACAAAAATTCAGAGGAGAAATTAAAATTTCTTTGTGTCTTTGTGAAATTATGAACTGCAGAGGAAGATTTTTATTTTCTCTGGAGAAATTAGAATTGAACTGTAAGTTCTTTAGTAAAATTCAGACTTGAGTTAAGTTTTCATGATCAACGTATAACTTTTCATCTTCTATGAAAAATTTAGAACAGTAATTTTAAATTTTTCCATCTCTTTGAGAAAAATCTGAACTGAAGTGGAAAATTTAAATTTTTTCTTGAAAAAATTGAATTGATATGTAACTTATTTCTTTTCATATGGAAAGTTAGGAAAAGAGCTTGAACTTTCCTTCACATCAATGTGAAAATTAGTTTCTGAAATGTCATTTGAGAAGTATTGCCTGGTGTTGGAGCATTCAAAAAAGTAGTATACTAAGTTATGGTAAAAAGGATGAGGAATTCAACTTGTAAAATGGGTTTAGGAGGAACATTAAGAAAGGAACTTGTTCTGAAATGCCTTTGAAAATGTATTGCTTGGTGTTGGAGCATTCAAGAGCTGTAAAGTAATGTTGAGGGATGGGTACTTCAACTTGTAAAATGGGTTTAGGATGGACATTAAGAAAATAGTTTTGTCCTGAAAAGATATAATAAAGCCATAAAAAGTATTAAAAAATGGGGACTCAGGGGCCTTTTGGGGTCCGGAGGACTCTTTGGGAGCCCGGTGGTCTTTTGGGTCCCCGGTGGGTCTTTGGGAGGCCTGGAGAGGGCCTTTGGGGGTCTGGGAGGGGGTATTTGAGGGTCGATTGGTCCTTTGGGAGTCCGGTGGACCTTTGGGGACCGGTGTGGGCCTTTGGGGTCCGGGGGTCCTTTGGGAGCCCGGTGGTCTTTTGGGTGCTTGGGGAACCTATGAGGACCGGAGGGCTTCCTTCGGGGTCGGGGTATGGGGGGTTGGAACCCTTTGGGGTTGTGGGTAGTGGGGTCGGGGTCCTACCTGACCTAACCTGAAAGTGTGATTTCCGAGAAATTCTTTATGCGTTTAGGGTTAACTTACCTTTTTAGGGATGAGCATTTAGGGTTCTCCTACATGTTGAATCTGAAAGTGGGATTTCAGAGAAATTCTTTAAGCGTTTAGGGTTAACTTACTTTTTTTAGGGAAGAGCATTTAGGGTTCTCCTACATGCTGAACCTGAAAGCTTTTTCCCTGACCTGTTGGATCTGAAAGTGTAATTTCAGAGAAATTCTTTATGCGTTTAGGGTTAACTTACCTTTTTAGGGATGAGCATTTAGGGTTCTCCTACATGTTGAATCTGAAAGTGGGATTTCAGAGAAATTCTTTAAGCGTTTAGGGTTAACTTACCTTTTTAGGGATGAGCATTTAGGGGTTCTCCTACATGCTGAACCTGAAAGCTTTTTCCCTGACCTGTTGGATCTGAAAGTGTAATTTCAGAGAAATTCTTTATGCGTTTAGGGTTAACTTACCTTTTTAGGGATGAGCATTTAGGGTTCTCCTACATGTTGAATCTGAAAGTGGGATTTCAGAGAAATTCTTTAAGCGTTTAGGGTTAACTTACCTTTTTTTTAGGGATGAGCATTTAGGGTTCTCCTACATGCTGAACCTGAAAGTGTGTTCCCTGACCTGTTTGGATCTGAAAGTGTAATTTCAGAGAAATTCTTTTTGCGTTTAGGGTTAACTTACCTTTTTAGGGATGAGCATTTAGGGTTTCTCCTACATGTTGAATCTGAAAGTGGGATTTCAGAGAAATTCTTTAAGCGTTTAGGGTTAACTTACCTTTTTTAGGGATGAGCATTTAGGGTTCTCCTACATGCTGAACCTGAGAGCTTTTCCCTGACCTGTTGAATCTGAAAGTATAATTTTCATGGCGACGGATTTTTCTGAGAATAAAAACGGTTGAGGCTTAAGATATTTATTGCTTAAACATATTTAAAAACATTTGAAAAAATAATGACATATTAAAAAAAGAAGCTTAATCCATTTGATATGAGGAGGAGCAAGTTTAGGACTTTGGATATCTGATGCATTTTTCCATGTCAGGTACCTTTTCCGGTATCCACTGAGCGAAATATCTAACTTCATCTTCTGGGTCATGGACTGAATGCGGGTACTTCTCACATTTGAAGTCTTCTAAATTGAATAATGCTATGTTTTTATCACATTTTTCTAGCAAGAGTTTATCAGTTGGCACGTTTTTCCCTTAACATAAACAGCTTGCACACCGAAAAAACTGCATATTTCCTGAATTTCTTCTTGTACATGTTGTATTTTATAGCCATTTTCATTATGTGCTCGTATGGTTTTAGCGTAAAAGCCATTTCGATTTATAAAATTTTAGTGTAGGACGCCATCTGTTTTTCTCGTACTTATACATATTGTATCTGATGTTCCATTTATAGCAATGAATTTCACGTCGTTGGTTGTCTAGGAGTAAGAAAGCTGCTTCGAAAATGATGCCAGTTGAGGAATATTTCAGACCAATATATTCCGTGTCAATCACACCAAACATTATTATATCTGAAAAAAAGTGCTTAAATTAAATAAATATGTAATGATTCTGAAACTCTAACAAATACAGCTCACTTTCATAGAATAAACTGAGAAGGAGGGAGTGTGTTTCAAGGATCTCAACTTGAAAACTGTGAAAATGATAGGCAAATAGGTAACGTTTTACATTTCAGCACTCGCTCCTCTGAGTAAATATTTAGAGGGGTCAATTATCTGAGGAATAACTCAAAGCATTGTTATACGAGAATTCAGTTTGAATATGTAAAAGAGATTGAAGCAGGGGTGTAGTAGCTTCTATCACATTTAGAAGGGCCATGGATCAATCATCTTGTGGAAATTTCCCGTATGTAAGGAGAAATCTTTGTCGAAAGCAACCTAAACTCTGAAAATCAGTGGAGCTGGGGGGTTTCGGCCGAGGAGCATATTGTATAACTGAGGCTCGATTAAGAGTGGCTTGCGTAGGTGGCTGCACTTGGGCAGGCAGTGTGGAGCTGGGGGGTTTTGGCCAGCGATCATATTGAATGGCAGGGGGTGCATTATTGGCCCTCGCTTTCTTGGAAGAAGGGGCACGCATTCTTCGCTATTTGCGTCAGACATAGGTCTCATCAATGCAGTGCCCGCAAATTCTTCATAATTTGCCTTAAAGAAGAGAAGAAAAATCAAATCAAAATAATTTCCCCCTTTTTACAGAAAGAAAGTTATTAACTACAATTTTGTTTTTAGAAAAGTATCTTTTCAGTAAAGCATAAAGTAAAAATTTCGCGAGAAATATAGTTGACTTAGAAATCAAACGTTTTTATTAGACAATCAGTATTCTATAGCAATAGGATAGAAATCATTGTTTCTATTTTTTACCATTTAAATGTTCCAGTCTATATGCTTTAAATTAGATCGTTAACCCATCGACCTGTAGGCCTATATTTTGCAAACATAGGTTAAAATGCTATTCAATTTACACATAATATAAGCTTTATGCAACTCCTAAAGACTTTTCTTTCTAGCCTTGCATATCAAAGTTAAAAAGCATAATTTTCACGCACCCCTCCTGGGAATATAGAAGAAACTTTATCGAAAGAAAGCCTGAAAAAAAAAAAAGCATGCCTATAGACGCAACGCATATATTTACACATTAGTTTTCTTGTCAAAGGGTATACCTATCTACACAGCGAATCACCCCTCTTACTTCTCAAGCGAAGAAACAGTTTGTTTTCATTTTACAATGATGGCAATAGAATTGAAGGTATTGCCCTCCCCCCCTCTCACATAATGTCCTAAAAAATATTGTTAGGTCTTAATTTGAAAATAATCTCTTTCTCTCCTTCCATAGAGGTTACGAAACTACAATCTAATTATTGCTTAAAACCATTTTAATTTTGACGGAAGAACCCTTTGGCTGTCGCGTTTGTAAACAAACCAGAAAGAGGGGATGACATGCTAGTTTTAACCTTGCATAGAGCCTTGTGTCAAAACCAGAGCGGTTGATAGCTAAGAGAT
Organism: Artemia sinica; assembly: GCA_027921565.1. Lineage (NCBI taxonomy): Eukaryota > Metazoa > Arthropoda > Branchiopoda > Anostraca > Artemiidae > Artemia > Artemia sinica. The sequence goes on from CM051257.1 coordinate 32,110,383, forward strand.
ATGCAGAAGTTGATAAGGCTTACAGAACGGCATTTTCATTAAAGATTGACAAAAGTAAGTGATCGCTTTTAGCTGGAAATATAAAGGAAAGAATTTAACGAAATGCTATTTTTTTTTGCGAGAATTTGGGATTGTATAGTTTTGTTGTGGGGGGGGGGGGTAGGTTTTGAGGGTAAAGGAATATATTTACATTGACTATAAAGATTGTATGGTTTGGGGGGGGGGGTGTTTGAGGGTAAAGGAATATATTTACGTTTTGTATTGAGTATGGTTTGTTGGGGGGGGGGATTTAGCTGGAAATATAAAGGGAAGGAATTTATCGAAATGCTATTTCTTTTGTGTGAATTTGGGGGGGGGGGGATTTAGGTGGAAATATAAAGGGAAGGAATTTATCGAAAAAAGTATTTCTTTTTGCGAGAATTTGGGGGGGGGATTTAACTGGAAATATAGAGGGAAGGAATTTATTGAAATGCTATTTCTTTTTGTGAGAAATTTGGGGGGGGGGATTTAACTGGAAATATAGAGGGAAGGAATTTATTGAAATGCTATTTCTTTTTGCGAGAATTTGGGATTGTATATTTTGTTGGGGGGGGGGGTTGAGGGTAAAGGAATTATTTACATTGATTATAATGATGTTTGTATAGTTTTTGTTGGGGGGGGGGGGGGGGTTGAGGGTAAAGGAATATATTTACATTGAGTATAAAGATTGTATGGTTTGTTGGGGGGGGGGGGGTTGAGGGTAAGGAATATATTTACATTGAGTATAAAGATTGTATGGTTTTTGTTGGGGGGGGGGGTTTGAGGGTAAAGGAATATATTTGCGTTTTAGCTGAATATACTGGAGGGTGTCCATGGAGAATTCTTTTGAAATAAAAACGGAACTTACATGGTAGATTGAGGTTGTCAATGCTTCTAATTCATCAAATTTATCAATTGTGTCAAAATACTTTCTAATAATTTAGTCACATTGTGTCCGTTATATACGAAATCTCAGGGCGAATTGTTATGTAACGGTGAAAACCATATGTAACAAGCCCTCTGATTGGTTGAGAAGGGGGATGTAACCGACTCGCTGATTGGCTGAGAAGGGGGATCTAACTGTTTCCGGGAACTCGTAACATTTGGCTCGGAAACAATAACAAATGCTATTTCTGGATCATAACATCTGGCTTGAACAACAACAAGAAGGAAGTGACAAAGTTCCTGTTTTTCCATTCTCACTGACAAAATCCATAAAAACATGAAATAATCAACACACATAACCATCCATGAAAACAGACATAAATGTGACAAAGTTCCTGTTTTTTCATTCTCACAATGACAAAATCCATAAAACCATCCATAAATGTGACAAAATTCCTGTTTTTTTTTCCATTCTCACTGACAAAGTCCATAAACCACGTGGCTCTATGCCCATATATGGACTCCTGTCACGAGTTATAGGGTCATCTCTACTTACCAATAGATACATCAAAAGAATCAGATTTCAATGCTAATTTCAAATATATAACTTTCATCAAGTTTAGTGCTACCCATCAAAAGTTATGCACCTGAGAAAATTTGGCTGATTTTCAAAAAAAGGGGGAAAGACCCCCTAAAAGCTATAGAACCTTAATGAAAATCACACCATCATATTCAGCGTATCAGAGAACTCTACTGCAGAGGTTTCAAGCTCCTATCTACAAAAATGTGGAATTTTGCATTTTTTGCCAGAAGAAAGATCACGGATACGCATGTTTATTTGTTTTTTTTTTTTTTTTTTTCCCAGGGGTGATCGTATTGACCCAGTGGTCCTAAAATATCGTGGTGGAGGGTCTCATTGGAACGGAAATTAAAAGTTCTAGTGCCCCTTTTTAAGTGACCACAAAATGGAGGGCAACTAGGCCCCCTCCCACGCTCATTTTTTTCCCAAAGTCACCCGATCAAAATTTTGAGATAGCCATTTTGTTCAGCATGGTCGAAAATATGATAACTATGTCTTTTAGGATGACTTAATCCCCCGAAGTCCCCGGGGGGAGGGCTAAAAGTTATGAACTTTACCCAATGTTAACATATAGTATTGGTTATTGGGAATTATACAGACGTTTTCAGGAGGGTTTTTTTTCTGGTAGTGGGAGGGGGGGGGTCGGGGGTTACGTTGGAGGATCTGTTCATGAAAGATGTTTTCATGGGGAAGGGAAATTGCCATGAAGGGGGCGCCGGACTTGCCAGCATTATTTATTGGTCATTGGGAAGTATACAGACATTTTCAGGAAGGATTTTTTTTTCTGGAGGGTGGGGCTGGAGGAGGGGTTTACTTGGGAGAATCTTTCCGTGGAGGATGTTTCTTTGGCGTAGGGGGACATTTCTATGTAGGGGGCGCCGGATTTCCAAGCATTATTTAAAAAACGATCAGAAATTAAATAAAAAAAACAAGTTTTTTTCAACTGAAAATAAAAAGCAACATTAGAACTTAAGACGAACAGAAATTATAACGTATATGAGGGGGTTCTCCCCCAAGTCAATACCTCGCTCTTTACGCTACAGTTTTTTTTTTTAGTGCTTTCAAAAGAGCTATCTATTCTAACTAAACGGCCTTTGTGATTCAGGGGTTTGTGAATTAATTTTTTTTTTAAACTTTTAACGTAAAGAGCGTGGTATTTAATAAGGGGAGAACCCCCTCATATACGTAATAGCATATACGTAATAAAAACAAACAATAAAAAAAAAACAAGCGATACGGCTCAATAGTGATCGAAACTTTTAAAAACGGAATTTTGATGTCAATAAATGTATCAAAAGAATGGGTTTATAATGCTGATTCTAAATATATTAATTTTATTAAGTTTAGTATTACTCATCAAAGGCTACGAGCCTGAGAAAATTTACCCGATTTTTTAAAGAGGGGGAAACATCCCCTACAAGTGAAAGAATTTAATGAAAATCACACCGTCAGATTCAGCGTATCAGAAAACTCTATTATATAGGTTTCAAGCTCATATCTGCAAAAATATGTAACTTTGTATTTTTTGCCAGAAGAAAAATATACGAATATAGAAGTTAGTTACGTAAGTTAATTTGTAAATTACGTCATAGCCAAATTTAGAGACATCCATTTAGCAAAAGAAAATTAAAATTTTTATGCAAATTTTGTTTACTTATTCAATGACGGCGAGCCAAAATAAAAGCTGCATTAACTAAAAAACGATCAGAAATTAAATAAAAAAACAAGTTTTTTTAACTGAAAGTAAGGAGCGACATTAAAACTTAAAACGAACAAAAATTATTCCGTATATGAAAGGGGCTGTCCCCTCCTCAACGCCTCGCTCTTTACGCTAAAGTTTTTTATTGTTTTAAAAAATAAAGTTGTGAGACAGAGTCAAACTTTAGCGTAAAGAGCGAGGCGTTGAGGAGGGGACAGCCCCTTTCATATACGGAATAATTTCTGTTCGTTTTAAGTTTTAATGTCGCTCCTTACTTTCAGTTTAAAAAACTTGTTTTTTTTATTTAATTTCTGATCGTTTTTTAGTTAATGCAGCTTTTATTTGCATAAAAATTTTACTTTTCTTTTGCTAAATGGATGTCTTTACAAATTAACTTACGTAACTAACTTCTATATTCGTATATTTTTCTTCTGGCAAAAAAATACAAAGTTGTAGATTTTTGCAGATATGAGCTTGAAACCAGTGTAATAGGGTTTTCTGATACGCTGAATTCTGACGGTGTGATTTTCATTAAAATTCTTTCACTTTTAGGGGATGTTTCCCCCCCTCCCCTCTTTAAAAAATCAGGTAAATTTTCTTAGGCTCGTAGCCTTTGATGAGTAATACTAAACTTAATAAAATTTATATATTTAGAATCAGCATTATAAACACATTCTTTTGATACATTTATTGACATCAAAATTCCGTTTTTAAAAGTTTCGATTACTATTGAGCCGTGTCGCTTGTTTTTTTATTGTTTTTTTTTTATTACGTATATGTTATTACGTATATGAGGGGGTTCTCCCCTTAGTCAATACCACGCTCTTTACGTTAAAAGTTAAAAAAAAATTTTATTCACAAACCCCTGAATCTCAAAGGCCGTTTAATTAGAATAGATAGCTCTTTTGATAGCACTAAAAAAAAAAACTGTAGCGTAAAGAGCGAGGTATTGACTTGGGGGAGAACCTCCTCACATACGTTATAATTTCTGTTCGTTTTAAGTTCTAATATTCCTTCTTACATTTCAGTTGAAAAAACTTGTTTTTTTTTTTATTTAATTTCTGATCGTTTTTTAAATAATGCTTGGAAATTCGGCGCCCCCTTCATAGAAATGTCCCTTACCCCAAAGAAACATCCTCCACAGAAATATTCTCCAGAGTAACCCCCTCCTCTAGCCCCCCCCCTCCAGAAAAAATCCTTTCTGAAAATGGTTGTATACTTCCCAATAACCAATAAATAATGCTGGCAAGTCCGGCGCCCCCTTCATGGCAATTTCCCTTCTCCCATGAAAACTTCCTTCATGAACAGATCCTCCAACATAACCCCCGACCCACCCTTCCCTCCCACTACCAGAAAAAAAAAAAACCTCCTGAAAACTTCTGTATACTTCCGAATAACCAATACTATATGTTAACATTGGGTAAAGTTCATAACTTTTAGCCCTCCCTCTGGGTACTTAGGGGGATTAAGTCATCCTAAAAGACATATTTATCATATTTTCGACCCTGCTGAACAAAATGGCTATCTCAAAATTTTGATCGGGGACTTTGGGAAAAAAATAAGCGTGGGAGGGGGCCTAGTTGCCCTCCATTTTTTTGGGTCACTTAAAAAGGGAACTAGAACTTTTAATTTCCGTTCCAATGAGCCCTCCCACAATATTCTAGGACCACTGGGTCGATACGATCACCCCTGGAAAAAAAAAAACAAAAAAAAACAAATAAACACGCATCCCTGATCTTTCTTCTGGCAAAAAATGTAAAATTCCACATTTTTGTAGATAGGAGCTTGAAACCTCTACAGTAGGGTTCTCTGATACGCTGAATATGATGGTGTGATTTTCATTAAGGTTCTATAACTTTTAGGGGGTCTTTCCCCCTTTTTTTGAAAATCAGCCAAATTTTCTCAGGCGCGTAACTTTTGATGGGTAGCGCTAAACTTGATGAAAGTTATATATTTGAAATCAGCATTAAAATTTGATTCTTTTGATGTATCTATTGGTATCAAAAACCCGTTTTCTAGAGTTTCGGTTACCATTGAGCCGGGTCGCTCCTTACTTACAGTTCGTTACCACGAACTGTTTGATATTCTCCTTCCATTGGGATCCTTTATTTTGTCTGCTGAACTGTGTGCCATCAACCTTGCCCTAGATCTTTTATAGATTGTTGTCTAGAGTCTGAAAGTTTTTCTCTCTTTAACTGACTCCCAATCTGCAATACATTTGCTCTCAAGTTTAAGCAGAATTGTTGATGATAAGGGCACACTTCTTATGTGCGATCACACAAGAAGTGTGATTTTTGTATCTTGACCAAGCCCCCTCCCCTTCTTTTTCATAGATTAAAATTTTGTTTAGTGTCATATCGGGAAAATCTAAATATTGGTTATTACAAGGTCTAAGAATTTAGGGTACTTGTGCATAATATGGTACCACATAAAAGAAGCCAAGTTTGGTTAATGCCTATAAAAAAAATAGGATGAATATATAATAGTTTAGAAACAAATTTGGGCAATGTATTTGCACGTTGGGGGGGGGGGGGGGTGGATGGGTGGTAGAACATAGCATATATTAAATACGTAACCTAACCAAGGTACCTTTCCCCCCCTAAACCCCAAAAAACAACAGTTTAAATATTGTAAACGCAATGGAATCCACGCTTTGCATTCCATTTCTCTATTGCAAATACCCGTTTGTCGGGTTTCGTGTCTGGTTTACTTGATACAGTTATAGCGGTGGGTACCAGACAGTGCACAAGTACCGAATTTAGTTACAGAAATAGGGAAGGCCTACCATAGAGGCAGACAAAGGAAAAAAAGGTATTTTTTTGTGGTTTGAGGACTTCTTGTATTCGAGTTTTGTGTTTTATGTTTCAGCAATGGTAGCATAAAGGCTAGATCAAAATTATATATGGAAGCTTTATTACCCTAAATTCTGGAAGGAAGAAGACCTCATAATATGGCAATCCGAGAACCATTTCTAAACGAGTTGACGGGTAAATAAAACTGCATACATGGCTTCAAAGATAATGTAATTCGGAATTAATGTTTTTTACTGCGTACACTAAAAAAAAAAGTCTCAAATGCTGAAAACGAATGCATTTCTACGTATGTATGTTATTACCATATACTGGAAATAAATTTATACTTCTTAGCTGTCCTTGTCATTGAAATTATCCTGCCTAGATAAAGCTAAAACCGTGGTAGGAGTTTCTTCAAAATAAAAAAAAAAATTATCTATTTTGAAGGTCAGTCTGGGCCAAAAGATAAAAGGAAAGCTCCATCTTTATGAATTTTCTAACCCCTTCATGCATAGAACGATGCGCGATTTCGTAAGGAGTACAATTGCTTCTGTCACGAAAGAAGAAAATACAGACCGGGACTTAGTCAAGGCTCAAAAAGTAATTGTGGTGCTTAGAAGTACCACAAATTACCAAAATCTGCAAGCTATTTGTTACCGGATCGAACACAAGAGCGTAATTTGCTATGGGACAGGAGCGGCAACTGGTCCCTCTACACCCAATTTCGCCCCTCCTAGACCTCAGTTTGCCCCCGCCCATCTGAAATTTATTTTCTGCAAAAAATCTTGTCACTAAGATAAGCCTGCAAAATACAAGTATCCAGAGTAACAGGCAGTTTTCTTTAGTATATTTTTGTCTTTACGGTAATATATGGATCATTTCTGAGTTTTCACTGCCATTTTCATTTGATTTGGGAAAATTGGCTCCAACTTTGCCACCCCCCCAGGATTTTGACAAAATTACGCCACTGATCGAGGGGCAAATAAAATTGATTGCATGACTTCTAAGCAAGACAGTATCTGTTTGGTTTTCTTTTTTTTTGGGGGGGGGGGGGCAAAAAAAACATAAAAATTTGTTTACATATATTTTGGTTGAGTTTTTTTACGAGTCTGACAAAAATTCCAGAGGGGTTAAACCACCTCTCAATACGGCCTTGCTTCTGAGAAAATGTTTCAGTTTTTAACGAGTGGGCAAACCCAATGAAAAATCAAGTCTCAAATTAGGTTTTTAATGAAAGTTTATTTTAGCTACTCAAGTATTTATTGTGTCAGCTAATTCCCTCCTCAGACGGTTTCCCCTCAGAAAAATTCTCCCCGCAAATAAAATTTTCCTCCGTCAAGTAACAAGGCCTTTTGCATAGAAACATTTGCTCCAATCTATTCATTTGAAAACTTCAACCAATTCTTACTCCCTTCTTACTAGTCAAACCACACATTCTTGATGACAACTAGTCATCTGTAAGAGTTTGCTAAATGTTAGGTTCTTGCTAAAATGTTACAGATTCTTGCCACTAGATTAAGTAATCTCTATGCTTTTTAATTTTCTGGAAAAAAAAATTCAGAATCAGTAACCCGGAAATTATTCAGCGAAGTAACGACCCTTAACAGAGAGACATGAAAACACTGCCTTAATAAATGTACGTCATTCCTTTTAAAACCCGTTAATTTTCGAAGCCACCTATTATCCAAGTTGAATTGTATGCTTTTTGTGCGTCGACACCGGTCACCCCTTTTCAGGGGTGACTTTGCTTTTCAAAGCGTTGCATGCAAAAGCTGAAGTTTAGCGTTAAGACCAGAGGCAGTTGAGGCCTGACTCCCTATGCATTAAAGGCAAATTAAAGGCAAATATAAAAAAGGCAAATATAAATAATAAAAAAAACATTTGTTTTGAATGAAAGTAGAGAGCGACGCTAAAACTGCTAATCAATATTTAAATTTAGGTTAAAGAGTGATGGGTTGAGAGGGTGTCAATCCCCCTCATATGCAGGATAATTTCTGTTCATCTTGACTTTTAATTTTGCTCTTTACTTTAATCGGAAAAAATTGTTCTTTTTATCTAATCAAACTTGGATACAATATATAATGTCTGAATTTCTGGTCGAAAATTCCTTTTATTACCTGGGTATTCTTGAATCAAATGCTTGTACATTTTTTTGGACATTATTCTTGTCTCAAATCTATTGTGTAGGTTAATTATAAACAAACAAAAGCATCAAAATACCTGACAATATTTTCTATTGTAGTTCCTTGAGGCTGAAAAAGCTGAAAAGCAATGCTGCTTTTGACCTCTATGATGTCTAAGGTCCGGTAATCTGAATCTGCAAAACTGTAGATTACTTCGTTTGTTTCATAAATAGACTCCTAGAAAATATAATCGTTTAATGTCTGCTTTAACAGTCTTATTCCCAAGCCAATCAAAGACAACTAATTATTCCTCATCTGGAATAAACAGCAATTTGCTTTTCTCTTCCTCCCTCTTTTTCTCTATCTCTGTTCTGGTCTAACATTCAGTCTTTTTCACTCGTTTCTCCTACCATTTTTAGTACTTGATTAAAAAAAAGGTTTTCCAAAAAAGGGTTTTTCAAAGAAAAGTAAAAAACCACTTTAAAAAGTGAAACGAGAAAAGTAAATTTATATTATTTAAACTTAGAAAAAACAGAAATTATCGAATGAATAAAAGAAACCCAAAGCGAGCAGAAATCAAAACGAATAATCAGGCCAAACTTAAAACGAACAGAAATTGAGACAAATATGTATAGGCCCACTACCTCTTTAAACCCTTGAAAGGTCATGGCATGATTTGCACTTTAATGAAAACGATTTGCAGTGTGTTTTAATTTGTTATAGAATCAACAACAATACAGCAATAATATGAAATCATGAGGCCGACCATGGTTTACAAATAAGAGCCATTTGTGGTAATTCTTAATCGTTTTAAGTTTGACTACTACAAATACTAACAGCTCATTTCAGTACCAGGCGACATGAGGCCAACCTAGCTGCCCACACTCCTCCCCCGGTAAATTCAAAGATTCATTCTTTACCCCCTCCCAAGGCGTCCCAACTTCTTTAAATCCTTCCCTCCTTAACACCCATCAAAAGTTAGGCGCCTGAGAAAAATTTGGCTGATTTTCGAAAAAAGGGAGAAAGACCCCCTAAAAGTTATAGAACCTTAATGAAAATCACACCATCATATTCCACGAATCAGAGAACCCTACTGTAGAGGTTTCAAGCTCCTATCTACAAAAATGGGGGAATTTTGCATTTTTTGCCAGATCACGGGTGCGTGTTTATTTGTTTGTTTTATTTTTTTCCCCAGGGGTGATCGTATCGACCTTGTGGTCCTAGAATATCGTCGGAGGGCTCATTGTAATGGAAATTAAAAGTTCTAGTGCCCTTTCTAAGTGACCAAAAAAAAATGGAGGGCAACTAGGCCCCCTCCCACGCTCATTTTTTTTTCCCGAAGTCACGTGATCAAAATTTTGAGATAGCCATTTTGTTCAGCATGTTCGAAAATATTTTAAGTATGTCTTTTAGGATGACTTAATCCCCCAAGTTCCCGGGGGCGAAGGCTAAAAGTTATGAACTTTACCCAATGTTAACATATAGTATTGTTTATTGAGAAGTATACAGACGTTTTCAGGGGAGATTTTTCCTGGTAGTGGGGGGTGGGTGGGTCGGGGGTTATGTGGGAGGATCTTTCCATGGAGGAAGTTTTTCATGGGGGAAGGGACACTGCTATGAAGGGGACGCCGGACTTCCCAGCCTTATTTAAAAAAGATCAGAAATTAATATAAAAAAACAAGTTTTTCAACTGTAACAGCAGCAACATCAAAACTTTAAACGAACAGAAAATATTACATATATGATTGGGTTCACCCCCTAGTCAATACCTCGCTCTTTAAGCCAAAGACTTTTTAGTACTTTCATAAGAGCTATTTATTCTAATTAACGGCCCTTTTGATTAAGCGGTCATTTTTAAAGATTGGAACAAAATTCGAAATTTCGCTTAAAGAGCAAGGTATCGACTAGGGGGCGAACCCCCTAATATACGTATGAATATACGTATATTATACGAACCCCCTAATATACGTATTTCTCAAACTTGAGAAAGTTTGCCTTTCTCAAAACTCTATTTTTTTTTAAACAATGAAAAACTTTAGCGTAAAGAGCGAGACGGTGAGGAGGGGACAGCCTTTCATATACAGAAATAATTTCTATTCGTTTTAAGTTTTAATGTCACTCCTTACTCAGTTCAGTTAAAAAAAAAAACTTGTTTTTTTATTTAATTTAAAGAGAGGTCGTCACAGATCAATACTAAAAATTATTTTCAATACTTTGTGTCTTTATTGAGGTTTCCTGTCCCTGTCTACATGACTTGTTAGTTAGCCAATAAGAAAAACTGAATTTTTTGGTCCATATTTAGGTTTCACATACCAATACAACCATACTTCAAGATGTATTCGTCCTCATTAAGATCTACTTGACCCTGTCTACATGCCCTGAAAGCACCAAGCGTATGGAAAGTCTTAGGCACATTTTCAGGCATCATGAGTTCAAATTTTTGTATTTATGAAGTATGTGCGCTTTCTTTAATAAAATTCTGTCTCAGGAAATAAATGTGTTGATTTGTATCGAGTAATTAAGACTCTTGACAAGGGTATTTTGTGTTTTGTATCGTTAATAAATTTGGATTACCACAGCTTGACTTCGCGTTATTTTTGCAAGTAACAAATAACCATATGTGCAACTTATTAAATCGGGTGTAAGACTATTAGAATTCATAGAGAAATATTGCGCCTAGATTTTGACTTGGAGAATGGGTGCAACCCTTTTTTTTCAAAATTTTTCATCTTCGTTGAGGTTCTCTTGACTCTGTTCTATGTAACTTTAAAGCTGGTCAAAAAGTTTCTATCTGTGGTGTTTCAAATCTGCGGTCACAAAAAACTGACTTTTGCCCTTTTTGTGCCCATTCGGCCCAACACATTTTTTAACCTTTTCTTTCCCTTGGGCCAGGGGCTTACCGCTGTAATTTTCAAATGCATCGAGGACTGCAATTTTTAGGCCACATTTCAGGTCCCCTAAGCTTTCCTATTTCTGTAGAAAAATATGTAGTCCTCTTAGCCAGCAAACACTCCTTGACAGCTTCAAACCAATTGGAAAAGTATTTTGACCTTTTTGGGTGTCGTTTTCAGAACAGGGAACTTAGCCATCCACACTAAAATTTTCTTGAGCACTACAGTCCAAGTGGCCAATGAATTTTAGGTTATAGCTCTTGAGCTGATCAGAAAAAAGTTTTTGCCCCTTTTTTTTGGTCCCTTTTTTAATGGGAAGGATTATTTATTTCTATTTTGTCTTGTGCATAGGAGGCCTGTTGGACTAAAGATTTAAAGATGTAAGTTTTGAGCTGACTAGAATAAAACGTTTTGGCTCTTTTCGGGCCCTATTTTTTGGAGGGACTAAACAGCATCCTCTGGGCCCAATGACTTCCAGCTGCAAGATCCAAACTCAAAAGGGATAACAAAAGTGTTGGCCAATTAATGGGCCCCCTAATACCCTTCCCACTTCAAAGAAATATGATCCTTGAAACTTTCAGGCCAATCGAAAAAATATTTTTTTTGGCCGTTTTTAGGCCTATAACCCTAAATAAAACTTCTTCTTTGATTATTTAGGGCTCATTCGGCCAGGATTTATTGTTTTTTTTGTTTCAGGAGAAAGAAGATCCCAATTGGAATCTCCTTGGTCCAGGGACTTGGGATATAAATTTCAGGCCAATTGAAAAAAATGGTACCAGTTTCTGGGGTGTCAGTACCCCCAAACTAATTTTTTTCTGTTCATATGGGTTTCCTTTCCTCAAGTGCTTAAAAGTGTGAGCATCAATCTGTTTAGAAAAGATTGGTCCTTTTCAGAGGGAACCGATTTTTTTTTTTCTTTTACTTTGTACTTTGGAGTCCTTTTAATCCAAGGATTCAAAGATTTATGTTGTGAATCAACGAGACAAAAATTTAGGCCCTCTAGGGATCCCATTTTTGGTATATTTGTTCCCTATCCTTTTTTTATAATAGCCCTTCCCTGCGCTCAAGGACCTTGGCTGTAAGTTTCAAACTGATCCCGACCAACAGCATTTCACCAGATTTCTCGGATAACCTATCACCCCTCTCCCTCTCTAAGAAATGTTTTGTCCCTTAGTACAATATCTAGAAATTTTGAGCCGATCGGACACCCAAGATCAAACATGTCTTCCTTTTCCACTAAAAAAAACCTGCATGTAAACAATAAACATTTTTTATCATTTAAAGCCCTTACCGTAGGGACTTGTAGGGAGGGGGATTATGTCAATCTTGGAATCGTATTTTTTTAAACTTTTCTATCTTTTTTGACAAAATAGCAACTTCAAAATTTTGATCCAACATCATCAGGGTGGCAGGTGGTGTTTAAGTGGAGGCGGCTGTTACCCTACAATCCCTTTTGACCCTTAAAGGGCACTATATCTTTCAAATTCCCATCGAATGAGCTGCAAAGTTCCTACGGCCACATCTTTTATACAAAGAGGTCTGGAAAAATATGATGCATAGGTTCAAACTGGCTCCTTACTATCGGCAATGCTAGAGTGTTGCCTAATAGGCCCAGTTGGAATACTATTTTTTTGTATTCCCGTATACCACACTGAGATTACTTGTAATAAATTGAAAAATACACATTGTATAACGCATATTTTTCGAGATTCGTATGACTGTTCGATAAATTTTCTTACTAGAATGGTGAAAATGATTTTGGGTTGTTTTGAAATTTCGTCATTAAAACATATATTAAATAAAAAATTAAACACGGATTTTTAAACTGAAAGTAGCGAGCAACATTAAAACTTAGATCAAACACAAATTATTCCGGGCTGCCCTCTCCTCAATCCCTCGCTTGTTACGCTAATGTTTTTTAGTGCTTTAAAAAATCTTCTTAGATAGATAGATTTTTATTGGCAAAAGAACTATCACAAACCCTAGTGGGCCAAATTCGCATTTCTTAGTAAAAAAAAAAAAAAAAAAAAAAAAAAAAAAAAAAAAAAAAAACAAAAAAAAAAAAAAAAAAAAAAACACAATAACAATACATAGTTATCACTATAACGAAAATACAACAGGTAACAGTCAGAAAATACAAAATACAAAAGTCATAAATATAGGTCATAATTATAAAAAAATTTATAGGTCATAATTTAAAAAGATAAAAAGGGAAACAAATAAAATAACCCAAATATTCAAAAATAAAAATATATATATACAAAACAGTTTGATTTTTTGGCAACTGGGGGTTGTGATTCTGTTTGATTTTATTTGTAAAAAAGGGAATAAAAGTTTTTTTTTAAACATAAAGGTAGAAAAGGGGTATGGGAGAAAGGATGGGGATGGGTTGGGACACTATACGGGGGTGGCGATTTTTTATGGGTGAGTGGCGACTAGGAAAAAGGTTTTCAATACGGGGGTTTATTTGTGCTGATTTCCCAAAACGGAGGCATAAATTTTTCTTCTGAACTCGTTGGTATCAAGTTTTGAAGTTTCAAGGAGGTAGGAATATGGGACCTTGCCTTCCTTTTATGAAGTTTCAAGGAACAATATGCGGACCCCAGGGCTCTTTTTTGAACATTTTCGATTTTTTTTTTTTGTTGCTTCAATTGAGAGGCCCGGATGACAGACAGGACAAGTGTACTCGACCAAAGGACGTACAAAAGAAATATATACCGTTAGTAACTGAGATGGGGGGCAACTAAATTTATTCAGAAGTTTCAGAAGAAAAAGTGACAAGTTTGCTTGACGAAGGATGTTATTTACACACGGGTGTCCCACTTCAAATCAGAAGATATGGTAACACCTAGGAGTTTTAAGGAAGAAGCTGAAATCTCAGGAGGAATATGATGAAGGAAAAGAGGAAAGGACTTTAGGAAACTGACAGATAATATGGTGGATTTACAAGGATTAACCGTCATATCAAGAGCAGAAGCCTCACCTGCAATGTCATTGAGGATACCCATTGGATTGCTATAAATATTTTTATAACACGTCTCTATAACTGTTGTGGTCGTCGACAAATTTCCACCTGTCAGGGCAATCCATTGAAAGGCTGTTGATCATGACAGAAAACAGGAGGTGGCCAAGAATAGTACCTTGGGGAATACCATTGTGGAATAGCAATCTGGATATTTTACTGCCTGTGATCTGTTAGAAAGAAATGAGGCAACAAGCTTTACTAAAAAATGTCTCGACCTGAAATTCTTCGATAAGTTTTTCTACCAAGATATTATGGTTAACCAGGTCAAAAGCCTTTTGTAGGTCAACAGAAATTAGGTTTAGCCAGGTGTTTGGTCACTCAAGCAGTCTCCCCATGGAGTCAACGAGGTGGATAAGGTAATGTGAGGTTGATGTAGATTTAAGATTTCCAAACTGCCTAGGATCAACAAGGGGATGGACTTGATCCCTAAGCTAGTCAGCAAGAAAGCTTTCATATAATTTTGAAAAACAGAAATCAGAGAGATAGGACGAATGCCATCAAAGCCAGGCTTACCGTTTTTCTTTTTTATTGGAGTTATGAACCTTTTTCCAAAGGGAAGGGTACAGTCCAGTTTGAGTGCATTGATTAAAATGAATAGAAAGGGGCTTTGAGGTGTAATCACTAAAGGCTTTAATAAGTGCGACAGGAATATCCAGTGGGCAAGTGCTTGTTTTTTTTAATTTTTCGATTTTTTTTTACCACGTCAAATGGGGAAATGCTAGGGAAATTAAAGGGGGTTGCAACACTAGGATTTACATAGGATAGGGGAGGGATGCTTTGGACAATTGAAGCAAGGAGCTCGTTCAAAATATTTGCTGTTGTCTTTGGATGTTCATCTAAAATAAAGTTTTGGTGGTTCTGATCTCTTGCCGGCCAGTATTTTGATCTGTGAGTTCCAATTTTTGGGTTTATCCTGGCATAGGTCTTTAACTTTATTTTTATAATAAGTTCTGGCAGATTTTCTAATTCGTTTTTTTAAGTATTTTCTTAAATTATTTGCTTCCTCTAGTTTACCTCTTTTGAATAAGTTCAATTTTTTCCGGATTTTCCGGATTAAAATTTTAATATGATCATTTATATAGGGTTTATCATTAGAGCATTTTCTAAACTTATTGTCGGGAAAATGAGCCATATAATTGTCATTCAGTTTTTTGTGGAAAGTAAGGATTTTGTCATCAAGATTATTCAGATCAAAAATGTCGGACCCTTATTCCTTAGACAACCAAAAGCCGAATGAAAAATGACCCGAATCACTGAGGGGACGGTAGTAAGATCCGCTTGTGGTTGTGAACGAGTGTAGGGAAGACGAGGAAGGGGATAAAAGGAGACAGTAATGGTCACTACCTCTTAGTGGAGGCAGGCCTGGGGAGGACTGTAAAACTTATTCATATTAGAACAAATGACATCAAGGGACGTATTTCCTCTTGTTGTTGAAATTTTAACTAATTGTTTAATATTAAGACAAGTACAAATAGAGTCCATCTTGAGGTCATTTGCATCACCTAGTAAAAAAAATACCAGCATTTCGATCGGATACTTGGATAAAACAAAGTCAGCACTAGTCTGGAATTACTGTATAAATTTACGTACGTTTTGGTTGATATTTTGTTTGGGGAATAATAAAAAACTGCTGCTACTATTATATTAAAAGGACGGGGGAGAGAACCTTTGGTCTTAGACTATGCCAGAGGATTTCATCGTTATCGGAGAGGTTAGGAGTGGAAATGAGTTTCGGCTGAAGGTTATTTTGAGCAAAGAATAAAATGCCTCCCCCCTTTTTTTCCGAGAGAGTGGTCAGAAGGACGAAGCTTAATGAGCTGGGAGTAATTTTTTATTTTAAGAAATTCGGGGCTTTTTGCCTGAACCTCTGTTACAGCTATGACGTTAATATTCTGAATTTCAGCTATACCCTCGAGTTCAGTTAGTTTTTCAAAGTTTAGGCTCTCGGCATTGGTAAGTGGAAACCTGAACCGATTAGCAAACCGAAATATTTTTTCAGTTTGGGGCTAGGGGTTAAGGGATGGGTTTTTAGCACTATTTTTTAAGTTTGGGAGTAAAGACAACAACTCTTGAGGCTGGACATATGAGATTTTGATAAGGAGATGTACGGACTTCTGGGTGGGTTGGAGCAAGGAAGGTTTGGGAGAAAGGGGCCACATCTTTAAAACCTGGGTCACTCTTGTCTGATAATATTTGGGAGGGAAATAAGACGGTGGTATTTTCAGGGGATCAACTTGGGAGGGGTTAACTGGAGTGTTTAAGAGGGAAGGGATTTTGGTGGGAATGTGGAGTTTTTTTTCTGGGTGGTAAAGGTGGAAGTTTTTTGAGTGAGCAGGGTGGATTTGGGATAAAAAAGGAAGTGTATACGCTGATGAGCTAATTTTACTAATTGAATGAAGAAGGCTCCGCTTGTGGGTTGATTGAGAACTTGTAACTATATTTCATATTAAAAGTTTTACTGCGCCTGGCTATAGCACAATAATCCCTGTTTTTCTTATGTAAATAACATGCACTTAGTTTCAAAACATAGGCCACTTTGAAATTTATGGCAGGGTTTGGAATGGGGAAGGGAGCAATAATTGTCGTTACAGTGACCAGTTGTTAAAAAAGACATATATGGGTGAACAAAGGTACAATCACTCTTTTTTATACACTTGTTGGCCAAGTGAAATCGGTAGGCAATAGAATTCTTCTCTGATTTGGCTTCAGGAACCGATTTACTAATAATACTCAAGTTGTCACTGGCCCCTGGATCTGAAATATTGGCCGAGTTCACACTTAAATCGTCATTGACCTCTGGATCTGGAATATTGATCGAGTTCTCATTTAAGTTGTCACTGACCTCTGGAACTAGGTCACTGATTAAATTCATATTTGATTTGACACTTCGATCATTAATATTCATGTGTTTGGAGTTTTTGCTTCTGAATTGAATTGCAGTTGGTTTCAAATTAGGGATTTGTTGATTTGTATTCACAGACTTAAGTGTGTTCTTAATTATACTTCCCCTTAGATCAATGAAAGTAGACATTTCGCTGGTAATGAACTCGAGTTCATTTTAGCACTAAAAGGGAGGGGAGGGAAGGGCCACATAGGGGCATGGAATCACAATTGCCACAAGGAAAATTTTTAGTCTGGCAGGAGGCATCATTATAAGGGTCACAATTAGATTCAAAAATCCGTCTGGGTACTGGCATCTTTAGTTCCTAGCAGAAAATCAGTTTGCCAACTTGCAACACTGGCTAAAACTGGTAGGGGAGTAGTCTGACACTCGCTTTGGGCTGCAATGAAAGCTTTACCATCCCTTCGGCAAGGCGGGGCAAAGGGAAGGACCTGATATCATCTAAAATTTCCTTTAAGGAAGAAGTTATTTCTGACAATCGGCGTCGTGGGGTATAACTTGCTTTTGAAGAAAAGCAAGTTAACCATATCTTGTCAGGTACCATATCTTGTCAACAGGGCGGTACTGTTACCTGTGTAAAAAAATGTGATAATAGAAAGCGAAATTGCAGGACAAATAAAAAAGGCATTGCTAGAAAATATCGCTAGGAAATATAAAGATGAATCAATGAAAAAACAAAGTACCAGCAAAAGTTACTATCATTGATCAAACAGTCAATGAGCCAAATAATAGCAAACATGAAATGCATATTGAACATGTGGATGACCCCCTAGTAAAAATGTGTTCACATGATAGTGTTATTGTAGCATTGAATAATGACAAGGAGAAGTATTTGAACTATGAAACAAGTACAACTGGTAGCACTATCGGAAACATATGCATGCGTTGTCATGACAGTGAGAGTTTAGATTTCTATGGAGTACCCAAGAATTTCCATTATACACGTTCTGAATATGCGAAAGTATCATTTTTAGAGATGACTGCACTCAAAGAGAATGCCAACATAAAAATAATCGTAGATGATAGAAGACAGCTCCTTGCTAGTTTTTGCTGGTAACACATTACCTATTGATATATCCTATCGTTAGCTTTTGGGTATTACCATTCAACGGAAGGTCAAAAGAAGAAAGGCCTACTCTTCTACTAATACCATAAACCATATCTTGTCCACGTGCCGGAGCTGTTACATGTGTAAAAATAATGTTGTAATAGACAGTGATATAGCCGAAAAAAATGAAAAGGGCATTGGTAGAAAATATCACTAAGGAATAGAAAGATGAATCAATGGAAGTGCCAGCAAAAGTTACTATCATCATTTATCAAACAGTCAATGAACCAAATAATACCAAAGACGAAACAAATATTGAACTTGTCGTTGATACACCAGTAAAAATTGTGTATGACTCAAAATGGATTAATGATTATTCTACTGATTACGAACTATGAGAAGAGAGTAACTATAGCATCAAGAGAGAACATGATGAATTATTTTATGGAACAGATTCAAAATGTCCAAAGTTGTTCAATGATATTAACAATGTGATAATGTATTTTTTTACTAACATCCTACATGACATTATTTCATTACAAATATATTATGCATTACATTGTCATGTGTTCATTATTTTTAGAGTATGCTAGCATATCAAACGTTTAGAATGTTCATTAAAACATCGGAGATGTAAGAAAAGGAATTTGTATATATCATATGTTTAATAGATAGGTTAACATAAAGAAAATCTAAGTATCAGAATGAATAAATTCTTTATCAACACCTTTTGTCGGATAGTTCAGGATAAAATTGATAAAATCTAAGTGTCAGAGCGAATATATTCTTTATCCACATTCTTTGCCTAATATGTCCGTTAACATTATCTAAACCTAAGTGTCAGAGTGATGCAATTCTGTGTCAACATCTATTGTTAGATACGTGGGATAACATTGACAAAATCTAAGTATCAGAGTGAATAAATGTTTTCAACATAATCTTTGTCAGATAAAACGGATAAAAGTGACTAAATATAAGTGTCAGATTGAATAAATTCTATATCAACATTCTTTGTCGGATATGTTGTATAACATTGTCAAAATCTCTCTATTAGAGTGAAAAAAATTCTTTATCAACTACATTTTTGTGATAAATCAGATAACATTCACAAAATGTAAGTATCAGAGTGAATAAATTCTCTACCAACATCCTTTGCCGGATATGTAGGTTAACATTATCAAGACCTAAGTGTCAGAGTAATGAAATTCTGTATCAACATCTATTGTCAGACACATGGGATAACATTGATAAAATCTAACTATCAGAGTGAATATTTTTTCTATCAACATCTTTGTCAGATACATTGGATAAAATTGACTAAATCTAAGTATCAAGTAAGGAGCAACATTAACTTAAACGACCCTTATGTTTCAGGAGTCGTTCTTAAGGAATTGGGACAGAATTCGAACTTTAGCGTAAAGCGCTAGGTGTTGAGGAGGGGACAGTCCTCTTCATATACGTAATAATTTCTGTTCATTTTAAGTTTAAAATGAACCCTCTTACAATATTCTAGGATCACTGGGTCAATTCTATTGTCCTTCGGAAATAAAGCAAAAAAAAAAAAGAAAAACAAATAAACATGCATCCATGATCTTTCTTCTGGCAAAAAATAAAATGTTTCGAATGAGTCCTCTTACGAAATTCCAGGACCACTGGGTCGATTTTATAAACGACCCTTGTGTTTCAGGAGTCGTTCTTAAAGAATTGGGACAGAATTCAAACTTTAGCGTAAAGAGCTAGGTGCTGAGGAGGGGAAATATATATAGATGACAGCACACAATTGAAATATCAAATACAAAATTCCACATTTTTGCACAGAAATAACAAAACCACAGGTAAGGTTAGGTTAGCTTACGTGCGAGCACGTAAGCTTTTTTTTATTTAATTCAAAAAAGGGCAGACCAGAATACGGGCCGCAAATTTTTACACCACTCACAGCAATAAATAAGAAACAATTTTTTTTTTCAACTGAAAGTGAGGAGCGACATCAACTTAAACGACCCTTGTGTTTCAGGAGTCTTTCTTAAGGAATTGAGACAGAATTTGAAATTTAGCGTAAAGAGCTAGGTGCTGAGGAGGGGACAGTCCCCCTCATATATGTAATAATTTCTGTTCGTTTTAAGTTTTGAATGAACCCTCTAACAATATTCTAGGAACGCCGGGTCAATTCTATCGCCCATGGGAAAAAAATTAAAACATTTTTTTTCAACTGACAGTAAGGAGTGACATTAACTTAAACAACCCTTGTGTTTCAGGAGTCGTTCTTAAGGAATTGGGACATAATTCGAACTTTAGCGTAAAGAGCTAGGTGTTGAGGAGGGGACAGTCCCCTTCATATAAGTAATAATTTTTGTTCGTTTTAAGATTCAAATGAACCCTCTTACAATATTCTAGGACCACTGGGTTCTAGAATACCAAAACCGTAGGTTAGGTTAGGCTAGCTTACGTGCGCGCACGTAAACTAACCTAGCCTAACCTATGGTTTCGGTATTACAATACAAAAATGTGGAATTTTGAATTTGATGTTTCAATTTTGTGCTGTCATCTATATCTATTGTCCACTCCTCAACACCTAGCTCTTTACACTAAAGTTCAGATTCTGTCCAAATTCATTAAGAACCACTCCTGAAATACAAGGGTCGTTATAGGATCGAACAAGTAGTCCTAGAATATCGTAAGAGGGCTAATTCGAATCATTGTATTTTTTTTGCCAGAAGAAAGATCACAGATGTATGTTTACTTGTTTTTCTTTTTGTTTGCTTTTTTTCCCAAAGGCGATAGAATTGACCCAGTGGTCCTAAAACATTGTAAGAGGGTTCATTCAAAACTTAGAACGAACATAAATGTTTACGTATATGAAGGGGACTGTCCCCTCCTAAACACCTAGCTCTTTACGCTAAAGATCAAATTCTGTCCCAATTCCTTAAGAACGACTCCTGAAACGCAAGGGTCGTTTAAGTTAATGTCGCTCCTTACTTTCAGTTGGAAAAAATTGTTTCTTTTTTATTGCTGTCTTTTTTTTTGTTTTTTTTCCTATGGGCGATAGAATTGACCCAGTGGTCCTAGGATATTGTAAGAGGGTTCATTCGAAACTTAAATAGCGACGAAGACCACACTGCCTTTCCATCATAAACAATAGGTAGAACAACATGGAAATTTTTATACAAGACAGTGGAACGTCTTGTATAAAAATTTCCCTGTTGTTCTACTTATCATTCGAAACTTAAAACGAACAGAAATTATTACGTATATGAAGGGGACTATCCCCTCCTCAACACCTAGCTCTTTACGCTAAAGTTCGAATTCTGTCCCAATTTCTTAAGAACGACTCCTGAAATACAAGGGTTGTTTAAGTTAATGTTGCTCCTTACTTTCAGTTGAAAAAAAAATTGTTTCTTTTCATTGCTGTGAGTGGTGTAAAAAGTGCGGCCCGTATTCTGGTCTGCCTTTTTGAATTAAATAAAAAAAGTTTTTGTGCGTGCACGTAAGCTAACCTACCCTATGGCTTTGGTATTTCCGTGCAAAACGTGGAATTTTGTATTTGATGTTTCAATTGTGTGCTGTGATCTACATCTATTGTCCCCTCCTCAACACCTAGCTCTTTACGCTAAAGTTCGAATTCTGTCCCAATTCTTTAAGAAAGATTCCTGAAACACAAGGGTCGTTATAGAATCGACCCAGTGTTCCTATAATATCGTAAGAGGGTTCATTCGAAACATTGTATTTTTTTTGCCAGAAGAAGGATTACGGATGCATGTTTATTTGTTTTTCTTTTTTTTGCTTTTTTTCCGAAGGACGATAGAATTGACCCAGTGGTCCTAGAATATTGTAAAAAGGTTCATTTAAAACTTAAAACGAACAGAAATTATTATGTATATTAAGGGGACTTTCCCTCCTCAACACCTAGCTCTTTACGCTAAAGTTTGAATTCTGTCCCAATATTCCTTAAGAACGACTCCTGAAACACAAGGGTCGTTTAAGTTAATGTTGCTCCTTACTTGATGCTTAGATTTAGTAAATTTTATCCAAAATATCTGACAAAGATGTTGATTGAAAAAACTGATTCAGTCTGATAGTTAGATTTTATCAATGTTCACCATGTAACTGACAATATATGTTGATTCAGAATTGCATTACTCTGACACTTTGGTTTTGATAATATTAACCTACATATCCGGCAAAGGATGTTGATAGAAAATTTATTCACTTTGATACTCAGATTTTGTGAATGTTACTTGATGTAATAGACATATCCGACAAAAGACGATGAAAAAATAATTTATTCACTCTGATACTTACATTTTGTGAATGTTATCTGATGTATCAGAAAAATGAAGTTGATAAAGAATTTATTCACTCTAATAGATAGATTTTGACAATTCTATACAACATATCCGACAAAGGATGTTGATATAGAATTTATTCAATCTGATACTTAGATTTAGTCAATTTTATCCGTTGTATCTTACAAAGATTATGATAGAAAACAGTTATTCACTCTGACACTTATATTTTGTCAATGTTATCCCACGCATCTAACAGTAGATGTTGATACAGAATTTCATCACTCTGACACTTAGTTTTGATAATGTTAATGGACATATTCGGCAAAGGATGTTGATAAAGAATTTATTCGCTCTGATACTTAGATTTTATCAAGTTTATCCTGACCTATCCGACAAAAGGAGTTGATAAAGAATTTGTTCATTCTGATACTTAGATTTTCTTCATTTTAACCTATGTATCCATCATATGATGTATGCAAATTCCTTTTCTTACATCTCCGATGTTTTAATAGACATTCTAAATGTTTGATATGCTAGCTTGCTCTATAAATAATAAAACACATGACAATGTAATGCATAATATATTTTTAATGAAATAAAGTCATGTAGGATATTAGTACAAAATATATTATCATACATTATTAATATCATTGAACAACTTTGGACATTTTGAATCTGTTCCATAAAATAATTCATCATGTTCTCTCTTGATACTATAGTTACTCTCTTCTCAAAGTCCGTAATCAGTAGAATAATTATTAATCCATTTTGAGTCATACACAATTTTTAGTGGTTTGTCACCGACAGGTTCAATATGCATTCCGTCTTTGGTATTATTTGGTTCATTGACTGTTTGATCAATGATAATTGTAAACTTTGCTGGCACTTTGTTTTTAATTGAATCATCTTTATATTCCTTAGTGATATGTACTACCAATGCCCTTTTTATTTTTCCGGCTATTTCACTGTCTATTACAACATTATTTTTACACATGTAACAGTTCCGGCCCGGAGACAAGAAATGGTTTATGATATTAGTAGAAGAAATAGGCCTTACTTTTTTGACCTTCCGTTGAATGCTTTTACCCGGAAGCTGATGATAGGATGTATCAGTAGGTAATTTGTTACCAGCAACACTAGCAAAGAGTTGTCCTTATCATCGACGATAATTTTTATGTTGGCATTCTCTTTGAGAGAAATCATCGCTAGAAATGATACTTTTGTACATCCAGAATGTGTATAATGGAAATTCTTGGGTACTTCAAAGAAATATAAACTCTCACTGTCATGACAATGCACGCATATGTTTCCGATAGAGCTACCAGTACTTGTACTTGTTTCATTGTTCAAATACTTTTCGTTGTCAGCATTCAATGCTACAATAGCTCTATCATTTGAACAAATTTTTACTGGGGGTCATCCACATGTTCAATATGCATTTCATCTTTTCTATTATTTGGTCCATCGACTGTTTGATCAATGGTAGTAACGTTTGTCAGCAATCAATGCTACAATAACACTATCATGTGAACACACTTTCTTAAAATCCTTCATCTTCACTTTTTTAAAGATATGAATTATGTGTTTATCCTTACACTGCGTAAAAAATACTGATTTAATACATGCAATAAACTAGGTACTTTCGATAACCCATAGAGTACCAGTGGGAAAGCCGCATCGTGTCTATGAGTAAGCAAAGAGTACGATTGGTAGAGCCGCAAGCATATTTCATGTCATTTCAAAATACATAAAAAAAGTTGAATAATGTCCAAGTCCAAAATATTAAGTCCAAAAAAATGTTCACCACAAACATTATTTTTTTTTAGTAAAAGTAACGACTCTCATATCTATATCATTCTCATTTTGAATTTGGAAAACATTAAATGTGATTTTGTATGTTTTAAGTAGGTTTCATGTCATTCTAAGACATGTAAAAAAAGTTAAAAAAAAAAGTGGGGGGGGTTGGAGGTAGGGGGGTTGGAATGAGGGTGGGAGGGGGTGTAGGGATAGGGTTGAGGGAGAGGGGGAGGGACTTGGGGCCCAAGTATCAGAAGAAATTGTCTGTCAAGCATGCATCTCCAATCATCGTGGTATGTATATTCTCACAATGATGCGAGAAAAATCCCCCGAAAACAGATCACTTTTAACACCTACCAAAAATCCAATGGATAAATCAAATGTGCAAAATAACTTGTTAAGACATTGTGACGCTTAACATCAGTTTCCCAATGTCCCGGAAACAATACAATGGATGTATTTCTCAAACCATAATATGTTTAAATGGCTTGTTGGTTCAGTCGAGTAACGTCTCGTTCTCTTACCTGAGGAAATCACAGGTAACACGTTCGATTCCTACATCAAACACAAATTTTATAAAATCTATAGGATGTTGCTTAGAATGTATAAAATCGTATCGTTGGAAAAGAAAACATATCATCAATAGATTACAATAAAAAGACATCAATAAAAAAAAAACTATTAAAATAAAAACCCATATATTCATACAACAAAACATCAAATAAAACACTAATACAATGAACAATGAAGAATCATGCCTAACATGTTGCTTAAAAGACAGAATTTCGTAACCATCAACTTCATATAACCATCGGTGTATGAAAACATCCATCACTCTAACAGAAACATTAAATTTAATACAAAATCATTGTACTATGAACAGCACGAATTTTCATTGTAGGCTGATTTTAATTACAACATAAGTTCTCCATACAAAAAACATCATTAAATAAAACATGGAATGATAGCCAGCTTGTATGGTGAACAATAAAAATCCTTACATCCATAAAACATAAAACATCCATACAAAAAACATCATTAAATAAAATATGGAATGGTAGCCCGCTTGTATGGTGAACCCGCTTTCTTTAATTGATATATGTGCAAAAAGGATAGGGCCCCGCTCTCTTTAATTGATATAACTCTACTGAGGTGGCTAGGGCACGTTGTGCGGATGAAGGATTACAGATTGCCGAAGATTGTTCTTTTCGGCCAACCGTCTAGGGCTAAAACGGAAAGCAGGTCGTCCCCGTCCGAGGTGGGAGGACGTCATAAAGAAAGATTTAAAGGAAATGGGAACTTTGTGGGCGGGTGTAAAAAGGGAGGCTTTGAATAGATTGGGATGGAGGAGGTGCGTGCGTAGCTGTGTTGGCATCAGGCGGCTTGGTGCTGCGGTGAGTTTTTGTTTAGTAGTAGTAGTAGTAGTAGTAAAGAAATTTACTGGCGAGGCTCAAGATACCCCACCTCACCTCTATACCTTTAGGCATATGAAAGTCATAATTTATGCTACATACAAACAGATTGTTGTAATAGGATGGGTACTAATACCCCCTACCTAGCACTAGCAATAAAGGCGACCTAAAATATTCCAGGAATCAAGACGAATTTTATATTAATTACTCCCCCTCCCCTTTTCTACGGAACTTATTCAATACCCATATGTAGACACAGTGAAAGACTGGATATGTGGGGCTTAAAAGGCACCCTTTGAGGCAACCTGGTCTCCTCCCTCCGTCTAAAAAATTAACAATCAGCCTCCTTCTTAACAGCTAATGCACACTTCCGCATCACATTGTATAATTTTATGAAATATGAAGCAAATGAGTTTAGTTAAATGAAGCTCTAAACAAACGAAGGGAACTTTTTTTCTGCACCGAGAAAGGAGATATCACTGCCCAGCACTCTTATTCAGGCTTAGTCAAAATGAAGGTAGACAAGACATTAATTCCACCCTCTCCCTCATATCCCTTTCTATATTCGACAATTTGGGTATTGAAATGCACTCTTTTAGGCAACTACCCCCCACCTTCAAAAATGACCAACCGCCCTTCCTATATCTGATAGCTGATACGCAATTACACATTACTAAAATTAATTTAAGAGCTATATGACTTTTCAGGAATCAATGTTCCACCGTTCGGTATTAGTTCCTCTCCAAATGGGAAGCTTAATATGTAGTTTTTTTTTTTTTTTTTTTTTATTTTGAAATCGATTGGCTACCTTGGATTTCAACTTGTTCCTTTTTGGGGCAAAATCACAGCTACGTGCAAAGAATTGGCAGAGAAAACACCATTTTTCCGTAGCATGATCTTTTTGGTCAATTAAGAGGAGCATTTTGTTCAATACGATCACCCATGGAAAAGAAAACAACAAACAAAAAACATCCATCCTTAATCTTTCTTGTAGCACAAAAACTAAAAATTTCACTTTTTTGTAGATAGGAGCCTGAAACCTCCTCAGTAGAGGCCTCTGATAATCTAATGGGGTGATTTTCCTTATGGCCATTTACACTTTTTCGGGTTTTTTTTCCCCTTTTTTTAAAAATCCGTCAAATTTCTCCAGGCTCGTAGCTTTGGTGGGTTTAATGTTACTTAATAAATTCTATATATATGGAATCAGCATAAAAGCTAATTCTTTCAATGTGTTATTTGTAATCAAAATTGTTTTTTTTCTATAGTTTTTGTTACTATTGGCCCGAGTCGCTGCTTACTTACAGTTTGTTTCCACAAACTGTCTGATATCTAGAATTATAGTTAGTTTTATTTTCCGTGCCGTGAATAACCTAGTCTAACTGGTTAGAAAAGTAGAATTATTTCCTTGAACAAATAATAATTGAAGCTCTCTAGAATAAATTTGTCATCAGTAAAAGTAAAACTCACAGACTTTGGTAGACAGAACAGGCCCTCTACCACTCAGCTATGATGCCGTATCCTTACAGGTGTCACTTTCAAGTTTGGATTCTTAATATATCTGTATGCAGTTCCCCTTTTGTCACTAATAGTCTGTGAAAATGAATTAAACTGCATCAACTGATTGCTTATGTTTTTAATTGATTCAATGCGATTTCTAAGTAATATAATTTTGTATTTATAGGATTTCCTATTAATATAATATATTTATATTAGTTTTTATTGCTAACCAAATATCTTAAAAGTGTTCCTTGATGTGACGATATTTGAAATATGTTTGAAACGGTGTAAATATGTTGAATAGAAAGGGTTAAAAATGAATCTGGATTGGTGCAATGGTCTTGTCAGTCATCTAAATTTTGTAAATACAGCACAGTATGGCTTAGACGTCTAATTTAAATATAAGTTTAAAATTAACTGACATTTTAGAGATTACGGGGCAAAACTCGTCAAACCTCACCAGAAACCGCAAAAGAAGGAATTTTTCTGATGAGTAGAGATATTAATACCAAATAAATTTTTAGGTGTAAAGAGACAGGCATAGGAAAAAACATATAAAAAGACATTCTTGACCCATTACCAAAATACAAGCATTAATAAATTTAAACTAAGCTTTTTCAATCTTTCTAATTCTGCTGGGTAGGACTGAACTGTCATTTGCGACAGCAGTGGAGGGCCAATTAAATAGCTGATTATTTTCCCTAAATTGATATTGGTAAGCCACTAATAGCGAATACCTGTTGTTCAAAAGGACATCCAAAAGTTCCCCATAAACGAAATTGATTTTTAGGAAAGTCACTGCATGTAGATGTAAGGACGTGTTTAACTAAAATGCCAGAGCTTCGGACAAATGTTGCTTCACAGCTACCAAATATATGTTGCTGTAAATAAATACATAAAAGTATGGTTAAAAATAAATAGATCCATTGAATAAAATACATTACATTTCTTAGAGATACACTGGTTCGAAAAATACATACGCTAGTCGAACATGTAATAGCGGAAAATATTTGCTCATAATAAACATTAATAGTTAAGGTTTTAAATACAAAGCCGACGCCTTTATTTTCCATACAAGAGTACATTAATACAAAATCAACGTCTGTATTGTATTGTTTTCAAGTTTTTTGAAAAAGCTGTCTAAGAAATTTTTCCAAATAAATACCTTTCGTTTTCTGTCAGTAAGAATTCAAAGGAAAATGCATTAATTTATCATCCTTAATGAATCCTAATTTCAGCCTAATGAAATTTTCAATTTCTTTTTGATCAGTTTCTGAAACACTTTACAGTACAGTACATGTAAAACTGTTACTATATGTATATGCCCGGGCCGAATTATAATCATACTTGTGGATAAAATCAAAATTGCGCACAACTTCAGCGCCAATTACGAATGCCGTTCATAACTTCTCAAGTTGAGATTCGAGAATAATGATCGGAGACAAGATTTAAGGCATAATTCTTTGAAACTAGAAAAGATGGAAGCTTGCAACATCAGGTCCTATATCTGTAAGAAGAATCTGGAAATAACACTAAAACACAGTGTTAGTAGGGAATATATACAGGTTGCGACTTTGGCAACGAAAAGGTTCTCTATTGTTGAAAATTTGATCCGCGTAAGCCACTAGATATGTTCTTTTTTCATAAATATTCACATATAAAATCAATATAAACACAAAATAATGTTTGATTACTTACTTTTTGATAAGCGACCAGCGAATATATATAAAAAATCGTTATAAAAAAGCCCGTAGCTTCGAATTATACGGTTATCTAATAACCAGGTATACTGGAAAGAGCAACTAGACTATCAAAATTTTAAAAATTAGCCACACAAAATTTTTTAAATGATTTAAGTGGGAATCGGAATTGAAAACAGTCCCCGCGCACATGTAAAGGCACACATGTGAATTTTTGTTTCCCGATTTTTCTTTCGTCTTATCTTTACTTTTTTGGCATTCTTACCTGAATAGCTGATAATCAAGGATTCAGCTATTGATAATCTGATAACCAGACGATAAGATAATTAGCTATTGAGGGTAAATCAGTGGATCCTTCTGTGGCAGAAGGGTGTGCCTCAAGGGTGGGGCCTCAATAGTTCATTTCCGTGAAAGGTAGTTAAAATCCACATGGATGAATGATTTACCCCTTACCGCCTTCATTTGGATTTAGATATATTTTTGGAAGTTTCAGGGATGATGATAAATAAAAGTTGAAATAGGGAAAAAAATCCTGCTAATAGACAGTGATAAAAATTCACAAAAATACTAGATAATTCGGTCACATATGCAATGACCGAAATATCTAGTTATTTTTGTGAAATTTATCACTGTCTATTAAAAGGATTTTATCCCTATTCGAATTTTTATTTATCGTCATGGAAAGGCAGTGTGGTCTTCGAAATTATCTACTTGAGGGATGATAATCCCCTCTTGTTTGCAAAAGTGTCTATAGTGTAAAAAAAATCACACTGATATGCCTACCTATATAAAGGTGGAAAGGGTGGGGGGACATTTTTACTAGCAATATTTGACCAATGATCACCACTTTCAATTCTAAAATTTTGAGATTACAACCTGAAAAATTCAGTTTGGCATTTTAGACCCCCCCCCCTCTCCCACCCCGTATAGACAATAAAGGAATGCACTCTCTTGAAGGAATATTTTAATTTTCGAAGTACAGTTATGGAGAAGTTAAACTTAAAGTGGGTACTTGAGTAAGGATATCTTTGAAAATATGATATTCAATTTGGATATACTAAATTTATAAGGCTACATCTTTTCAATATTTTTCTCTGAGTTTTAAAATTTCATTTGACCCGAGAAGCTAATCAGAATATTATTTTGCCAAAGACAAGGTGACTTCCTAACGTTATTAAATAAAAGAAAACATTTTTTTTAACAGAAAGTAAGAAACGACGTTAAAACTTAAAACGAACAGAAATTATTCCGTATATGAAAGGGGTTGTCCCCTCCTCAACGCCTCGCTCTTTACGCTAAATTTTTTATTGTTTAAAAAAATAGAGTTGTGAGAAAGTCAAACTTTAGCGTAAAGAGCGAAGCGTTGAGGAGGGGGACAGCCCCTTTCATGTACGGAATAATTTCTGTTCGTTTTAAGTTTTAACGTCGTTCCTTACTTTCTGTTAAAAAAACTTGTTTTTTTTATTAATTTTTGAACGATTTTGAATTAATACAGGTTTTGATTTTGGCTCACCGTACATGAATAATTAAAACAAAAATTTGCATATTAATTTTACTTTTATTTGGTTAAATGGCTTTCTTGAAACTTGTTTAATTTTATTTACCAACGTTTTTATTAGTAATAAATATACGTAACTTACGAATTAACTTACGTAACGATCTTCTATATTCATATTAATCGCCCCCTAGTTAATACCTCGCTCTTTAAGCTACAGTTCGAATTTCGTTCCAATTCTTTAAAAATTATCCCTTAATCACAAAGGCCGTTATTTAGAATAAATAGCTCTTATGAAAGTACTAAAAAATCTTTGGCTTAAAGAGCGAGGTATTGACTAGAGGGTGAACCCAATCATACACGGAATATTTTCTGTTCGCTTTAAGTTTTGATGTTACTCCTTATTTTCAGTTGAAAACTTGTTTTTTTTTATATTTAATTTCTGATCTTTTTTTAAATAATGCTGGGAAATCCGGCTCCCTTCACAGCAATGTCCCTTCCCCCATGAAAACTTCCTTCATGGAAAGATCTTTCCAAATAACCCCCGACCCAACCACCCCCTTACTACCAGAAAAAATTCCCTTTGAAAACGTCTGTATACTTCCTAATAACCAATAATATATGTTAACATTGGGTAAAGTTCATAACTTTCAGCCCTCCCCCCGGGGAATTCGGGGATTAAGTCATCCTAAAGGACACACTTATCATATTTTCAACCATGCTGAACAAAATGGCTATCTCAAAATTTTGATCAGGTGACTTTGGGAAAAAATGAGCGTGGGAGGGGGCCTAGTTGCCCTCATTTTTTTTGGTCACTTAAAAAGGGCAGTAGAACTTTTAATTTCTGTTCCAATGAGTCCTCCCACAATATTCTAGGACCACTGGGTCAATACGATCACCCCTGGGGAAAAAAAAACAACAAAAAAAACAAATAAACACGCATCCGTGATCTTTCTTCTGGCGTAAAAAAAATGCAAAATTCCACATTTTTTATAGATAGGAGCTTGAAACCTCTACAGTAGGGGTTCTCTGATACGCTGAATATGATGGTGTGATTTTCATTAAGATTCTATAATTTTTAGAGGGTCTTTCCTCGTTTTTTCGAAAATCAGCCAAATTTTCTCAGGCGCGTAACTTTTGATGGGTGGGACTAAACTTGATGAAATTATATATTTGAATTGAGCCTTAAATTTGATTCTTTTGATGTATCAATTGGTATCAAACAACCGTTTTCTAGAGTTTCGGTTACCATTGAGCCGGGTCGCTCCTTACTTAAAGTTCGTTACCACGAACTGTCTGAAAAAGTCCTCACTAGCTAATGGTTGCGTTTTCTTATAACTATCTACACGTATATACAATCAGTAGAAGTGCAAAACACTTTTTAGTTGCCTTGCTTTATTTAGCGACTATATACATACGTAAATAGTCTCATTTAGAATTAGCTTTGATTATTATAAATCTAAAAAGCTTTCGATACAATTGACACAGATGAACGGTCAAAACATTCTTCCCATTCGACTAGCCTAAATCACAAAAAAAAATCTAAGATAGGGGTATAAATCAGATCTTCTCTGAGAATATATTAAAAAAAAAATTATATATTAGCAGCTCGGGCAATAATCATTCTCAAAGTGTAGGTCTTATACGGTTAGGCTGAGAGACTGATTGGAACTAAATGCAAATTGAGACTGAAAGAGACTATTGGCTGTACAGACTAAAATATTACAAAATATATGTACAAATATAATAGCCTAGTACTACTATCTTGTTTTCTTATAAGATATAGCAGCAGAATTTCTTAAACGAGGATATGATTGTCTCTCGTCTCTGATTTTTTGCCGAATATATTTCTAAGTGTAATGTCATCTATTCATCCATTGTGATAACATGGCAGCATTGTACGATATTGTTAAATTATGCTCCCGCGAGGAATTTTTCACAAAAACGAAAAGTTCCATTTTTCGTAAAATAAAGTTTTGATTTCGAAGAAAAAATAATGTTTTTGTGTTAAAAACACCAAAACAATGACAAACGTCTTCTTAACCATTAAATAGAAGATAATATTCTTTTTTTCAAGTCATGATTTTCCAAGCTAAATAAGAGTTTTGCAAATTATGCTTTAACTATGGGATTCTTTGGAATTTTTTTTTATGTTTATACAATAGTAAAAAAACCTAAATAATTTCATGACAATTTTCTCTTATTTTGGGAGTTTAGCGCAACTCCATCCCGGGTATAGCCTTGCTAAGATTTGTGGAATAAATTTAAGAAACGGAGCAATATAATATATTCCCAAGTTTCTGCAGTAATTACAATACAAGACTATACAATCTTATATAGTCTAGAATTCTATATAGTCTCGTATAGCCACCGTCCTCTATAGTGCTTGGAGATGCCAATGTTAGAGCTGTTGACTCCCTCGTTTATCTAGGTCTACCCATTGATTCGTCGCTACGCCGCGCCCGATCTCTTCTTCTCATCTCGTACGATGTATATGTGCTTCTTATGCATTGATTTTTGTAGCAAAAGTTCGATTCAACCACCTACTATTAGCTACCCTTTTCAATGCTGTAGCGTTCCTCCACCTTTTGTACATTGCTCCGTTTTGGAAGCTGTTTACTAGAACTGATTGTCTGAAAGTACGGTCTGTTTTCTTTCGGTTCGCCAAGTATTTGCTTCGGCTGCCGCCTTGGCATCGGATTCTCCATTGGTTGGAAAGTATGGCCTTGCTGAATCTGAACTTGCAATCTCTAAATTGACTGATAAGCATAACCGAAGGCTTAGTTCTTCAAATTTACAGAATGATTGGTACCCCGTTTTAGTTCAATAGTATTTAAGTGATTTGTGTTTACTGCGTGTATTTATTGCGGAGATCTAT
Organism: Artemia sinica; assembly: GCA_027921565.1. NCBI lineage: Eukaryota > Metazoa > Arthropoda > Branchiopoda > Anostraca > Artemiidae > Artemia > Artemia sinica. The sequence goes on from CM051257.1 coordinate 32,143,411, forward strand.
TCTTTTGGTTTATTCATGTATGAATATGTTGATGTTGTATCTGTGAGCTTTCTTTTGCTTCGTTTGGTTTTGTTCTTATTTCGTCCTCGGATTTGCTTCGTTTGTGATTCTGCCCTTATTCTTATTTGTCCTTGATTTATTTATAATTGGCGTTCTTATTTGATTTTTATTGGTTTTATGGATGTTTGTCTCGTACTATTGTTATCTTTTCTTTAGTTTTTTTTTTCATATTTTGCTCCGCCCTTTTCAGTTTTTGTAGATGGGGTTTTCAATAATTAAATAAATAAATAAAATAACTAAATACATCATCACAGAGTCCAACAAAGTATTGCAAGAAGAAGTGGGGGAGGGGCTCTTTTACGAGAGAAACTTTAATTTTTTTATGCAAACATTAAAAGATGTTGCAATTTTTCCCGTTATTGGTTCTCTAGGAGAGGCCGGATGAACTCCCTGATCCACTTTCATGAGGGCCCAACTAAAAATACAAGCAAGAGTGTGATAAGGAGAGTTCAGGAACGAAGTTGACCAAATCCATTTCTTTAACATTTTCAAAGCAGAGTGATTCCAACAGCGCTGCAACCCGATATTTTTCAATGCAGTCATGACCTCAGTCCTAATCTTAGAACCGGCTAATAAGTCTCAGCAAAACTCTATTGTTTCATATAACAATGTGGCTTTATTCTAATTCATTGTCTTTATCTTTTACCAGAAACTTGTCATTCTTCTCAGTAGAAATTGGTCTTGGCATTGTTTACTCGTCTTATACATTTATGATAAAAGAAATTAGTTCAATCTACTAACTTAGCTTATGAAGCCTCATCGACTGAAACCACTAAACACATAAGCCCTCAGTATATAAGTTTTCTTCTAAATTTTTTTTTTTTTAATTTAGAAGATTTTTTTTAATTTAGAATTTCATATAATTTTTTTTCTTCTAAATTATTTTTTTTTAACCGTAAAAAGATCTAAAATCCAAATCATCCTGCGTCATAAAAATAATATGAAAGACCCAATTGTGATAATAAATACGAAACAAAAGTAACTTGGCTTAGTAAGAATGTTGATAATTCATAACCTGTACTCTGAGATCTTTCAAATGTATAATTTATTAAATTTTTTTCCAGGTTGGGTGGTCTCAATTTTGTAGGTTACCTTAGATTTTGTTTTGCTTGTTTATGTTAAAATATATGATCTTATTAACAAAATTTAATAAAGTAAGAATAATTTGGGTTTTTGACTTTTCACAAGTATATACTTTTGCATTTGTGTTATTTACACATGGCTTATGGTTGATTTTATTTATTTTTTCTTTATACTTTCCAACTTTGGAGATCAATAATTTGAATTTGAATGATACTCTACTAATTTAAACACAAACATAAGATAAAATAGAAAAATATAAATCCAAAGCATATTTTGTTGACCTTTTCGAGTGATACAAACGTTTGTCTTCCTTACCTCCATAATTTTGCCGTAATCTGGACCTACGAGGCTGGAGTTTTCTAATTGAAATACAGAAGATATGCCTTTCTTGAGGTTTTTTGACCAGAGAGAGTCATCGCTATGAAAGGACAAATTTTTGAACTAAAAGATACGAAAGAGTTCTAAATTAGCGTAATCAGAAGAATAGGGGCATTTGAAAAGAGATCAAATATCAGAAAGAAGTTATAAAAGAAAAAACTGTCAAAAAAAAGACACTATAATACCCTCGCAAAGTAATAGCAAGGTGTTTTCAAAATTGTATTTAGTCGCAAGATTTATCATAGGTGATCCTTTAATCAGTGGCAACGTTGCATATAGTAGTTGCATATAGCGTTGCATATAGTAAAGGCCATACGGCTCCAATGTTTTATTATTATTAATTAAAAAAAAAAAACTTTTCGAAAAATAAATTTTTCAAAGAAAAGTAAAGGCCATTTTAAACTTAAGCTCAGCAGATACAAATACCTTTTAAAATTCAAGCTCAAAAACGACCAGAAATTACAATAAAGAATAAATGAAACCCAAAATGAACAGAAATTAAATTAAGAATCATAGCAGAAAATACAAAAAGTAACAATATAAATGAATAAATTGATCTTAAAGCGAGCAATGCTTAGATTGAATATGAAAATCAAGCTTAAAACGAAAAAGAATATTTTCCTATTGAAGTATAAATCAAACTTAAAACGAATAGAAATTAAATAAACAATCAATGCAAACAAACATACAATAAATATTATTGTAAATTAATAAATAAATCTTAAAACGAGTGAAACTTAAATTGAATATGCAAATCCAGCTTGAAACGAACAAAAATCACTACAAACAAGAGTTTGGGTATGACCTCCTTCTCTCACTGCAGAAGTCTAAAACCTGCTGCGTCATTGGCGCTTTACTGAAAACCAATTTTATGACAAATATTCTCTTTTGTACTTAATATTGAAAATAAATATTCAAATTATAGCAAAATTTTGAACTGACGAGCTTTCAGCAATTAATATGATTACTACTAAAACTAACAACTCACCGCAGCACCAAGCCGCCTGAGGCCAACACAGCTACGCACGATCCTCCTCCACCCCAATCTATTCAAAGCCTCCCTTTTTAAACCCGCCCATGAAGTTCCCATTTCCTTTAAATCTTTCTTTATGACGTCCTCCCACCCCAGACGGGGACGACCTGCTTTCCGTTTAGCCCTAGATTAGACATCAAATATTCAGTTTAATTTATTAGCTCTTTTTAAAGTTGTTAAAGACGAATATAGTTTCACTACAAAAAAGTGTTTTGGATACTGCCTCCTTTCCTAACTGTAAATAAAAACCAAAAGCATACTGCGTCAATGGCGCTTTACTGAAAACGAATTATTTTACAATTATTTTCTTTTCCAGTTCTTACAGCATTGAAATAAAAATACAATTACAGTGAAATAAATTCTTGAACTGATGGATCTTCCAAAAATTAATATCATTATACATCAAATATTCAATTTGATGTTGTTTATACTTTCCAAGACTGTTCAAGACGCATACAGTTTTCAGTTAAGCGCCAATGACGCAGTAGGTTTTAGACTTTTACAGTGAGAGAAGGAGGTCGTACCCAAACTCTTGTTTGTAGTGATTTTTGTTCGATTCAAGCTTGATTTGCATATTCAATTTAAGTTTCACTTGTTTTAAGATTTATTTATTAGTTTAAATTAATCTCTATTGTATGTTTGTTTGCATTGATTGTTTATTTAATTTCTGTTCGTTTTAAAATTCATTTATACTTCAATAGGAAAATATTCTTTTTCGTTTTAAGCTTGATTTTCATGTTCAATCTAAGCATTACTCGCTTTAAGATCTATTTATTCATTTATATTATTACTTGTTCTGTGTTTTTGCTATGATTGTTTACTAAATTTCTGTTCGTTTTGGGTTTCATTTATTCTTTAATAGTAATTTCTGGTCGTTTTGAGTTTGAATTTTAAAAGGTATTTGTATCTCCTGAGCTTAAGTTAAAATGGCCTTTACTTTTATATGAAAAACTTATTTTTCGGAAATTTTTTTTTAAATTAATTTTTGCTCGATTTTGATTGCAAAAAATTTCATGTTTTTAAAAATTCCTAATTTCAAAATCAAACTTAAAAAAAAATCAAAATCAAATTATTCATCAAAGTATCAAAACTGGTATCAAAGTAACAATATCAAAGAGAAAAAAATGGGTTTGTGTCAACCTCGGAGTTATTATTATATGATGTTTGAACTATTTTTAACAAAATTACTATCTCAAAATTTTTTATCGGATGGGTTTGGGGAAAAAAAGGGCGTGGGGGGACTAATTAAGCTTTGGTCTCTTTTGACTCTTTAAAAATTAACTAGAACTTTCTATTTTCAATCAAATGATCTCTCTCTGAAGTTTATATGAGTATCCCTTCTGTAAGAACCATATATATCCCCAGAGTATAACTTACAACGCCTGTCCCTGGGGGGTTTGTGTCGACCCTGAAGTTTTAATATCTGATGGTAGATTTTTTTTTAACAAAATGGTCACCTCAAATTTTTATCGGATGGGATTATCCATCCAATACACCCAAAGGCGTGGAGGGTTGGAAGGGCTAGTTGCCCTCCGATCTTTTTCGCTCTTAAAAAGTGAACGAGAACTTTCAATTTCCAATCATACGAGCCCTCCGAAGTTTATACAAGCATACCTTTCGTAAGAACCATATATGCCCCCAGAGAAATACTTACAAGGCCTGCCCCGGACCTTGGGGGGGGGGGGTTGTGTCGACACAGGAGTTTTTCTTATCTGACCTTTGAACTATTTTTAACAAAATGGCTACCTCAAATTTTTTATCAGATGTATTTGGGGAAAAAGGGCTTGGGGGGAGGGGCAGTTGCCTTCTGATCACTTTTGACTCTTAAAAAGGGCAAAAGAACTCTCAATTTCCAGTCGAATGAGCCCCCTTTGAAGTTCATACGACGAACCCTTCTGTGTGAAGTGCCTCTGGGAAAAAAAATAAATGGAGTGTGCGGGGAGGCTAGCTGCCCTCTAATGACTTTTGACTCTTAAAAAACTGAACTACAACTTTCAATTTCCAATCAAATGAACCCTCTAGGAAGTTTATACGAGCATCCCTTCCATAACAACCATATATACCCTCAGGGCATAACTTACAACGCTTACCCCGGGCCCTGGGGGGGCTGCGTCGACACCAGAGTTTTTTTGTTATCAGAATTCTGAACTATTTTCAACAAAACGTCTATCTCAAAATTTTTATCTGATACATTTAGGGCGTGAAGGAGGGGGGGGGGGCTAGTTGTCCTCCGATCTCTTTTGAATCTTAAAAAGTGAACAAAAACTTTCAATTTCAATCAAATGAGCCCTCTCCGAAGTTTATAAGAGCATCCATTCCATAAGAACTGTATATGCCCCTAGAGCATTACTCATAAAGCCTGCCTCCGGGCCCTGGTGGGTTCAGTTGACACAGGAATTTTTCTTATCTGACATTTGAACAATTTTTAATGAAATGGCTATTATAAAAATTTTATCGGATGGCTGGGGGAAAAAAGGATTGGGGGGGTTAGTTTGCCCTCGAATATCTTTTGACTCTTAAGAATCGAAATAGAACTTTCAATTTCCAATCAAATGAGCCGCCTCCAAAGTTTATACAAGCATCCTTTTCATAAGAACTACATACGCCCCCAGCACAACACTTACAACTCCTATCCCCCGTGTTTTTGTTATCTAATTTTTGAACAATTTCCGAAAAACTGGCTATCTCAAAATTTGTAGCGGATGGGTTAGGGGAAAATGAGCATGGGGGGGGGGCTAGTTTCCCTTAACTCTCTTGACTCTTAAGAAGTGAACTACACTTTTCAATTTCCAATCAAATAAGCCCTATACGAAGTTTATACGAGCATCCCTTTCATAAGAACCATACATGCTCTTAGGGCATAACTTAGAACGCCTTTCCCTGGCCCTTGGGGGTTGTATTGACACCGGATTTTTTCTCATCCGACCTTTGAACTAATTTTAACAAAATATGTATCTCAAAACTTTCATCGATGGGTTGAGGGCTAGCTGCCCTCGGATCTATTTCGACTATTAAAAAGTGAGCTCGAACTTTCAATTTCCAATCAATATACCCTCTCTGAAAATTATACGAGCATCCCTTTCATACGAACCATATATGCCCCGGGGCATAACTTAAAAAAACGCCTGCCCCTGGGCCCTGGGGGGTTGTGACGACACCTGAGTTTTTATTATCAGGCGTTTGAGCATTTTTAACTTAACGGCTATCTCAAAATTCTTATTGGATGCGTTTAGAGAAAAAGGGGCAAGGGAGGGGGGCAGGCGTTGACTCTCCATCCAATCTCTTGGGGATGAGTTTGAGATATCAGATGGGTATGATGAAAAAGAGCGTGGAGTGGGGGGGGGGGGGGGGGGGGTAGGTGCCCTCCAATCTCTTTTGACTCTTAAAAAGTGAACTAGAACTTTCAATTTCAAATCAAATGAGCCTCTTTGAAGTTAATACGAGAATCCCTTCCATAAGACCCATATATGCCCCCAGGATATAACTTACAACGCCTGCCACGGGCCCTGGGGGGTTGTGTCGACACTGGAATTTTTGTTATATGATCTTTGAACTATATTTAACAAAATAGCTATTTTAAAATTTTTATTGGATACATTTGTAAAAAAAGAGTTGGGAGGGGGGAGGAAGCTGAAATTCCTCAAATATCTTTTTACACTTAAAAATTGAACTAGAAATTTTAATTTCCAATCAAATGAGCCCGCTCTGAAGTTTATACGAGCATTCCTTCCATAAGAACCATATGTGCCTCCAGGGCATAACTTATAACCCTTGCCCTAAAGACTGTGGGGGGGGGGGGACTTTCCTGCTCAAACATATAAGTTCCAGAACTTTCAACTACGTTGAAAACAAATTGCTATATCAAAATTTTGATTGGATGTGTTTGGGGAAATGGTGGGCGTGAAAGGGGTGTCAGTTGCCTTAGAATCGCAGAGAAAGAATTCACGAGAGGAGAAGAGAGAATTTTGAAACTTGTCACCTTAGAATCACTTTCGACTATTAAAAAGGGAACTAGCCATTTAAATTTCCAATCGAATGAGCCCTTTCTGAAGCTTCTACGACAATGCTGTCTATACAAAACCTTATATGCCCCCAGGACATAACTTACAACCCTTGCCCTGAGGACTATGGGGGGGGGGGGTTTCATCCTCAAAGACCTGATTTCCAGAATTTAAAACTACGTTGAATAGAATGGCTATCTCAAAATTTTGATTGGATGTGTTTGGAGAAAAGGTGGGCGTGAGAGGGAGGTTAGTTGCCCTCCATCACTTTCGACTATTAAAAAGGGTACTAGCCCTCTGAATTTCCAATCGAATGAGCCTTTTTTTGAAGTTTATACGACAACACCTTCTATAAAAACCTTATATGCCCCCAGGGCATAACTTAAAAACCTTTGCCCTGAAGGCTGTGGGGGAGTGTTACTTTTATCAGGTTGCCTCTGATAAAAGTGAGCTTTAACTTTCAATTTCCAATCAAATGAGCTCTCTCTGAAGTTTATACGAGCATCCTTTCATAAGAACCATACTTGCCCCAGAGCATAACTTACAACACCTGCACCCTGGCCCTGAGGGGTTGTGACGACACCTGAGTTTTTAATATCTGTTTTTTGAGCAATTTTAAACTTAATGGCTATCTCAAAATTTTTATTTGATGCCTATGGGGAAAAAAGGGGCGAGGGGGGGGGGGGCTAGTTGCTCTCCAATCTCTTTTGACTCTAAAAAACTGAACTAGAAATTTCAATTTGGAATCAAATGAGCCCTCTCCGAAGATTTTAGGAGCATCCCTTCAATAAGAACCATATATTCCCCCAGGGTATTACTTACAACACCTGCCCTCGGGCCCTGGGGGGCTGTGTCGACCCTGGAGTTTTCGTTATATGGTCTTTGAACTATTTTTAACGAAATGACTATCTCAATATTTGTATCTGATGCATTTAGGATGTGCAGTGGGGGGGGATAGTTGCCTTCCGATCTCTTTTGACTCTCAAAAAGCAAACAAGGACTTTTAATTTCTAATCAAATGAGTCCTCTTTGAAATTTATAAGAGTATTCCTTCCATAAGACCCATATATGCCCCCAGGGCATAACTTACAACCCCTGCCCGGGCCCTGGGGGTCGTGTCGACACCGGAATTTTTGTTATATGATCTTTGAACTATTTTAACAAAATAGCTATCTCAAAATTTTTATCAAATCATTTGGGAATAATGGGTATGGGGGGGGGGGGAGCTGGCTACCCTCCGATATCTTTTGACGCTTAGAAAGTGAACTAGAACTTTCAATTTCCAATTAAATGAGTCTTCTCTGAAGTTTATGCGAGCATTCCTTCCATAAGAACAATATATGCCCCCAGGGCATTAAATATAACCCTTGCCATGAAGACTGTTGGGGGAGTGTCCTGCTCAAATATATAATTTCCAGAACTTTCAACTACGTTGACCAAAATGACTATATCAAAATTTTGATTGGATATGTTTGCGGAAACGGTGGGCATGGACGGGGTGTTAGTTGCCTTCCAATCACTTTCGACTATTAAAAAGGGAACTAGCCATTTAAATTTCCAATCGAATGAACACTTTCTGAAGTTTCTACGACAATGCTTTCTATAAAAACCTTATATGCCCCTAGGGCATAACTTAACCCTTGCCCTGAGGGCCTCCGGGGGTTGTAATCCTCAAAGACCTAATTCCCTGAATTTTCAACTACGTTGAACAAAATGGCTATCTCCGGGTAGTCGTACAAACTTCAAAAAAGGCTCATTCGATTGGAAATCGAGAGTTCTAGTACTCTTTTTAAGGGTCAAAAGTGATTGGAAGTCAAATAACACCCCTTCCACGCCCATCATTTTCCCAAACACGTCCAATTAAAATTTTAAGATAGCCATTTTGTTCAACGTAGTTGATTTCCAGATAGAAATTATGTTTTTGAGGAGGAGACTCCTCCATAATCCTCATAGCAAGGGTTGTAAGTTATGCCCTGGGGGCATATAAGGTTTTTATAGAAAGCTTTGTCGTAGAAACTTCAAAAAACGACTCATTCGATTGCAAATTGAAAGTGCTAGTGCCCTTTTTAATAGTCGAAAGTGATTGGAGGGCAACTACCCCCCTCTCACGCCCATCTTTTCCCCAAACACATCCAATCAAATTCTGAGATAGCCGTTTTGTTCAACGTAGTTGATTTCTAGATAGAAATTATGTTTTTGAGGAGGAGACTCCTCCACAATCCTCAGAGCAAGGGTTGTAAGTTATAACCTGGGGGCATATAAGGTTTTTATAGAAAGCTTTGTCGTAGAAACTTCAAAAACGACTCATTCGATTGCAAATTGAAAGTGCTAGTGCCCTTTTTAATAGTCGAAAGTGATTGGAGGGCAACTAACCCCCCTCTCACGCCCACCTTTGCCCCAAACACACATGTAATCAAATTCTGAGATAGCCATTTTGTTCAACGTAGTTGAAAATTCTAAAAATTAGGTCTTTGAGGATGACAACACCCCCCCCCCCCCCCCACAGACCTCAGATTTAGGGTTGTAAGTTATGCCCTGGGAGCATATAAGGTTCTTATAGAAAGCGTTGTTGTAGAAACTTAAAAAGGGGTTAATTCAATTGGAAACTTAAATGGCTAGTGCCCATTTTAATAGTCGAAAGTGATTGGAAGGCAACTAACACCCCTTCAAGGCCCACCATTTCCCCAGACACATCCAATCAAAATTTTGAGACAGCCATTTTGTTCAACGTAGTTGAAAGTTCTGGAAACTATATCTTTGAGCAGGACACTCCCCCCACAGTCTTTAGGGCAAGGGTTATCAGTTATGCCATGGGGGCATATATGCCCCATGGGTATGACTGGGGGCATATATGCTACGTCCTTTTTTCCCAAATGTATCCTATAACAATTTTGAGATAGCTATTTTGATAAGAAATAGTTTTAAGATCATATAACAAAAAACTCAGGTGTCGTCACGACCCCTCAGGGCCCAGGGGCAGGCGTTGTAAGTTATGCCCTGGGGGGCATATATGGCTCTTATGGAAAAGATGATCGTATAAACTTCAAAGAGGGCTTATTTGATTGGAAATTGAAAGATCTAGTTCACTTTAAAGAGTCAAAAGAGATTGGAGGGCACCTAGCCCCCCCCCCTCTCCACGCCCTTTTTCCTGAAACCCATCCGATAAGAACGTCGAGGCAGCCATTATTTTAAAATTACTTCAGGACCATATAACGAAAGCTCCGGGGTCGACATAGCCCCTCAGGGCCCGAGGACAGGCGTTGTAAGTTATACCCTGGGGGAACATATGGTTCTTACGGAAAGGATGCTCGTAAAAACTACAGAGAGTGCTCATTTGATTGGAAATTGAAAGTTCGAGCTCACTTTTTAATAGTCAAAAGAGATCCTAGGGCAACTTGCCCCCTCCCCTCCCCCACGCCTTCTTTTTCCAAACCCATCTGATGAAAATTTGAGATAGACATTTTGTTACAAATAGCTCAAAGGTCGGATAAGAAAAACTCCGGTGTCAATACAACTCCCCAGAGCCCGTTCTAAGTTATGCTCTAATGGCATGTATAGTTCTTATGAAAGGGATGCTCGTATAAACTTCATAGAGGGCTCATTTGATTGGAAATTGAAAGTTTTAGTTCACTTATTAAGACTCAAGATATTTAAAGGGAACAAGCCCCCCCCACGCTCTTTTTTCCCAAACAATCTGCTACAAATTTTGAGATAGGCAGTTTTCTGAAAATTTTTCAAAAATTAGACAACAAAACTCCTGTGTCATCATAGCCCCCCAGGGGGTAGGCGTTGTAAGTGTTGTTCTGGGGGCGTATAAGGTTCTTATGAAAGGGATTCTCGTATAAACTTCAGAGAGGGCTCATTTGATTGGAAATTGAAAGTTCTAGTTCACTTTTTAAGGGTCAAAAGATATCCGAGGGCAACTAGCCCCCCGCCCATGCACTCTTTTTCGCCAAGTCCATCCAATAAAATTTTAAAAATAGCCATTTCATCAAAACCAATTCAAAGATCAGATAAGAAAAACTGTGTTTTTCTTATGTGTGTTGACGCAACCCCACAGGACCCGGAGGCAGGCGTTGTAAGTAATGCTATGGGGGCATATATAGTTCTTACGGAAGGGATGCTTGTATAAACTTTGGAGAGGGCTCATTTGATTGGAAATTGAAAGTATTGTTCATTTTTTAAGAGTCAAAGGAGATCTTAGGGCAACTAGGCCCTCCCTTCCACGCCCTAAATGCATCAGATAAAAATTTTGAGATAGACATTTTGTTTAAAATAGTTCATAGTTCAGATAACGCCCTTTTTCCCCAATCCATTAGATAAAAATTTTTAGATAGCCATTTTGTTAAAAAATAGGTCAAACATTAGCTAATAAAAACTCCGAGGTTGACATAAGCCCATTTTTTCACTTTGATATTGTTACTTTGATACCAGTTTTGATACTATGAGGAACATTTGATTTTTTTTTTTTAAATTTGATTTTGAAATAAGGAATTTTAAAAACTTGAAACTTTTGCAATGAAAAACGAACATAAATCAATTAAAAAAACAGCTTTCCGAAAAATAAGTTTTTTAAAGAAATGCAAAAGCCATTTTTAACTTTAGCTGAGAAGATACAAATACCTGTTAAAATTCAAACTCAAAACGACCAGGACTTACTATTAAAGTATAAATGAAACACAAAACAAACAGAAATTTAATAAACAATCATAGCAAAAACATACTACAACAAGTAATAATATAAATGAATAAATATATCTTAAGGCGATTGATTCTTAGATTGAATATGAAAATCAAGCTTAAAACAAAAAAAAATAATTTGCTATTGAAGTACAAATGAAATGTAAAACGAATAGAAATTAAATAAACAATCAATGCAAACAAACATGCAATAGATGTTAATGTTAATGAATAAATAAATCTAAAAATGAGTGAAACTTATATTGAATATGCAAATCAAGCTTGAAACGCTTCATTACAAAGAAAATATTTGTAATATAATTCGTATTCAGTTTAAAACGCCAATGACGCAGTAGGTGTGTTGGTTTTTTATTTACAGTTAAGGAAGGGGGCAGTACCCAAACTCATGTTTGTAGTGAAACTATATTCGTCTTGAACAACTTTAGAAAGACCTAATAAATTAAACTGAATATTTAATGTATAATGATACTAATTACTGAAAGATCATCAGTTCAAAATTTTGCCATAATTTTAATGTTTATTTTCAATATTAAGTAAAAAAGAAATATTTGCAATAAATTGGTTTTCAGCAAAGCGCCAATGACGCGGTAGGTTTTGGACTTTTACAGTGAGAGAAGGAGGTGATACCCAAACTCCTGCTTGTAGTGATTTTTGTTCGTTTCAAGCTTGATTTGCATATTCAATTTAAGTTTCACTCGTTTTAAGATTTATTTACTCATTTACATTAATATCTATCGGGTTGCAGTGGTAGCTAGTAATCCGGGTTGCATACATTAAGGAATGAACTGTAGCCCATAGTAACTGAAGTAATGAAAGGAATCATTATATAGATGATTATTTTAGTTATGTTCGTTAAAAAATCATTCCTTCCAAAGATGACCTTTTTTTTTTATTACATTAAGGAACAAACTCTAGCCCATAGTAACTGAAGTAATAAAGGGAATCATTATATACATGATTATTTTGATTATCCGGGTGGCAGCAGTAGCTAGCAGCCTAGTAAGAGACGATCACGTCCAATGTTAAGAAATATAATCACCCATAACTCCTAAAAAGAGAAGCAGATCAAAACAAGAGTTACACCATTAGAACCGCCTTGTCCGAAATGCCAATATAGGAAACTTTCTGCCCCTTTCTCTACAGTAAAGAACGAACCTTAAGGCCATTGTAAGAGAAATAAGAATATCCGGGTTGCAGCGGTAGCTAGCAACCTAGTAATTACATAATCCGGGTGGCAGCGGTACATAGCAACGTAGTAAGATACGCTATATTAAAAGTTGATAGTTTGAATAACAAATCATTACATATATTGGACTTAATAAGCTGCCTGATTCTTTGAGGTTCGTCTCTTACTATTCCAAAGAAGAAAAAGCAAAAGGCTGTTTTCTGCTTGTAATAAGGGTTTTTGGGTTTTTCTAATAAAGAACGAATATAATGTTATTATAATGACATTGATAAGCTTACTGTTTACGACTTATTAAAAAGATACAAAGGAATTAATTTTTCTCGTATTTCCATATATGACATGATAAGTGAATGGAATATTTATGCACGTTTATCTATCGACAAGACTAACCATATATGACGTAATGAGTGACTTGAGGTAAAAAAATAAAAATAATAATTTTATTTTAGTTTTCATCAAACAGTTCTGGGTAACGAACTGTATAGTATGTACATAAAGGATCGATATGGTTTACAGTAAAGTTACATAAAGAATCAATATAGTTCATCATAAATGGTGTCAGTCAAGAGAATATCATGTAGTAGTTATTAATAGAAGTCGTGTTTAGACTTTAAATTAGTAAATGTGTAAAAATTTACTTCGGCAGGATTGAACCTGTGAACACATCCAATCAAAATTTTGAGATAGCTGTTTGTTCAACGTAGTTAAAATTCTGGAAATCAGGTCTTTGAGGATGACAAACCCTCCCCCCACAGACCTCAGGGCAAGGATTGTAAGTTAAGCTCTGGGGGCATATAAGGTTTTAATAGAAAAGGTTGTTGTGGAAACTTCAAAAAGGGCTAATTCAATTGGAAATTTAAATGGCTAGTGCCCTTTTTAATAGTCGAAAGTGATTGGAAGGCAACTAAAACCCCTTCAATAACTACCATTTCCCCAGACACATCCAATAAAAATTTTGAGACAGCCATTTTGTTCAACGTAGTTGAAAGTTCTGGAAACTATATCTTTGAGCAGGACACTCCCCCCCCCCACAGTCTTCAGGGCAAGGGTTATGCCCTGGGGGCATTTATGCCCCAAGGGTATAACTGGGGGCATATATGCCTCGCCCTTTTTTCCCAAATGTATCCGATAACAAGTTTGAGATAGCTATTTTGATAAAAAATAGTTCTAAGATCTTATAACAAAAACTCCGGTGTCGTCACAACCACCCAGGGCCCGGGGGCAGGCGTTGTAAGCTATGCCCTGGAGGCATATATGGTTCTTATGGAAAAGGTGATTGTATAAACTTCAAAGAGGGCTCATTTGGTTGGAAATTGAAAGTTCTAGTTCATTTTTAAGATTCAAAAGAGATTGAAGGGCACCTAGCCCCCCCTCTCCACGCCCTTTTTCCTCAAACCCATCCGATAAGAGTTTTGAGACAGCCGTTTTTTTACAAATAGTTCAGGACCATATAACGAAAACTCCGGGGTCAACATAGCCCCTCAGGGCCCGAGGACAGGCGTCATAAGTTATAAATAATTTCTGAGACCACACTGGCTAATCATGATAAACAAAAAATCGCGAAGAAAGGAAACGAGGACAATTAACAGCCAGTGAAAAAAACTTTTTTCACTGGCTGTTAATTGTCCTCGTTTCCTTTCTTCGCGATTTTTTGTTTGTCATAAGTTATGCCCTGGGGGAACATATGGTTCTTATGGATGGGATGCTCGTAAAAACTTCAGAGAGGGCTCATTTGATTGGAAATTGAAATTTCGAGCTCACTTTTTAATAGTAAAAAGAGATCCGAGGGCAACTTACCCCCTCCCCTCCCTAATGCCTTCTTTTTCCAAACCCATCTGATGAAAATTTGAGATAGACATTTTGTTAAAAATAGTTCAAAGGTCGGATAAGAAAAACTCCGGTGTCAATAGAACCCCCTAGGGCCTGGGGGAAGGCGTTCCAAGTTATGCCCTAATGGCATGTATTGTTCTTATGAAAGGGATGCTCGTATAAACTTCATAGAGTGCTCATTTGATTGGAAATTGAAAGTTCTAGTTCATTTATTAAGATTCAAGATATTTAAGGGCAACTAGCCCCCCCCCCCCACGCTCTTTTTTCCAAAGCCCATCCACTACAAGTTTTAAGACAGCCAGTTTTTTTAAAAAAATTTCAAAAATTAGACAACAAAAACTCCGGTGTCATCATAACCCCACAGGGGGTAGGCGTTGTAAGTGCTGTTCTGGGGGCGCATATTGTTCTTATGAAAGGGATTCTCGTATAAACTTCAGAGAGGGATCATTTGATTGGAAATTGAAAGTTCTTGTTCACTTTCTAAAGATCAAAAGATATCCGAGGGCAACTAGCCCCCCGCCCATACATCCTTTTTTCCCCAAGCCCATCCGATAAAATTTTTAAAATAGCCACTTCATTAAAAATAATTCAAAGGTCAGATAAGAAAAACTCCTGTGTCGACGCAGCCCCCCAGGGCCCGGAGGCAGGCGTTGTAAGTAATGCTATGGGGGCATATATAGTTCTGTCGGAAGTGATGCTCGTATAAACTTGGGAGGGCTCATTTGATTGGAAATTGAAAGTTATTGTTCACTTTTTAAGAGTCAAAGGAGATCGTAGGGCAACTAGCCCCCCGCTCCACGATCTAAATGTTTCAGATAAAAATTTTGAGATAGATATTTTGTTAAAAATAGTTCAAAGTTCAGATAATGCCCTTTTTCCTCAAATCCATCTGATAAAATCTTTTAGATAGCCAATTTGTTAAAAATATAGTTCAAACACTAGATAATAAAAACTCTGAGGTTGACACAAAATCCATTTTTTCACTATGATATTGTTACTTTGATGCCAGTTTTGATACTTTGAGGAATATCTGATTTTTTTGAAAAATTTGATTTTGAAATAAGGAATTTTTAAAAACTTGGAACTTTCCAATAAAAAACGAACAAAAATTAATTAAAAAAAACTTTCCGAAAAATGAGTTTTTTAAAGAAAAGTAAAAGCCATTTTAAACTTAAACTCAGAAGATAAAAATACCTGTTAAAATTCAAACTCAAAACGACCAGAACTTACTATTATAGTATAAATGAAACCCAAAATGAACAGAAATTAAATAAACAATCATAGCAAAAAAAATACAACAAGTAATAATATAAATGAATAAATAGATCTTAAAGCGAGTAATTCTTAGATTGAATATGAAAATGAAGCTTAAAATTAAAAAAAAAAAAATTTGCTATTGAAGTACAAATGAAACGTATAACGAAAAGAAATTAAATAATCAATGCAAACAAACATACAATAGATATTAATGTTAATGAATAAATAAATCTATAAAACGCGTGAAACTTAAATTGAATACGCAAATCAAGCTTGAAACGCTTGATTCCAAAGACACATAATTTGTAACATAATTTGTTTTCAGTTAAAACGCCAATGACGCAGTAGGCTTTTGGTTTTATTTAAAGTTAAGGAAGGGGGCAGTATCCAATCTCTTGTTTGTAGTGAAACTATATTCTTCTTGAAGAACTTTAGAAAGAACTAACAAATTAAACTGAATATTTGATGCATAATGATACTAATTGCTGAATGCGCATCAGTTCAAAATTTTGCTATAATTTTATTATTTATTTTCAATATTAAGTACAAAAGAAAACATTTGTAATAAAATTGGTTTTCAGTAAAGCACCAATGACGCGGTAGGTTTTAGACTTTTACAGAGAGAGAAGGAGGTGATACCCAAACTCTTGCTTGTAGTGATGTTTTTTTCGTTTTCAAGCTTGATTTTCATATTCAATTTAAGCTTCACTCGTTTTAAGTTTTATTTATTCATTTACATTAATATCTATTGTATGTTTGTTTGCATTGGTTGCTTATTTAATTTCTGTTCGTTTTAAGTTTCATTGGTACTTCAATAGCAAAATATTTTTCTTCGTTTTAAGCTTGATGTTCATATTCAATCTAAGCATTACTCGCTTCAAGTTTTATTTATTTATTTATATTATTACTTTTTGTATGTTTTTTGCTATGATTGTTTACTTAATTTCTGTTCGTTTTGGTTTCATTTATTCTTTAATAGTAATTTCTGGTCGTTTTGAGTTTGAATTTTAACAGGTATTTGTATCTGCTGAGCTTAAGTTTAAAATGGCCTTTACTTTTCTTTAAAAAACGTATTTTTCGGAAAGTTTTTTTAAAATTAATATTATTTAAGGGCAGATTCAATCTCAGAGACGAAATCTGTGGGGGAATGCGCTGGCCACCGTTTTATGTCTAGAGTTTGCTTTACAGAGCGAAGCTTGGTCCCCTGGTCGTCTTAAGAGTAACCGAAACTCTAGAATATGGTGTTTGGATACCAATAGAACTTCAAAAGAATTAAATTTTTATTCTGATTTTAAATATATACGTTTCACCAAGTTTCACATTAGAAGACGATCACTGGAAAAAAAAAACATTGCATACATTGGATTTAGTTGGCTACTTGATTGTTTGAGGTCCATATCTTACTATTTCAAAGAAGAAAAAGCCGTAGGCTTTTTCCTGTTTGTAATCATATAGCATAGAATGAACCCCAGTTGCAACTGACGTAATCATAATGTTTTACTATAATCCAGGTTGCAGTGGTAGCTAGGAATATGGGTTTCACACATTAAGGTACGAACTGTAGCCCATAGTAACTGATGTAATAAAAGGAATCATTACGTAGAGGATTATTTTAATTATGTTCGTTAAGAAATCATTTCTTCCGAAGATGAATTTTTTTTATTATATTAAGGAACGAACTGTAGCCTATTGCAACTGAAGTAATAAAAGGAGTCATTATGTAGATGATTATTTTAATTATGTTCGTTAAGCAATCATTTCTTCCAAAGATGACTTTTTTTTATTACACTAAGGAACGAACTGTAGCCCATAGTAACTGAAGTAATAAAAGGAATTATTATATATATGATTATTTCAATTATCCGGGTTGCAGCGGTAGCTAGCAACCTAGTAAGAGACGATCACGTCCAATGTTAAGCAATAGTATCACCCATAACTCCTAAAAAGAGAGGTAGATCAAAACAAGAGTTACACCGTTAGAACCGCCTTGTCGGAAATCCCAATATAGAAAACTTTCTGTCCCTTTCTCTAGAGTAAAGAACGAACCTTAAGGCCATTGTAAGAAAAATAAGAATATCTGGGTTGCAGCGGTAGATAGCAACCTAGTAATTACATAATCCGGGCTGCAGTGGTATCTAGCAACAAAGTAAGAAATGCTATATTAAAAGTTGATCATTAGAAAAACAAAGCATTACATTTATTGGACTTAATAAGCTACCTGATTCTTTAAGGTTCGTCTCTTACTATTCCAAAGAAGAAAAATCCGTAGGCTTTTTGCTTTTTGTAATAAGGGTTTTGGGTTTTTCTAATAAAGAACGAATATAAAGTTATTATAATCACATTGATAAGGTTACTGTTTACAACTTGTTAAAAAGATACAAAGGGATTAATTTTCTCTCTTTACAAAGGGATTAACTTCGGCAGGAATTGAACCTGTGACGTTCGGATTAGAATTCCAACACGCTATCTACTCTACCATATAGGCTACCAAGGATACAATTTTTAAATAGTTTATATTATGCTGAAATGATTAAATTAAAACTACTTAAAGGATCTTCATAGTCCATCATAAACTTTTTGGTCAAAAGGATCTCTTGTAGCAGTTTTTAATAGATGTTTTGTTTAGACTTTAAATGGGTAAAAGTTACCTGCAGCAGGAATTGAGCCTGCGACCTTCGGAGTAGATATACAACAAACTAACCCCTGCGCAATACAGGCTTTTAAGGATCTAATTTTAAAATAGTTTATGTTATTATAATCAAACAGTTCGTGGTAACGAACTGTATAGTAAGAGTGAACCGGCTCAATAGTAGACGAAACTCTAAAAAACAGAACGTTGATACCAATAGACACATCAAAGGAACTGGATTTCTATGAAAATTTTAAATATATAAGTTTCATTAAGTTTAGTTTGACCCGTCAAAAGTTACAAGCCTGAAAAAATTGCCTTATTTTCAAAAAAAGGGGCAAACACCCCCTAAAAGTCATAGAATTTTAATGAAAATAACACCATCAGATTCAGCGCATCAGAGAACCTTACTGTAGAGGTTTCAAGTTACTATCTGCAAGAGTTACTCGTCTCAATAATAACCGAAACTCTAAAAATTTTAACTCGGAATTTTAATATTAATAGATAGATCAAAAGAATCGGATTTTTATGCTGATTTTAAATATATAAGTTTCATCAAGTTTACCTCGACAAAAGAAAGTTACGAGCCTCAGAAAAACTTACCTTATTTTAAAAAAAGGGGAAAACACCCCCTAAAAGTCATATAATCTTAATCAGAAAACCTTACTGTCGAGGTTTCAAGCTCCTTTCTGCAAAAATTTCAAATTTGATATTTTTCTGCCAAAAGAAAGATTACGAATGCTTGTTTATTTGTTTTTTGCTTTTCTTTTCTTACATAAAGGATCAATAACGTTCGTGATAAATAGGGCCTAAGCTACTTTCAGGGGATATAGCTAAAACCGGTAAAGAACAAACCACGGCACATAGTAAGTAAAAATTAAGATAATAAAATCTTCTGTTAAATGGGTTTTCCCGACTCTTTCAAGGTCGTCTCTTACTATTCCAAATATGAAAAACCATAGGTTTTTTCCTGTTTGTAATTTACATAAAGGATCGATTTAGTTCATTATAAATGTAGATTATATATCAGTTGAACAAAATGTCTATATTAAATGGCGGTCTACTCTGAAACCAGTAAAGAGTAATTCAATTATAATTCGGTCATAATGTCAAGATGTGTTTTAGCCTGTGTTCATTTATGTATTTACCATTCCTGTGCTTTTACCGTCTCAATAGTAACCAAAACTCTAAAAAACGGAATTTCAATATCAATAGATACATCAAAAGAATTGTATTTTTATGTTGATTTTAAATGTACAAGTTTCATCAAGTTTACTCATATCCATCAAAGGTTATGAGCCTGAAAAAATCGCCTTATTTTCCAGAAAAGGGGGAAATATCCCCTAAAAGTCATAGAATCTTAATAAAAACCACACCATCAGATTCAACGCACCAGAGAACTTAACTGTAGAGGTTTCAAGCTCCTACCTGCAAAAATCTGGAATTTTGTATTTTTTGCCAGAAGAAAGATCACGGATGCGTGTTTATTTGCCTTTTTTTCTTTTCCCCAGGGGTAATCGTGTTGACCCAGAGTTCCTAGAATTTTGCGAGAGGGCCTATTTGAACAGAAACTAAAATAATATACAGTAACAGCTATGTCAATAGCTGCAGGTACAATAAAGCAAACAGCTTCAGACGACAGAGTCAACAGCTGCAAGTACAATATACGTGTAAAAACTATGCCAATAGCTGAGGGATTACAACAATTCCGAAACCTTAAAAAAAAAAAACAAAAGTTTGAAGCTTAGTAGAAATCATTGTTAGAAATCGAACTTGCTGTAATAATCAAATATTTTTGAATAGACTTTGAATCAGAATATCTTTGAATAGGGTGAAAATACATTAAATTGATTAAAGAGCAAAAAACTGGTAATTGCAAAAAATATTTACATGTATCTTAACAAGGGATTACAACAATTCAAAACCTTAAAAAAGAAAACCAAAAGTTTGAAGCTTAGTAGAAATCGTTGTTAGAAAAACAATGAATTTTTTTTATGTGAGTGACGTCATTCTATATACATCAGTATTGCAATGACATTGCCCACTTATGTGGAAAAGTTGAAGATTTCATGTACGGAGAAGTTTATATAAACTGTTTAAAGAGCAAAAAACTGGTAATTAAAAAAAATATTTGTATATATTTTGACAAGGGATTACAACAATTCCAAAACCTTAAAAGAGAAAACCAAAAGTTTGAAGCTTAGTAGAAATCATTGTTAGAAATTCTAATATCGCTGTTAACAACGATTTCTACTAAGCTTCAAACTTTTTGGTTTTCTTTTTAAAGGTTTTGGAATTGTTGTAATCCCTTGTCAAAATATATACAAAATATTTTTGCAATTATCCGTTTTTTGTTCTTTAAACAATTTAATATAAACTTCTCCATACATGAAAATCTTCCATTTTTTCATATTCCAAAAGCGTCATTACTGATTTTTTTTTTGGTTTATGCGCAATGTTTCTTTAAGTCGTGAAAAAGAAAGCTGAAATTTTTTTTTATTTTAGATCGGAATCTCTAAGGTTATTAGGTAAACTGCAAAATATTTATGGAGCCTTAGCAATAATTTTAATCTTTTAATTCAAAACTAGAAAAATACCTGAAAATCGTAAAATTAGTTTTTTTTTGTTAAATAAAACCAACTCGCTACGTGATTAAGATTACAGATTTTAACTCGACCAGTTACATAATGTTATTGCCGATAAATGATTTGAGTAACTCATCGTTACATTCTGCTGCTGCACAAGGACAATTGGCTTTATGTAAGCTGCTGATTTCAGGTGGTGCTAATGTTAATGCCTTAAACAATTGGTATCAAAAACACCGTTGTGCTATGCTATGAAATATAAAAAAATAGCTGTTTGTAAGCTGCTGATTTCAAATGGTGCTAACGTAAATGGTTCAAAAAATGGGCTATGGCAGGCATGGGAATGGATTCCATTATGTTATGCTGCTAACCAAGGAAACATAGCTGTTTTTAAGCTGCTGATTTCAGAAGGTGCCAATATACATGCTTCTAATTTCCGCTACCGCTATCAGACACCGCTACATCTTGCTGCTTATCAAGGAGAAGTAGCTGTTTGTAAGCTACTAATTTCAAAGGGTGCCAATATAAATACCTTTGATATTTGTAATCAAACACCATTACATCTTTCTCTTAATCGATATCTATATCTTAAAAGACAGGATATAAACGAGACAACAGGATATCTCGATATTTTTAAGCTGCTGATTGAAAATGGTGCCAATATAAATACCTCCGATATATTAGAGGGTCACACACCATTACATAATGCTGCTGAGCATGGAGATGCTGCTGTTTGTAAGATGCTGATTTCAAATGGTGCCAGAATAAATGCTTTAAATTCTCATAATGACACGCCTTTAATGCTAGCTTTTTCTAAAAAAACATGTTGCTGTAACTGAAGATCTTCTCGAAAACAACGCAGTTGTTTGGAAAAACAACCTTCCTTATGGAAAAGATCATGTTTCCATGATAAACGTGAAAGATATATATCTTTCAATGCTCACTTGGCTAGTACAAAAGATGAATGTAAAAGTGGCAGTAGCTAAGAAGTGGTTTTCGAGACTCTGTAACCTTGCCTTTAAAACTTATGACTTCAACGCATTAACGCTGAAATCAATGTGCCGGGACTTGATAAGAAAAGATGATAGTCATATCCAAATATGCAATAATTTTACTAACTTTTAGCATTCCAAAAACTTTGAAAAATTACTTAATATATGGAGAAGAACTTCAAATATTGTTTAAAAAAAAATATTTTTGCAGAAATTTCATCTCCTAAGAACAAAAAACAAAAAATATCGTAGAAACGAAACTATTTTCTGTGATGAAGAGAAGAACTAATCTGTATAGTGACACTAAATAAAAGTTTGGTCCAATATCATCCTTCAAACTAAGGGTTTCTGATTCGATAATTTTAAAGTTGGTCAAACATGCAATTTGTTTGTAGACGGACATCATTTATGGTCCACTCTATTGATCTGAAATTATTTTAATGAATACATTGAGCTTAGTCTGCTATTTAGACTGTTCAAGCTCTTGACATATTACAGCTCTTAAGTTGACATTGGATGCAGCTTGACACCTTTTCACCGCCACTCTTATTGACGGTTAAGCCTGGGCATGATTAAAAGGAGCTTTTCAACTGAAAACAAGGAACAGATTTGAAACCTATTTGGACAGATTATTTTTTTTATATGGAGGTGGCTGTCTCCTCCTTACTCTTTACTGTGAAGTTTGGCTTTTGTCCATATATTTAAAGAAAACTTGCAATTGAGAAAAAGAGATTTTTCAAAGTAATAGAAAACTTGTTGTTGAGTGAGCAAGGTGTTGAGAAGGGGGCAGTCCCCTTTTATACAGAATTATTTCAATTTATTTTAAGTTTTGAACTTGCTCCTTACTTTAGTTGAAAAGCCTTTTCTATTTTTTAATTACATTTATTGAAAATGTAAAGTTTTATGAATACAATAGTTTTGGTAACGCAAAAAGATCAATGTTTCAATGATCTCTGTTTGGATTTTGATGG
Source organism: Artemia sinica (assembly GCA_027921565.1). Taxonomy (NCBI): domain Eukaryota; kingdom Metazoa; phylum Arthropoda; class Branchiopoda; order Anostraca; family Artemiidae; genus Artemia; species Artemia sinica. The sequence continues at coordinate 32,166,117 of CM051257.1, forward strand.
GTAATCAAACAGTTCCTGGTAACGAACTGTAAATAAGGAGCGACCCCGGATCAATGGTACCCAAAACTGTAAAGAAACGGAATCTTGATACCAATAGATATATCAAAAGAATTGGCTTATTATGCTATTGTAAATATATAAGTTCAATTAAGTTAGTATTGCCCATCACAAGCTAAGAGCCTGAAAAAATTTGTCTGACTTTCGAAAAAAGGGTGAAAGACCCTCTAGAAGTCATAGAATTTTAATGAAAATCACACCATCAAATTTACCGCATCGAAGAACCCTACTCTAGAGGTTTCAAGCTTTTATCTGCAAAAATGTAGAATTTTATTATTTTTGCCAGAAGAAAGATCACGGATGCGTGTTTATTTATTTTGTTTTTTTTCCGAGGGGTCATCGTATCGACCCGGTGGGCCTAGGACGTCATTCTTACAGAAATGAAAAGTTCTAGTGTCCTTCTTAAGTGACAAAAAAAATGGATGGAAACTGGGCCCCCTCCAAGGCCTCTTTTTTCCCAAATTGTCTGGTCAAAATTTTGAGATAGCATTTTCATTCAGCATATTTGAAAGACCAAATAACTGTCTTTGGAGATAAAATGGCCCCCTAAAGACCCTAGGGAAAGGTTTTTAACACATGCAAATGCACAGTCCAGATTGAATCATTTAAATAGTAGACGGCAAAATGATGCAGCAATTAAAACATGTCTTCTGCATCATGGGCGTAGGGAATGGGGTGGCTTCCCCTCCCCCTAGATATTCAAATGTACGCTAAATATTAGAGGGAACTTTTTGTATATGGGAATTTTCCTGTCACATGTTCACTGGTAGATGGTTGAAAAGCTTCCCCCCTCCTTTTTTTCTTTTCTTGAAAAACTTCTTTTGTGGAACAAAGTTTTTTTAATTAATTTCTGTTCGTTTTATATTGACATATTCTTTTCAGGGAAAAAGAAAATGATACTTTAAATCTTTTTGTTTTTAGGAATTTATAGTTTGGCTTGCTATTTGTATGCTGGAGAAAAATTTTCTGCAATTTTTAACAACATGCACCCTTTTAGAAATCTGGACACAAATAGTAGTGTTTAATTTAGTTTCATACCTCCTCTAGTTGACCTGAAATGGAAAACTTAATACCATTTGCAAAAAAAATCTGTTTACTTTCTTTGATAGCTTGGATACACTTACGCTATTTTAACTTGGTTAAATTTTAAGAGCAGAAGTAGCCCCGAAAGTGTGAACATAATACCCTCAGTCGTTCTTGGGATACTGCTGAGATGCCTTATTGGGAATTAGCATTAACACAGTGCATTTTGATTTAATCTTAGGGCAACATTTATTTTTTAAACATGAAGGTAAATGGGAGGGTGGTCGTGGCAGGGGGATTAGTTTCCCTCAAATCACTTTTGACTATAAAAAAGGACATCAGCCCTTTCTATTTTCTATCGAATGAGCCCTTTTCGAAGTTCCTACGACAACTCCTTTGATACAAAGTGCCCTAGTCCAAAGAACAACAACAACAACAAAATAATACATTATACCCACATCGATATTTACTATAAAAATGCCAAGCCTTCCAATCACTTTCGACTATTAAAAAGGGCACTAGGTCTTTCGATTTCCAATCGAATGAGCCCTTTTTGAGTTTCTAGGACAACACTTTATATAAACACCTTTATGCCCTCAGGGCATAAATTGCAACCCCTACCCTTAGGGCTGTGAGGGTGGTTGTCATCCTCTATGAACTAATTTCCAGAACTTTCAACTATGTTAAACAAAATGGTTATCTCAAAATTTTGATTGGATGTGTCTGGGAAAATGGTGGACGTGAGAGGAGCGCTAGTCACTCTCCAATCACTTTCCACAATTAAGAAAGACACTAGCCCTTTCAATTTCCAATCAAAAGAGCCCTTTTGATGTTTCTACGACAACACTTTCAATAAAAAACCTTATATGCCCCCAGGGCATAAACTTACAACCCTTGCCATTAGGGCTGGGGGGAGGGGTTGTCATCCCCAAAGACCTAATTTCCAGAAACTTTCTGTAACGTTGAACAAAATGGCTCTCTGAAAATTTTGTGAAAATGTGTTTGGGGGAATGGTGGGCGTAAGAGGGGGGTTAGTTACCCCCCAATCACTTTCAACTATTAAAAAGGGCACTAGCCCTCTCAACTTCCATTTGAATGAGCCCCTTTTGAAGTTTTTACGACAACTCTTTCTATAAAATTCTTGTATGCCCCAAGGGCATAACTTACAACATTTGCCCTGGTGGTTCTGTGGGGTTTGTCATCCTTAAACACATAATTTCCAGAACTTTCAACTACGTTGAACAAAATGGCTATCTCTAAACTTTGATAGAATATGTTTGGGGAAATGGTGGGCGTGAGAGGGGGGGTTAATTACGCTCCACTCACTTTTGACTATTAAAAAGGGCAATTTCAATTTCCAATCAAATGAGCCCCTTTTGACGTTTGTACAACAACTTTCTATATAAACCTTATATGCCCCCAGAGGATAACTTACAACCCTTGCACTGAGTGCTCTGATGGGGTTATCATCCTAAAAGATCTAATTTCCAGAACTTTCGACTACGTTGCGCAAAATGGACAGCTCAAAATTTTGATTGGATGTGTTTGGGGAAATGGTGGGCGTGAGAGGGGGGTTAGTTGCCCTTCAATCACTTCGCTAAAGCTATTATGTAAAATGCAAAAATACTTATGGTGCCTGACCAATAATATTAATTTTTTAATTTAAACTAGAGATACCTGAAAATTTTTAAGTTAGTTTTCTTTTTTGTTAGGTTTTAGTTACTCGATACGTGATATCATGTTTTACGTTATGGATTGTCTAGTAAAAATAAAATTAGCTTATGAATCAGTATTAACCATTGGAGTTGTGGGAGATTATATTATTTAGAAAAGAAGATGAATGTGCCAGTTCTGGATACTTTTGGTAGTGTTGCTCAAAAGTGCATTGACAGTATAAGAGGATTGTTTTCCAATAAAAGTGATCCAATAAAGACAAAATATGGTGAAGTTCAAATACCACCAGTGGAAAAAACTGGAGAATCCAAAAAGACTTTAACAGAAGAACTACTTACAAAAATCAATCCTGAAGGAATAAAAGAAATACTGAATAATACAAAAATAGCCATCAATGGCAGAAGCAAAAACAGCCAGAAAAAAAAAAAAGTCAGGTTTTCCTAAACTGAAGGATGAAATCCGTAAAAGTGAATGCACATGTCAACATACTATTAAAATATCATCTTCTGTACGATATGGCAATGGAAGAAACGCCGATACTAAACAGATTTGAATTTTTTTTTTACAATATTCTGAATTTTCAGAAAGTGAAAAAGCATCAGATCAGTCGTCTAACAGAGAAGGAGATTTGGAAGATTCCTCCAACGATTCCTCCAACATCAGTGAAAACTCAGCATCCTCAAGAGAGAGCAGAGAAGAATCACAAGATTCTGAATATTCAGAAAGTGAATGAGCTTCAAAAAGCGAAGAAACTTCAGAAAGTGAAGGAGCCTCAGAAAGTGAAGAAACTTCAGAAAGTGATGGCACGACAAAGTCGTCAATAAGAAATGATTCCGTATCAGAGTATTCATATGCCACTGCAAGCAGTGAATCATCTCATGCCTCGAGTGAATCTTCTGGGGGATTGAAAGAAAGCTCTTCAGTGTCTTCTGAGGGTGAAAACACTTCAGTGTTTATAACATTATTATAGCTTCTAAAGACACAGATTCAGCAAAACAGGAAAGTGGTGTGTAAATTCATCAAAAACTGTAAAATTTGCCTCAGTAAGTAATTCAGATCAGTCGGTTAACAGAGAAGAAGATTTGGAAGATTCCTCCAACAATTCCTCCAACATCAGTGAAATCTCAGCATCCTCAAGAGAGAGCAGAGAAGAATCGCAGGATTCTGAATATTCAGAAAGTGAAGGAGCTTCAAAAATCGAAGAAATTTCAGAAATTGAAGGAGCTTCAGGAAGCGAAGAAACTTCAGAAAGTAATGGCACGGCAAAGTCATCTATAAGAGATGATTCCGTATCAGAGGATTCATATGCCACTGCAAGCAGTGAATCATCTCATGCCTCGAGTGAATCATATGGTGGATCGACAGAAAGCTCTTCAGTGTCTTCTGAGGGCGAAAACACTTCAGTGTTACACAATATTATTATAACTTCTAAGGATACAGATTCAGTAAAACAGGAAAGTGGTGTAGCTTCATCAAAAACTGTAAAATTTGCTTCAGTAAGTAAGTCAGCTGGTTCTTCTCTAATTGAAAAAACCCACATTGACGCTCAATCAAGATCTGAATCTTTGCGTGAAAAATCACCTATAGAAAGTTTGGAAACTAAAAGAGATCCGGAGTCATAGATTGAGTCATTTTTCCAAAAAATGAAGTCATTTTTTTCTAAGAAAAAAAATAAGAAAAAAGAAGAAACAGCAGAAGAAAAAGTAAAAAAACGAACTGTGAAACAAATGATGGAAGATCACCAAAAAAACAAAATAAACTGAAAATTCGTTAGTTACTCGAACATAATCCTCCATCTTCAGAGGAGAGTCCTCCAGCCACAGTGCTGTAGAAACTGTTTACATAGGATGTATTCTATATAATGTAATCGGATTAATGACGCTTCTTGGCAAAAAAGATCCCTGCGTTGCCCCTCCAGTGTGTTGCTACAGCAAAGTTCCATCTCTGTATCTTGTAATTTCAACCTTGGGTCAAACCCACTGTACTACCACAATATATAGATGAATTGTTATGTTTGATGATATTGTCCTGTTAGAGCTAGGTTAAGTTAGGCCAGGTTAGGTTAAGTTAGGCTAGGTTAAGAGTTTTGTTTAGTTTAGTTTGTTTTAGTTTAGAGTTTTAGTTTAGAGCTAGGTTAAGCTAGGCTAGGTTAGGTTAAATTAGGCTAGGTTAAATTAGGCTAAATAGGGTTAATTTAGGTTAAGTTAGGTTAACTTAGTTTAGGTTAGGTTAACTTAAGTTAGGTTGAGTTTGGGTTCAGTTAGGTTAAGTTGTGTGTGAGCGTGTGTGCGTACTTAGCTAATGGCTTAGTTAAACTTGCAATTTGCTTAATCTAAAGCTTGGCTTAGTTTTGTGCAACTGTTGCTTAATTGTCTGCAGCTGTTGGCTTAGTTTTAGATGCAATTATTGGCTTAATTGTCAGTAGCTGCTGACTTAGTTTAGATTCAACTGTTATCATAATTTTCTGCTACTTTTGGCTTAGTTGTACCCGCAGCTAATGGCTTAAATTTATTTGCAATTGTTGGCTTAATTGTCTCCAGCTGTTGGCTGTCTTAGATGTAACTATTGGCTCAATTATCTGCAGCTGTTGGCTTTGCGTTAGATGAAAATGTTGGCTTAATTGTCTGCAGCTTTTGATTTAGTTGTACCCGCAACTAATGGCTTAGTTTTACTTCCAACTTTTGGCTTTATTGTCTGCAGATGTTGGCCTATTTTTAGATGAAACTCTTGGCTTGAAAGTAGTTTTGATGAAACCAAAGGAAAGAGAGCAGAATAAGGAAACACCATGAAATAATGTCTGTTGTCCCATTGTTGGTTGCCTGCCAATAGCTTTTGACCCCTAATAAGGAAAATATAAGTTCTAATTTGTGACTGAGTGACCCCTTTCCAGTTTCCCATAAACATTTTTTCTATATGATTTGGTTGGAGTAACAAAAAAGAAATCAAAATTTTTCATAGTAATGAATAGTAAGTAAATAACGATACTTGTCAATAACGAAAGTATAAGAGCCTTACTATTGATAAATTAAAATCAAAGGATCAGCTTTTTATGGTGATCTAAAATTTGTATTTCATGGGTGCCGGCAGGGGGGGGCAGGGGGGCTATGGACTCCCCCCCCCCCCCCCTGGAATTTAGACCAGAGTAGGAAGAAAATAGAAGTGTAACAACTAATCAAAGAAAAAGAATTTCTTATTTTTGTTTTTTCTTTAAGAACTGATATGAAACTTATTTAGAATCGATTCAGAATTTAATTCAATTCTTAGGTCTTAGATTAACTCAATATAGGTCATTATTTATCTATCTAAAGGAGACCGAAACCGAAACCCGATTTAGGATGTAGAGTAAATGCTCTTAAGGGCATTCTTATGCCCAGCAATGGTGCGACAAGCTTGATAAAGCTTACCGCATTTTGTAATTCATAAACAAAGAAATTTGTATGTATATACAACGTCTTGCCCACCAGGAGTCAGTTTGGTCTTGGTTTTTGCTCATATTTTGTCAAGCTAAAAAACGTAATTCTATTATTTTTTTTTTTTTATTCTTTTCCTTAATTTTAAAGTATAATCCTAGTTAAGGGGTAAGATTCTAATTTTGCTTGAGTCTATAAGGATTATCCTGTGCCTATTCCATTATTTGTATCCTATTATGAATTTTGTTTGCTTTTCTTTCATAATAATGAAACTTAACTTTAGCTTAAACCTGAATAGGAATTTAGTCAAGATACCAGAATTTGTGAATTAAAAATATTGATCTTTTAATAAATCAACAAACAATTAATAATTAATCAAAAAATAATTCTAAATAAAGTACAAATAAATGGCTTAAATTGATTAGTAAAATTAATAGTAATTAGTAAAAATATTAGTAAAATAGCAACCATTCTTTTTTTTGTAGTAAAACTCTTGGTTTTTCTGTACCGGTATAGAATCACATTTTTGTACCACTCACTGTTAGAAATATGATCAGTCCAAAGGTATCATGATCAGTCTGGTGGCCGGCGTTTACCCCCCTCCCCAATATCATGATGATAAAATAAGAAAAATTGTCACAATGCAGTCTACATTTGAAATCCTTCTCAAGATTGCAACCGGCTTATATGACATATTCTCGAACTTTTGCAAAAGCTTTTACCCAGATCCATATCTGCTTAATCGACAGTATTTAATGCAATGAACTCACTGAACCGGGCATAAATCGAAAGTTGTCTTTTTTCAAAGGTTCTATAGTAACAATAGCTTGTCAACGAGTTTGACATAGTAGCTAACTGGTTAAAACTCAAAGATGATACTTAACTGATCAACGAAATACTTCTTTGTATTTTTTTTTTACCACAAAATTTATTTCTCCTCCAATCTCCGCTATTCTGGTATCTGCTCCCCCTGGAAATTTTTCTGCGGGTGCCCTTGGTGTATTTGTTTATTAATTATTAGTGCAGTTATTAGTACACAAGAAAGCTCGTATAATCATAGAAAACACAAGGAAAACAACAGGCCTACGGGGTAATTTTGGTAAAAATATGCATTCAACTTTTGCTTACATTACAAGAGCATCCATGAAGCCACTATAATCAGAAATGTTTCTCCTTAACGGAATGCTGGGAATTTCTGTATTTTACTGTATTCTTGTTTCCTGTTTCCTGAATTTCTTGTATTTATCTAGTTGTCACTTTGAAAAAGAATTCATTTTTTATAGTTATGAAATATAAAGGTGTCAAATAATTTCTGATCGTTTTTTACATAACGCCAGGATATCTGGCTCCACCTCTACGGAAAAATCCCCCTACCCAGAGAAATATCCTCTGGAAAATTCAATCCAGGCAAAAATTTATCTCGGACAATTACCTTTAACATCACATGTAAAATTCAATTGGTAAAGAGAAAGCAAGACATATAAAGAAATTTCGTATAGAAATTCTGACAAATTTACCGGTGTAAAATTTCCCCTGAAAAGTTCACCCCTTGGAAACTTCCCTTTCCATGGAAAATTCTCCTAGTGCAAAAAAACCTCCCAGCAAAAATTCACCGTCCCCTCCCCATCCGAAAAATGTATGCATACTTACCAATAACAAATACTATACGTAAACAATGGGCAAATTTTATAATTTAAAAAACCTGTCCCTAAGGTCTGTAGGGGGCAATTTTATCTCCAAAGACATTTATACACATTTATCTCTCGACAAGACAATTTTTATCCGGGTTGCAGCGGTAGCTAGCAACCTAGTAAGAGACGATCATGTCCAATGTTAAGAAATATAATAACCCATAACTCCTAAAAATAGAGTCAGATCAAATTAAAAAGTACACCATTAGAACCGCCTTTTCTAAAAACCCTATATAGGAAACTTTCTGTCATCTGGGTTGCAGCGGTAGCTAGCAACCTAGTAAGAGACAATAACGTCCAATGTTAAGAATTTGTGTTAATACACCAAGGGCACCCGCAGAAAATTTTCCAGGGGGGGGCAGATACCAGAATAGCGGAGATTGGAAGAGAAATAAATTTTGTGGTAAAAAACAAATACAAAGAAGTATATCGTTGATCAGTTAAGTATCATTTTTGAGTTTTAACCAGTTAGCTACTATGTCAAACTCGTTGACAAGCTATTGTTACTATAGAACCTTTGAAAAAAGACAACTTTCGATTTATGCCATGTTCGGCATGTTCATTGCATTAAATACTGTCGATTAAGCAGATATGGATCTGGGTAAAAGCTTTTGCAAAAGTTCGAGAATATGTCGTATGATCCGTGTAACTTCGAAAAAGAACAACAAAAAAAACTGGAGTAAGAGTAATGGGACGGACACCATCAAAATCTTGATCGTTACCTTTCTTTTTTACGGGAGTAATAAAACCTAATTTCCAACAATTTGGGAATTAACAGTAGAGGTAAATTTCATTAAAAAGTAAGGACAAAGGGGGCTCTGAGAGATTGTCGGCAAAGGCTTTAATTAGTACAATCGGGATGTCTAAAGGACATGTGCTAAACTTTTTAATGTTCTTAATTTTTGCCTTCACATCCGAGGGCGAAATAACGGGAAAATTGAGAGAGCACAAATCATAAGGAGTGTCAAAAGAAAGAGGAGGGAGGTTCTGAACTATGGAAGAAAGAACCCTGTTCAGATCATTGGCTGTAACTGAAGGGTCTTCTTGGAAATGGAAATCTTTATTATTATGTCTTTTCCCACAAATTTTCTTTATTCTATTATACCATTGTTTTGGCTTTGTAGAAAATAAATCCTGGACTTTGCATTTGTAATATGAAGAAGCATAAAAGGAAAGAGATAATTATTTACGAATAATAGTATTCCGCCTCCCTTTTTACCTAGGGGGTTATCATGAGGACGAAGTTTTATGAATTAGGAGTAGTTATTAATTCTCAATAAAGCAGGGTTCTGTGCTTGGACCTCAGTTAGGGCAATTACATCAATTTTTGTGTACTTGACAGAGGGCCTCTAGCTCGATCAATTTGTCGAAATTCAGGCTTTTGGCGTTCGTAACAAGCAACTTTGGGAAAGTAAAAGCATATTAGGAAAAGAGATAATTCTTTCCGAATACTTAGTATTTCCAGCCTCCACTTTTTTACCCTAGGGGGGTAGTTACTAAAGAGGGAAATTTTTTTGTTTGTTAATTGTGGGAGACAGTGGGGGGTGGGAGGGAACGTGGATCTGGGAAAGGCGAGGCATCTTTTTCGGGATGAAGGCTGGGATACATTTGAGAAGCAGGATTAAACTTCTGGTTGGGTTGAGCAAGGAGGGTTTGAGAGAAAAGGGCCACATCTTTTAAATTTGGGTCACTCTTGTCTGATAATATTTGGGAGGGAAATAAGACGGTGGTATTTTCAGGGGGTTCAATTTGGGAGGAGTTAACTGGAGTGTTAAGAGGGAAGGGATTTTTGCTGGGAATATGGAGTTTTTTTCTGGGTGGTAAAGGTGGAAGTTTTTTTGAGTGTGCAGGGTGGATTTGGGATAAAAAAGGAAGAGTATGTGCTGAAGAGCTAATTTTACTAATTGAATGAAGGGGGCTCCGCTTGTGGGTTGATTGGGAACTGGTAACTATTTTCATATTAAAAGCTTTACTGCGCCTGCTAATGCACAATAATCCCTGTTTTTCAAATGTAATAACTTGCACTTAGTTTCAAAACATAGGCCACTTTGAAATTTATGGCAGGGTTTGGAATGGGAAATGGAGCAATAATTGTCGTTACTGTGACCAGTAGTTAAAAAACACATACAAGGGTGAACAAAGGTACAATCACTCTTTTTTATACACTTGTTGGCCAAGTGAGAACGGCAGGCAATAGAATTCTTCCTGATTTGGCTTCAGGAACCGATTTACTAATAATACTCAAGTTGTCACTGACCCCTGGATCTGGAATATTGGCTGAATTCACACTTAAATTGTCACTGACCTCTGGATCTGGAATATTGATTGAGTTTTCATTTAAGTTGTCACTAACCTCTGGAACTAGGTCACCGATTAAATTCATATTTGAGTTGACATTTGCTTCACTTAATATTTATGTCTTGGGAGTTGTGGCTTCTGGATTGAATTGCAGTTGGTTTCAAATTAGCGATTTGTTTATTTGTATTCACAGACTTAAGTGTGTTCTTAATTATATTCCCCCTAAGATCAATGAAAGTAGAAATTTCGTTGGTATTGAACTCGAGTTTTTTTTTCAGCACTAACAGGGAGGGGAGGGTCATATAGGGGGCTGGAATCACAATTGGCACAAGGAAAATTTTCAGTCTGGCAGGAGACATCATTAAAAGGCTCAAAATTAGATTAAAAATCCGTCTGGGTACTGGCTTCTTTAGTTTCTAGCAGAAAATCAGTCTGGCAACTGGTTAAAACTGGTAGGGGAGTAGTCTGACACTCGCTTTGGGCTGCAATGAATTTCAAATAGTAGACTGTATTGTGACAATTTTTCTTATTTTATCATCATGATATTAGGGAGGGGGGGGGGGGTGGTAAACGCCGGCCACCAGACTGATCATGATACCTTTGGACTGATCATATTTCAAACAGTGAATGGTACAAAAATGTGATCTATACCGGTATAGAAAAACCAAGAGTTTTACTACAAAAAAAGAATGGTTACTTTTTTACTAATATTTTTACTAATTACTATTAATTTCACTATTCAATTTAAGCCATTTATTTGTACTTTATTTAGAATTATTTGCTGATTAATTATTAATTTTTGGTTGATTTATTAAAAGAGCAATATTTTTAATTCAAAAAGTCTGGTACCTTGACTAAATTCCCGTTCAGGTTTAAGTTGAAAGTTAAGTTACATTATTATGAAAGAAAAGCAAGCAAAATTCATAATAGGATACAAACAATGGGAGAGACACAGGATAATTCTTATTGGCTTAAGCAAAATTAGAATCTTACCCCTTAACTAGGAATGTACTTTAAAAATTAAGGAAAAGAATAAAAAATTAGAATTACGTTTTTAGCTTGACAAAATATGAGCAAAAACCAAGACCAAACTGACTCCTGGTAGGGCAAGACGCAGAATATACATAAAACTTTCTTTGTTTATTAATTGCAAAATGCGGTAAGCTTTATCAAGCTTGTCGCACTATTGCTGGGCATAAGAATGCCCTTGAGAGTATTTACTCTACACCCTAAATCGGGTTTCGGTTTCGGTCTCCTATAAATAATGACTTATATTGAGTTAATCTAAGACCTAAGAATTGAATTAAATTCTGAATCGATTCTAAATAAGTTTCATAGCAGTTCTTAAAGAAAAAACTAAAATAAGAAATTCTTTTTCTTTGATTAGTTGTTACACTTTTATTTTCTTCCTACTCTGTGTCTAAATTCCAGGGGGAGGGGTCCATGGCCCCCTGCACCCCCCCCCCGGGGGGTGCCCATGAAATACACATTTTGGATCACCATAAAAAAGCTGATTCTTTGATTTTAAGTTATCAATAGTTAGGCTCTTATACTTTCGTTATTGACAAGTATCGTTATTTACTTACTATTCATTACTATGAAAAATTTTGTTACTCCAACCAAAGCATATAGAAAAAAATGTTTGTGGGAAACTGGAAAAAGGGGTCACTAAGTCACATACTAGAAATTATATTTTCCTTATTAGTCGTCAAAATCTATTGGCAGGCAACCAACAATGGGGCAACACACATTTTTTCCATGGTGTTTCCTTATTCTGCTCTCTTTCCTTTGGTTTCATTAAAATACTTTATAGTCCAAAATTTCCAGGGGGGTCCATGCCCCCCTCTGCCGGCACCCATGCAAGAACCGAAACTGTTTTGTGGAATTCCACGTTAGCTAAATTGCTGTGAGACTGTTTTTGTAATAGTTATCTTGAAAATAAATGTGTTAAATAATTAGTGCTTTTACTAATACTAACAATAAGTACTTTTACTAATAATTAGTACTTTTACTCCTGACCGCTGTTGTCAAATGACAACATTCCAGATTTCCGTTTTCCAGCCGTGGTAAATTCTTGAAAACATGCAGAGTATATCTGGAGATCCCATACGTTCAGAAACTTAAGAATATGATTTTTTTAATGGCTGAAAAAATGGGGGTCAGAAGGGGTTAATGGTTTGATCCAGTTGAAAATTAGAAGATGAATAAATTAACTCACCTTTCCTTGTGACACTTCTACAGCGAAAGGCAACAAGAGTTGAGAGGGAAACAAGTCTCCATTAGCTGCTCCAGAAAAGGATTTAGGCCTATCGATTGCAGACAACTAAAGAAAGAAAAGAAGTTACAGCTGCGTTCATAATTAAGCCGAAGTCAATCAATTATTTAAAAGAAACACAGAAAAAAATACAGAACTCTAGACCACCACAGAGGCTTTTTGGCTTGTGAGAGTAGGAGACTAAACATAATATAAAATAATAGCACTAAAAACAAACAGAAGGACAAGAAAAAAAAACTAACCAACACCAAAAACTACCATGCCAATCAAAATAAATGAAATAGACAAATTGAAAAGGAAAGATAAAGGGGAAAAAAGGGAGGAGAGGACTAACTGTCTAGGAATAAGAGGTGGTTGGTTAGTTGTTTTTTAAATTGTCCATAGGAATGACATAGCCGAATTTTAACTGGTAGGGAACTCCAGATGGAGGCACAACATAAAACTGGATTGAAATTTGATCTTACGGTTTTGGTTTTATGAATCCATATCATTTCTGAGAGAAAAAGGAACACAAGATTCATTTCTTAGTTCAGAATTTAAAAGATATAATTGTTTGAAGAAATTAGGGAGGAGTCAATGAAAATACTTAAAAATGAAACAAGAAGAAAGAAAGATGTATGTGGATTGACCATCCAATAGATTCATGCTGAGCTGGTATGTCACCTCAGACACTTTTTTTAAACTTTACTTTAGGTTAGTTTTCTTACCATACCCAAGATTATCCTAAATATGAAGCGCACCACCACTCCCTCAACACCCAATCCTTACATTAAAGCGTAATGTTTGCGTAGCAATGTTTCAAGAAGTATTTTTAGTGTATTTTCTTTCCAAATTGAATATGGTTTTCCAGAGTAAGCTATCATTTCCACAATAAGAGGGATATCAGCCCCTCTTCACCCACAATGCACTCTGCATTCTATAAACAATCTGTAAGTAATTATTCCTTCTAAAGAAGGGGGTGGGGTTAGATTTTAAATCTTTCAATTCATATTAAGCACAATATTAAGCAATATAAATATTTTTACCTTTATAACTATAAAAAATATAATAATATTAACATTTTGATTATTAAATATCAGTATGTATATTAAAACGACAATGCACATTCATTTGCACTTTTCTCAGTAAAGTGCAAATTAGGTTCTGGCCATGGGAAGGCATAGGGTTTTGAGCCCAACTTATGCTAATTCCTGCTCGTTTTGAGTTTGACCCGGTTATTTATTGTAATTTTTGTTCGTTTTGGGTTTCATTTTTTTATCGATGCTGATTTGTGGTAGTTTCACGCTTGGTAGATTATTTGATTTTATTTTTGCTCGGTTTTTGTTAAATGGAGTTCTTTACTTTTCTTTGAAAAACTTATTTTGTGGGAAAAGTTTTTTTTAATTAATGTCGAAATAAGACAAATATAAGTGTCGCATATTCTACTATCTATGCTACTGGATTTAAATTCATAGATGGCGATAAATTATAAATTGAGTTATTAGTTAGGTAAATATTTCCACGTGATTTTTTTTGATGATCCTAGAAGCGCTAGACAAATTTAAATTTCAAATTGAATGACATACAAATGCACAGTCCAGATTGAATCATTCAAATAGTAGACGGCAAAATGATGCAGCGATTAAAACTTGTCTTCTCCGTCATGGGTGTAGGGTAGGGGATGGCTTCCCCTCCCCCCAGAACTTCAAACGTACACTATATTTTAGAGTGAACTTTTTGTCTATTGAAATTTTCCTGTCACATGTTCACTGGTAGATGGTTGAAAAGCTTCCCCTCCTTTTTTTTCTTCGAAAAACTTATTTTGTGGAAAAAGTTTTTTTTAAGTAATTTCTGTTCGTTTTATATTGACATAGTCTTTTCAGGGAAAAAGAAAATAATATTTTAAATCTTTTCGTTTTTTTAAGAATTTAAAGTTTGGCCTGCTATTCGTATGCTGGCGAAAAATTTTTAGCAATTTTTATCAACATACACCCTTTTAAAAATCTGGACACAAATAGTAGTGTTTAATTTAGTTTCATACCTCCTCTAGTTGACCTAAAATGGAAAACTTGATATCATTCGCAAAAAAATCTGTTTACTTTTTTTGATAGCTTGGATACACTTACGCTATTTTGATTTACTTAAATATTAAGAGCATAAGTAGCCCCGAAAGTTTGAACATAATACCCTCAGTCGCTCTTGGGATATTGCTGAGATGCCTTATTGGGAATTAGCATTAACACATTGCATTTTGATTTAATCTTATGGCAACATTTAGTTTTTAAACATAAAGGCAAATGGGAGGGTGGGCGTGGGAGGGGGATTGGTTACCCTCCAATCACTTTTGACTATTAAAAAAGGCATTAGCCCTTTCTATTTTCAATCGAATGAGCCCTTTTCGAAGTTCCTACGACGACTCCTTCGATACAAAGTGCCCTAGTCTAAATAACAACAAAAACAACAACAAAATAATACATTATACCCACATCGATATTTACTATTAAAATGTCAAACCTTCCAATCCCTTTCGACGATTAAAAAGGGCACTAGGCCTTTCGATTTTCAATCGAATGAGCCCTTTTTGAATTTCTACGACCACGCTTTCTATAAACACCTTATATCCCCCCAGGGCATAAATTACAACCCTAAGGGCTGTGAGGTGGTTGTCATCCTCTAAGACCTAATTTCGAGAACTTTCAACTACGTTAAACAAAATGGCTATCTCAAAATTTTGATTGGATGTGTCTGGGAAAATGGTGGGCGTGAGAAGGGCGCTAGTCGCTCTCCAATCACTTTCATCTATTAAAAAAGGCACTAGCCCTTTCAATTTCCAATCAAAAGAGCCCTTTTGAAGTTTCTACGACAACACTTTCAATAGAAAAACCTTATATGCCCCCAGGGCATTACTTACAACCCTTGCCCTGAGGGCTGGAAGGGGGGGGGATATTATCCCCAAAGACCTAATTTCCAGAACTGTCTGTAACGTTGAACAACATGGCTATCTGAAAATTTTGATTGGATGTGTTTGGGGGAATGGTGGGCGTGAGAGGAGGGTTATTTATCCCCTAATCACCTTCAACTATTAAAAAGGGCACTAGCCCTTACAACCCTTGACCTGAGGGCTGTGGGGGTTTGCCATCCTTAAAGACCTAATTTCCAGAACTTTCAACTACGTTGAACAAAATGCTATATCTAAACTTTGATCGAATGTGTTTGGGGAAATGGTGGTCGTGAGAGGGGGGTTAATTAATATACACCAATCACTTTCGACTATTAAAAAGGGCAATTTCAATTTCCAATCAAATGAGCCCCTTTTGAAATTTCTACAACAACTTCCTATAGGAACCTTATATGCCCCAGGCCATAACTTAAAACCCTCACACTGAGGGCTCTGATGGGGTTATCATCCTAAAAGACCTAATTTCCAGAACTTTCAACTCCGTTGAACAAAATGGATATCTCAAAATTTTGATTTGATGTTTTTGGGGAAATGGTGGGCGTGAGAGGGGGGTTATTTGCCCTTCAATCACTTTCGACTGTTGAAAGGGCACTAGCCTTTTCAATTTCCGATTGAATGAGCCCTTGTTGAAGTTTCTAAAACATCGCTTTCTATAAAACCTTATATGCCCCCAGGGCATAACTTACGCCCTTGCTCTGGCGGAGGCGCTGTCATCCTTAATGATCTAATTTTCAAAACTTTCAACTACGTTGAATAAAATGGCTATCTAAAAATTTTGATTGGCTGTGTTTGGGGAAAAGTTGGGCGTGAGAGGGGGTTAGTTGCCCTCAAACCACTTTCGAGACTATTAAAAAGGGCACTATCCCTTTGAATTTCCAATCGAATTAGCCCTTTTTTCAAGTTTCTACGACAAAGATTTCAATAAAAACTTATATGCCCCCAGGGAATAACTTATAACCCTTGCCCTGAAGACTGTGGGGGGAGTGTTCTAATCAAAGGTATAATTTCCTGAACTTTAAACTACGTGGAACAAAAAGGCTATCTCAAAATATTGATTAGATATTTTTGGGGAGATGGTGGGCATGGAAGGGGTGTTAGTTGCTTTCAAATCACTTTCGACTATTAAAAAGGGCACTAGCCATTTCAATTTCCAATCGAATAGGGCATTTTTGAAGTTTCTACGACAACGCGTTCTATATAAACCTTATATGCCCAAAGGGCATAACTTACAAACCCTTGCTCTGAGGGCTGAGGCGGGGTTGTCATCCTCAAAGACCTAATTTCCAGAACTTTCAACTACGTTGAACAAAATTGATATATTAAAATTTTGATTGGATGTGTTTGGGGAAAAGGTCGTCGCGTGAGAGGGGGTTAGGTGCCCTCCAATCACTTTCGACTATTAAAAAGGGCCCTAGCTCTTTGAATTTCCAATTGAATGAGCCTTTTTTAAGTTTCTACGACAAAGCTTTCTATAAGAACCTTATATGCCTCCATGGCATAACTTACAACCCTTGCCCAGAGGGCTGTGGAGGAATGTCCCCCTCAAAAAACATAATTTCCATCTGGAAACCAACTACGCTGAACAAAATTGCTATTTAAAAATTTTGATTAGATGAGTTTGGGGAACAGGTGGGTGTGCGAGGGGGGTTAGTTGCCGTCAAATCACTTTCGGATATTAAAAAGGGCACTAGACCTTTGAATTTCCAATCGAATGAGCCCTTTTTCAAGTTTCTACGATAAAGATTTCAATAAAAACTTATATGCCCCTGGCCATAACCTATAACCCTTGTCCTGAAGACTCTTGGAGGAGTGCCCTGCTCAAAGGTATAATTTCCTGAAGTTCAAACTGCGCGGAATAAAAATGCTATCTCAAAATTGTGATTGGATGAGTTTGGGGAAATGATGGAAGTGGAAGGGTTATTAGTTGCCTTCCAATCACTTTCGAATATTAAAAAGAGCACTAGCCATTTGAATTTCCAATCAAATGAACCCTTTTTGAAGTTTCTACAAACACGCGTTCTATAAAAACCTTATATGCCCCCAGGGCATAACTTACAACCCTTGCCCTGAGGGCTGTGGGGGTTTGTCATCCTCAGAGACCTAATTTCCAGAGCTTTTAACTACGTTGAACAAAATCGCTATCTGAAAATTTTGATTAGATGTGTTTGGGGGAATGGTGGGCGTGAGAGGAGGGTTAGTTATCCCCCAATCACCTTCAACTATTAAAAAGGGCACTAGCCCTTACAACCCTTGCCCTGAGGGCTGTGGGGGTTTGCCATCCTCAAAGACCTAATTTCCAGAACTTTCAACTCCGTTGAACAAAATGGATATCTCAAAATTTTGATTGGATGTTTTGGGGAAATGGTGGGTGTGAGAGGGGGTTATTTGCCATTCAATCACTTTCGACTGTTAAAAGAGCACTAGCCTTTTCAATTTCCGATTGAATGAGCCCTTGTTGAAGTTTCTACAACATTGCTTTCTATAAAACCTTATATGCCCCCAGGGCATAACTTACGCCCTTGCTCTGGCGGAGGCGCTGTCATCCTTAATAATCTAATTTTCAAAACTTTCAACTACGTTGAATAAAATGGCTATCTAAAAATTTTGATTGGCTGTGTTTGGGGAAAAGGTGGGCCTGAGAGGGGGTTAGTTGCCCTCAAACCACTTTCGAGACTATTAAAAAGGGCACTAGCCCTTTAAATTTCCAATCGAATTAGCCCTTTTTCAAGTTTCTACGACAAAGATTTCAATAAAAACTTATATGCCCCCAGGGAAAAACTTATAACACTTGCCCTGAAGACTGTGGGGAGAGTGTTCTAATCAAAGGTATAATTTCCTGAACTTTAAACTACGTGGAACAAAAAGGCTATCTCAAAATTTTGATTAGACATTTTTGGGGAGATGGTGGGCGAGGAAGGGGTGTTAGTTGCCTTCAAATCACTTTCGACTATTAAAAAGGTCACTAGCCATTTCAATTTCCAATCAAATAGGGCATTTTTGAAGTTTCTACGACAACGCGCTCTATAAAAACCTTATATGCCCAAAGGGCATAACTTACAACCCTTGCTCTGAGGGCTGAGGCGGGGTTGTCATCCTTAAAGACCTGATTTCCAGAACTTTCAACTACGTTGAACAAAATGGATATCTTAAAATTTTGATTGGATGTGTTTGGGGGAAAAGGGCGGCGTGAGAGGGGGGTTAGGTGCCCTCCAGTCACTTTCGACTATTAAAAAGGGCCCTAGCCCTTTGAATTTCCAATTGAACGAGCCTTTTTTAAGTTTCTACGACAAAGCTTTCTATAAGAACCTTATATGCCCCCAGGGCAAAACTTACAACCCTTGCCCCGAGGGCTGTGGAGGAATGACCCCCTCAAAAACATAATTTCCATCTGGAAACCAACTACGCTGAACAAAATTGCTATTTAAAAATTTTGATTAGATGAGTTTGGGGAACAGGTGGTTGTGCGAGGGGGGTTAGTTGCCGTCAAATACTTTCGGATATTAAAAAGGGCACTAGACCTTTGAATTTCCAATCGAATGAGCCCCTTTTCAAGTTTCTACGACAAAGATTTCAATAAAAAACTTATATGCCCCCAGGCCCATAACCTATAACCCTTGTCCTGAAGACTGTTGGAGGAGTGCCTTGCTCAAAGGTATAATTTCCTGAACTTGAAACTGCGCGGAAAAAAAAATGCTGTCTCAAAATTGTGATTGGATGAGTTTGGGGAAATGGTGGAAGTGGAAGGGTTGTTAGTTGCCTTCCAATCACTTTCGAGTGTTAAAAAGAGCACTAGCCATTTGAATTTCCAATCAATTGAGCCCTTTTTGAAGTTTCTACAAAAAAACGCGTTCTATAAAAACCTTATATGTCCCCAGGGCATAACTTACAACCCTTGCTCTGAGGGCTGTGGGGGTTTGTCATCCTCAGAGACCTAATTTCCAGAGCTTTTAACTACGTTGAACAAAATCGCTATCTGAAAATTTTGATTGGATATTTTTTGGGGAATGGCGGGTGTGAGAGGGGGGTTAGTTAGCCCCCAATCACCGTCAACTATCAAAAAGGGCACTAGCCCTCTTGATTTACAATTGAATGAGCCACTTTTGAAGTTTTTTACGACAACTCTATCTATAAAAACCTTATATGCCCCCAGGGCATAAATTACAACTTTGGCTCTGGGGGTTTTGTGGGGCGTGTCAACCTTAAATACATATTTTCCAGAACTTTGAAATACGTTGAATAAAATGACTATCACTAAACTTTGATTGAATGTATTTGGGAAAAGGTGAGCGTGAGAGGGGGTTAATTACTCACCACTCACTTTCGACTATTAAAAAGGGCAATTTCAATTTCCAATCAAATGAGCCCCTTTTGAAATTTCTACAACAAACTTCCTATATAAACCTTATATGTCCCCAGGACATAACTTACAAGCCTTGCACTTAGGGCTCTGATGGAATTATCATCCTAAAAGACCTAATTTCCAGAACTTTCGACTCCGTTGAACAAAACCGATACCTCAAAATTTTAATTGGATGTTTCTGGGGAAATGGTGGCGTGAGAGGGGGGATTTGTTGCCCTTCAATCACTTTGGCTGTTGAAAGGGCACTAGCCCTTTCAATTTCCAATTGAATGAGTCCTTTTTGAAGTTTCTACAACATCGCTTTCTATAAAAAACCTTATAGGCCCCCAGGGCATAACTTACAACCCTTGCCCTGAGGGCTATGGGGGTGGTGGGACTGTCATCCTGAAAGACCTAAGTTCCAAAACTTTCAACTACGCTTGATAAAATAGCTATCTAATTATTTTGGTTGGATGTGTTTGGGGAACAGATGGGCATAAGAGGGGAAATGCCCTCAAATCACTTTCGAGACTATTAAAAAGGGCAGTAGCCCTTTGAATTTCCAATAGAATTAGCCCTTTTTCAAGTTTCTACGACAAAGATTTCAATAAAAACTAATATTCCCCCAGGGAATAACTTATAACCCTTGCCCTGAAGACTGTGGGGGGGAGTGTTCTAATAAAAGATACAATTTCCTGAACTTTAAACTGCGTGGACAAAATGGCTATCTCAAAATTTTGATTGGATATTGGCTATCTTTTTGGGGAAATGGTGGGCGTGGAAGGGGTGCTAGTTGCCTTCCAATCACTTTCGACTATTAAAAAGACCACTAGCCATTTGAATTTCTAATCGAATGAGCCCTTTTTGAAGTTTCTACGACAACGCGCTCTATAAAATCATTATATGCTCCCAGAGCATAAATTACAACCCTTGCCCTGCGGGCTGTGGGGGTAGGTCATCCTCAAAGACCTAATTTCCAGAGCTTTCAACTACGTTGAACAAAATGAATATCTTAAAATTTTGATTGCATGTGTTTGGGGAAAAGGGGGACTGGAGAGGGGGGTTGGTTGCCCTCCAGTCACTTTTGACTATTAAAAAGGGCACTAGCCCTTTGAATTTCCAATCGAATGGGCCTTTTTTGAAGTTTCTACGACGACGCTTCTTATAAAAACCTTATATGCCTCCAAGGCATAACTTAAAACCCTTGCCCTGAGGGCTGGGGGAGAGTGTCCTCCTCAAAAAATTATTTTTATCTGGAAATCAACTGCGCTGAACAAAATGGCTATCTCAAAATTTTGATTGTATGTGTTTCGGGAAATAGTGTTTGTGGAAGGGGTGTTAATTGCCTTCCAATCACTTTCGACTATTAAAAAGGGCACAAAGCCACTCCAATTTCAAATTGAATGAGCCCTTTTCGAAGTGTCTACGACAACTTCTGCGATACGAAGTGCCCTGGTCTAAAGGAAAAAAAAAATAATAAATAATACAATGTTCTTATATGCCCCCAGGGCATAACTTAGAACCCTTGTCCAGAGGGTTGTGGGGGAGTGTCCTCCTAAAACATATTTTCTATCTGGAAATCAACTACCTTGAACAAAATAACTGTCTCAAAATTTTGATTAGATGTGTTTGGGGGAATGATGGGCGTAGGGGTGGGGAGAGGGGCTAGTTGCCCTCCAATCACTTTCGACTATTAAAAAGGGAACTAGCCACTCCAATTTCCAATTTAATGAGCCCTTTTTGAAGTCTCTACGGCAACTCCTTCGATATGAAGTGCCCTGGTCTAAGACCAAGACAAAAAATAATACATTGTGCCAACATCGTTCTTTACTTAGGCAGCGCTATTGCACTTCCTCCTCCTTCCAACTCTCTTTTCCTCCTCCTTCCAAAACAACAAAATTTCAAACATGATTCCACAAGTCGTTTTAAAGATATTGCAAACATAATTTTCGATAGCCTAGATACACGGTTTCTTTCAATTTAACACCTTCCTTCCTTTAAAGCCAAATTTGTTGTTACACTTAGCCCCTCAACACCCCCTACAGATTTCCCCCTAGATGTTTTTTCAAATTGTAGACGGTTATTTTGAGAACAGTAGTATTGTGTCAATTAAAGGAAGCGGGCAGGTAGGACATTACTGTGTCAATTAAAGGAAGCGGGCAGGTAGGACATTACTGTGTCAATCTAAGAGACGGGGCAGGTATGACATTACTGTGTCAATGAAAGGTATCATACAGATAACAACAATGTTTTATATGTATGGATGTTTTATTGTGTATTGTATTGGTGTTTTATTTAATATTTTATTGTATGGATGTTTTATGCATAGGGGCTTTTATTGTTCATTGTATTGGTGTTATACTTGATGTTTTATTGAATGGATGTATGGTTGTTTCGTTGTGTTTATTGATATATGGTTGATTAAGTATGTTACTGTAGGATTGATTATATGTCTTGATGTATGGTTGGTGTTATATTTTATTTTTTTGTATGGATGTTTTATCGCATGGATATATGGATTTTTATTTTAATATTTTTGAAGGCTGATATGGATGTTATAATGTTAGGCATGATTCTTCATTGTTGCATGATTTTAGGCGTTGACACTTTTACTCTGGCACTGAGCGTGGATACAAAAAAAACTGATACTGAGTTAGTATTTGATTTTTGGTAGGTGTTAACAGTGATCTGTTTTGGGGCATTGTTTATGACATCATCCTGAGAATATACATACCACGATGATTTGAGATGCTTACTGGACAGACAATTTTTTTCTGATGGTACCAAGTCCCCATACCCCCCTCCTCCCTCCCCCTTCCCCAGGACCCGACTTTTGAACAGAAAAATTTTTCAGCTTTTTTTACATGTCTTAAAATGACATGAAATATACTTAAAAACAATTATTATCAATATTTTCAAAATACAAAATGAAAATGATTTAAATATATTATTCATGACTTTTACTATTAGAAAAATAGTGTTTGTAGTAGCATTTTTTTTCAGACATGGAATTTTTGTGACTTTTTTTACACAGTTTTTTCACCTTTTTTTAAGTTCCACATCTGTTTTGAATTTTAAAAGAAGAAAAAAGTTCAACTTCTCTTCTGGATATTTCCATGGAAGTGAAAAAAAAATGCTAAGGTTTGAATCTTAATTTTTTTCCAGCGAAGAGAAAAAATCTTAAACTTAATTTCTGAATATTCCGGAGAAGAAAAAAAGCTATACATCAGTTCTGAGCTCCCTCAAAGAAGAAAAAGTTCCACTTAAGTTCTGAATTTTCTCAAAGAAGAGAAGAAAAGTTCAAGTTCTCTTCTGAATTTTTCCTGAGAAGAGAAAAATGTTACACTTCGATTCTGAATTTTTTCAAAGAAGAGAAAAAGATATACTCCGGTTCTGTGATTCACCAACGAGCATAAAAAAAGTTCCATTTCTGTTCTAAATTTTAAAAAACGAAAATTATTCAACTCGTTTTGACATAGTTTTTTTCATCTTTTTGAAGTTGCACTTCTGTTCTGAATTTTAAAAGAAAGAAAGAAAAGTTGAACTTCTCTTCTGGATATCCATGGAAGTGAAAAATGCTAAGGTTTAATTCTGAATTTTTTCCAGTGAAGTGAAAAATCTTGAGCTTCAATTCTGAATATTCCAGAGAAGAAAAAAAAGTTACGCGTCAGTTCCGAACTCCCTCAAAGAAAAAAAGTTCCATCTTAAGTTATTCTTGACTTTTACTATTAGAAAAATAGTGTTTGTAGTAACAATTTTCTTTTTTTTCTGACTTTGAAGTTTTTCGACTTGGAAAATTTTTCCAAGTTATAAATTTTTTTTTTTCGAAAAAATTATTTTTATATATATTTTTTAACATGGAAATTAAAGTTGAAATAGGGATAAATCCTTTTAATAGACAGTGTTTTCTATAACAGTGATAGAAATTCACAAAAATACCAGATATTTCGGTCACATATACAGTGACCGTCATCAGTAGTAAAACTAAAATAAAACAATTTAAAACAAAAGTTTATATATACTAAATCAAATAACACTACATATTGTTTGAATCTCTAATTCTTTTCAAAGCAAAGGCGGAAGCTATTCTCTTTGACCTTCTTGGATTCGGTTCATTAGCGTTCAATGATATAACATTTGGACAAAGGTCAACTACATTGGGTGAATTGAACTTTACTCTGTCAGATTTTAATAAATTATCATAGATAGAGTCCAGCCCATATTCACCTGTATCCCGATTCAAAGCAATATTCTTGAATAAGATTTTCTTTATTTCAAGAGTTTCACGAAAATTTTGCTTTAAACCCCGACCCCTAGAAATCAAAGAGACATTCTCGAACAAAATAAAATGGTCTGGAAAATTAAAAATGTGTTCTGAAAGGGCTGAAGTGAAATCTTCAGACTTAGAATCTTGCTTTAAAGCCGAAGAAATAGAATCTTTGTGTTGTAATAATCTCATTTCCAAACTTTGGTTAGTACATCCCACATATGAGCTTCCACAAGTACATGGGATCTGATAAACCCCACTTTGTTGTTTCCCCAATGAAGTTAGATCCTTCCCAGAATTTAGAAAACTACCCAAAGTATTATTACTCTTTAAAGCTACCCTTAGACCATTGCTTTGTAAAATTCTTTTAAGTTTTGCACTTAGCCCGGGTACATATGGTAAGGAACAAAAACATCCTTCTCCCGAGTTGTCTCCAAGACTTCCTTAGAAATCTCCAGAAACCTTTTTCTTCTTTTTAAAAAAGTCTTTCCTTGATGTCCCCCTCCTCCAGCTAGACACCAAATTTCTTATAGACATACAAGTGTGGTATAGCATTACAAAAAAGTTGGAATATATCCTAACAACTAAGAAAATGCCACAGAAAAACATGCAAATTGATTTTTACTACTATGATTTCTCTATAGGCTATAGGCTCTCTATATAATGCAAAAGTTTTATCCTGCCTATTATATAGTATTAATAGGTAAACAATTTGAGTAAGTAAATATAGCAAAAAGAAATCCTTCTTTTAATGTGCAACTTTGAGCTGTTCAAGAACCACATGCCTACACTGCTCCTTCCAATCCCAGGGGTTTATAGTATGGCTCAGTGACCCACTAAGAATGTAGTTACAAGTAGTGACAATGTAATAGATTTCACGATTACATTCCCGATTAGATTTTACGAGAACATTTGACGGGTACAACGAAGCATACAACGTGTGCAAACCAACCAAACACGTTATGCTAGTCATATAATGATATACAGTGCATGGCTTACAGCCTAAAGAATTAAACAAGTGAGATACCTTTTTTATACCTTTATTAATGTGGGTCCATATCCCAATTATGGGGTTCATCCAGTATCGCATAAGATTAAATGGTCTTAATTACGCACATGATTATTTGGATAAAACCAGACAACAATTATAGGAGTATTTTTTAATTGGATTGAATGAAACAGGTAAAGGGTTAAAATTAGTTACCAACTAAAGGTGAGTCTGAGGGAATGGGCACTCCCGCGGCACGTGACATAAATGTTAGAATATAGTTAAAATATTTTCACCCTTTCACAAGTCGAATGAACTAGCTTCGCTTTTTTGGCTTTGGTCGGTATAATACGCAAGAACCAAATGAGGGATGTGGGCAATATAAATTTCAACATATAATGGGCTTACAACGTTCATTGTTAAAAATAGATTGTTTGGTATTGGAGTATGCATAAAAGTTGAAACTAATAAAGTCGTAGGCACCAAGAACAGAATTTTAATATAGAAATTCAGAACAATCCTTAAAAATCCTTAGAAATCAAGTAGTGAGGTGGTTATGGATTTGAACCACCAACGACCCCAGCCATCAAGTTTTCAAACATCCAAGGGTCCCAATACTTCCTCCGATAACTGTTTTTTGGCCCTGCCTCTATTTGTTTTATACTTTTTTTGAAGTTTAATTTTTTAGCTTTTTTAAAATTTTATTTCTTATATTTTCTAACAGAAATGTTTTCAACTTTTTTTTTACATTTAGGCCTATTAAACTTTCGTTTACTTCTTTAGAATTAAAGTTAAACTTTTTCTCTTCTTGGGGAAAAATTCAGAATAGAAGGATAACTTTTTCTATCCTACGAAAATATTTAGATCAAAAATTGAATTTTTTTCTCTTCTTTGAGAAAATTCAGAACTGAACTGTAGCTTTTTTTTATTTTCTTTGGACAAAATTAGAATTGAACTTAAATTTCCTACTCTTCTTGAGAAACAATCCTTGAGTGCAACAAAACTTGAGTTTCTAGCTCGGAGGAGGGGGGGGGTTAGTAAAATGAGTTATAGATGCTAATATTTTGCTTATGTTTTGAAAACCTAGAAAATTTTCTTTAGAAAAATAGTTGCTTCTGGAACGCCAAGGAAATCGATGCACGATAAAAATATTAGAAATTAATTCTTAGTGTGCATTTCATTTTTAATATAAAAGAGTACATACGTTCTTGCCTGCAGTGCATGGCAATAAACTTATTTGAAACGTCAAGCCCAAATCAATGTCGGTTAAAATATTGGAAAACTCATCTAGTTCCATACTACGTTCCTGTTCTCAGTGCCTAATCATGTATTGCTTTGTAAAGTATGAATAATAAACTTTTTGTTGTGAATTTTACGTTTTTGTAGGAATACTCACCTAGTTCCACATAAATGTGATTAATGTTTCTGATAATTCAAGAGCATTAAAAAAGGCAAAATTTTGTAATTGTTTATTGATTATTCTAATACAACTGATCTTTCATTATATAATGGATTTACAACAATCATTATTAAAATATTGTTTAGCATTGGAGTATGCATTAAGTTGAAACTAATAAAGTCGTAGGCACCAAGAAAAGAATTTTAATATAGAAATCCAGAACAATCCTTAAAAATCCTTAGAAGTCAAGTAGTGAGGTGGTTATGGATTTGAACCATCAACGACCCCAACCAACAAGTTCACAAACCTCCAAGGGCCCCAATACCCCCTCTGCTAACTTTTTTAGCCCCTCCCTCCATTTGTCTCATACTTTTTTTGAAGTTTAATTTTTTGAACTTTTTTTTAACTTTTATTTCTTAAATTTTTTTAACAGAATTTTTTTTCGACTTTTTTTACATGTAGGCCTATTCAAATGACATGAAATATACTTAAAACAAACAATATTTAGGAAAATAATGTTTGTAGTAGCACTTTTTTTTACTTAGAATTTTTATGGACTTTCTCAAATTTTTTTTTATGTGGCTGTGCCAGTAGTACTCTATGGTTGCTCATTGACACTACAGGGCTGTACCAGTGGTACTCTATGGTTAATACACTACCTAGTTTTTTAGTATGTATTAAATCAGTATTTAACGTACATTGGAAGGATAAACACTAGTCTAGGCCTAGTTTTTCGTGTTTATCTCCCCATGGGCCTATTTTAATTATACACACGTATATGTTCATAATAAAATGATTGAACTTGAACTTGCATCATATTCTTTTTTTAAAGAGTGAAAATGAACTATTCGAAGGAAGTTTGTGCACATGATAAAGTCATTTTTGCGCTGAATGCTGACAATGACATATATTTGAATTATGAAACAAATAGTAGTGGTAAAACTATTGGAAAAGAATGCGTGCGTTGTCATGACAGTGAGAGTTTAGCTTTCTTTGGAGTACTGAAGAGATTCAACATTGTGGATGGTGAATATAGTAGAGTATCATTTCCAGAGATGATTGTGCTCAAAGAGAATGCAAACAAAAAAATAATTGTCGATGATGGGGGAAAACTTCTTGCTACTGTTAGTGGTAACACGTTACCTGTTGGTTGATCCTATCACAAAGCTTCTGATATTAGCATGCTAAAGAAGACAAGAAGAAGACAGGTATACTCCTTCACTAATATCGTTAACCATATCTTGTATACGTGTAAGAACTGTTACCTGTGTAAAAATGCTGCCATAATAGACAGTGAAGTCAAAGGCAAAATAAAAAGGGTATTGGTAGACATTATCACTAATGAATGTAAAGATGAATTGATGTAAAATAAAGTGCAAGTGAACATTATTAATACTATTGATCATGTAGTCAATGAACATAATAGCATTAAAGCTGAAACGCATATTGAACCTATAGATGACACCCCAATAAAAATAGTGTACGACTAAAAATGGATTAATGATTATTCTAATGGTTACGAACTAAGAGAAGAGAGATGCTGCAGTATCAAGAGAGAATATGAGGAATTATTTTATGGAACGGATTCAAAATGTCCGAAGTTGCTCAATTATATTGATAATGTGTAATAATGTATGTAACATATTTTTATATTATGATTCTACATGTCGTTATTTCATTAAAAATATTTTATGCATTACTTTGTTGTTGTTTTTTGAAAAATATTGGTAAGGTCTTAGCAAAGTTGGTTTCAATAAATCTGATTTTGCATAGATTGTTCAGGGACCTATTATGTATCGTAAAAAATCACAAACTGTTCTTACAAAATTCAGGAGTAAAGTAGAACTTTTTCTTCTCTTAGGAAAAAGTTCGGAATCGAATTATACCTTTTTCTATCTTCTACGAAAAAAATTAGAACAGAATTGATTTTTTTTCTTCTAGGAGAAAAGTCGGAACTGAACTGCAACCTGTTTTCTCTTCTTCGGGAAAATTTGGAAGAGAACTTGAACTTTTTTCACTTCTTTGAGAAAGTAGAATAAAGTGGAACTTTTTTCTCTCCTTGGGAAAAAATTCAGAAAGTGGAACTTTTTTGAGAAAAACTCAGAATTAAAGTGGAACTCTTCTTGGGAAAAAGTCAGAATCAGAATCTAAGTATATCAAAAATGGAATTTTTTTTCTCTTCTTTGAGAAAATTCAGAACTGAACTGTAACTCTTTTATTTTCTTTGGAAAAAATAGAATTGAACTTAATTTGTTTCTCTTCTTGAGAAACAATTCTTGGGTGCAACAGATCTTGAGTTTCTAGCTGGGGAGGGGAGGGGGTGAGTAAAATAAGTTAGAAATGCTAAAATTTTGCTTATGTTTTGAAAACCTTGAAAATTTCATTAGAAAATAGTTACTTCTAGAATGCCAAGGAAATCGATGCACACTAAAAATCTTAGAAATTATTTCTTAGTGTGCAGTTTTCATTTTTAATATAAAAGAGCACTTACATTCTTGCCTGCTGTGCACACAATAAACTTATTGAAAACTTCAAGCCCAAACCAATATCGGTTCCAATGTTGGAAAACTCAACTAGTTCCATACTACGTTCCTGTTTTCAGTGCCTAAACATGTATTGTTTTGTAAAGTATGGATAATAAACTTTTTGTTGTAAAATTTAACGTTTTATAGGAATACTCAGCTAGTTCCACATAAAAATGGTTCATGTTTCTGATAATTCAAGAGCATTAAAGTAAAGCAAAATTTTGTAATTTGTTCATTGATTTTTCTATTACAATTGATCTTTCAACATATAATGCATTTACAACAATTATTATTAAAATTGATTTTTCAACATAACTTCCTTTAATATTAGATCAAATCTCCAGGTGATGCTTCCTTCCTTTTAGAATATTTTTAGGGAAATCTAGAAATACTTTCAGCCTTCTAGAAAGTCCATAAGAACAACTTCTTTACAGTCATAGTAAACGGTTGCCATTATCCTGTTGACGAAAATTTCACGTATTTTGGGAATGCCCCTCGTATTATTGCATTTTGTGATGCTGGGAAGGTACACCTAGCAGTCAGAATTGAACGAAAGGACGATGAGTGTGCAAAGCTGCATTGGTAGCCCATTAAAAATAAATAATAAAAAATTCTTTGATTCGAAGTAAGAATATACGGTATAATGTTACGAAACTTTATGATAGATACAGAAATTATACCTTGGTTTTGAAAACCTTAAAAATATTCTTAAGAAAAAAAAGTACTTTTAGAATACCAAGGAAATCGATTCATGATACCGATCTTAAATTTTTTTTCTTATTGCGCAGTTCATTTTCAATCTAAAAGAACGCACGTTTTCTTGTTTAGTTCAAAAAAAATTTAAACTATATTGGATGAATCCCGAAGATTTAACCAATAAATGTTTTGTAATCCTTTTGTGATGAAAAGGAGCTAGGTAGTCTACGTGAGAAATCTGGTATAACTTTTCCAGAGTTGTATAACAATGAATATTTCCACTTCTCGATGATGTTTTTGTCACTTCGTGACACACATCAAAGTAAAAAAAGAATATTAATTTAGGAGTCAAAAGTGAGCATATAGACACACTTAAGTGTGACTCGAAATGAAGAGCAAATAAATCATATCATGAACTCTGGAAATCTGGTTACTCTTTCTATACAATAGAAAATTTCAGGTTCTGATACAAATTCTATAGCTAGTCTATAATCCTAATACTATCAAGATGGCTTTACTTTGAACTTGTCTACAAAATAATATGAAATGTCTCTAAAATGCTTTATAATGTAATATAATGTAATTATAATGTTTGATAATGTAGTTATAAAGAAAAAAGTGTCCTTAAATGGTTTACTTAAATGGTTTACTTGTGCCAATACTCCTTTATTGTTTGATGTTTTCAGGAAAGCGCTAGTTTTCAATAATCCTAAAAACATAGGAAAATATCATCAGGTAGTTTATTAGTACTAGTTTTAATAATGTATGTTAGACAGGTCGTAAAGTAATAATTTTTTGTTCGTTTTAAGTTCCAACTTGGCTCTTTACTTTGAATAATTAATGAGATTAAGAATGAATTCGCTATTAAGCAGTGAGATCAGAAGCAACTCAATAGCGTTGCCTATTGTAAAGGCCATAAGCCTTCAATATATCACTTTTTCCCCGGAAGCACTTCATATGGAAGGGAGGGTACTGTAAACTTTGAAGGGGGCTCATTTCAATAAAAATTGAAAGTTTACATTGTCTATTTTAAGAGTCAAAAGTGATTAGAGTGTATTTTTGCTCCAAATCCATTTTTTTTTACCAAATGCTTCTGATCAAAATTTTGAGAGAGCTATTATGTTTAAATTAATCCCAAGGTCAAATAATTATGCCTTCAGGGTTGACAATCCTCCCCCCTCCCCAGGATAAGAGTTTTGTAAGTTATCCAAGTTGTTCCTTGCTATAATATAAGGTTTCGTATGGAAGAATTAGTCATTCGATAACTTTCGAGGGGAGGGGGGATCATTTGGTTGGAAATTGAAAGTTCTATTGCTTTTTTTGAGAATCAAAAGTTATTAGAGGGCGACCGGGCTCCTCCTCCCCGTTCCAGAGTATTTTTCCTAAATTCATCCGATAAAATTTTTTAAGATACCCATTTTGTTCAAAATGTTTAAAAGGTTAAATAACTATGCCTCCAGGTTTTTCTCCTCTCTCTTTCTCTATGCCTGTGTGTCTGAGTGGATGTTTGCGCGTCTCCATATTTGTCTTTGTCTGATTTTGTGTCTGACTCTACGCATTCGTATTTTTTTTTTTGGCTCTCTCTCTGTGCTTGTGTGTCTCAGAAAATGCTTGCATATCTCTATGTCTGTCTTTTTTGTGATTTTGTGTATGACTTTGTATTTGTAGGTATTTTGCCTCTCTTTCTCTGGCCTGTGTGTCAGAGCGATGTTTGCTTGGCTCTATATCTGTCTATGTCTCATTTTATGTCTGACTCTTTGCGTTTGTAGGTATTTATATATATCTCTCTCTTTGTGACTGTGTGTCTGAGCGGATTTTGCTTCTTGTGTGATTTTATGTGTGACTCTCTATGTCTCTCTTGTGACTCTTGCAGCGATGTTTTTTGTGCATGACTCTGTGTGCTTTTAGGTATTTCCCCCTCTCTTTCTCTATGCCTGTGTGTCTGAGCAGATGCTTGCTTGACTCTATGTTTGTCTTTGTTGGATTTTGTGTCTGAATCTGAGCATTAATAAGTATTTTTGCCTCTCTTTCTTTATACCTGTGTGTCTGAGTGAATGTTTGCTTCTCTCTATGTCTGTCTATGTTTGATTTTGTGATTTTTCCTCTCTCTTTCTCTATGCCTATGTGTCTGAGTGGATGTTTGCGCGTCTCTAAGTTTGTTCTTTGTGTGATTTATGTCTGACTCTTTGAATTCGTAGGTATTTTTGCCTCTCTCTTTCTCTATGCCTGTGTGTGTCTGAGCGGATGTTTGCATGCCTCTATGTCTATCTTCGTTTGATTTTGTGTCTGAATCTGTGTAGTTATAGGTATTTTGCCTCTCTCTTTCTCTATATATGCTTCTGTGTCTGAGTGGAGGTTTGCTTGTCTCTATCTCTATCTTTGTGTGTTTTTGTGTCTGACTCAGTGTGTTTTTAGGTATTTTTGCCTCTCTTTCTGTCTTAGCCTATGTGTGTATGAGCGGATGTTTGCTTCTCTCTATGTCTGTCTTTGTTTGATTTTGTGTCTGACTCAGTGTGTTTGTAGATATTTTTGCCTATCTCTCTCTATGCCTGTGTTTGTCTAAGCAGATGTTTGCTTCTCTCTATATCTGTCTTTGTTTTGATTTTTTTGTCTGACTCTGTGTGTCTATAGGTATTTTTTTTTACTTTCTCTCTCTGTGCCTGTATTTCTGAGTGGATATTTTGTTGTCTGTATTCGGTCTTTGCGTGATTTTATGTATGACTCTGTGCGTTTGTAGATATTTTTATCTTTCTCTTTCTCCGTAGCTGTGTGTCTGAGCAGATGTTACCTTCTCTCTATGTCTGTCTTTGTGTGATTTGATGTGTGACTCTGTGTGTTTTCGTCTCTCTCTTTCCGTGCTTATGGAGTAGAGGTTTGCGTGTTTTTCTATGTCTATCTATGTGTGATTTTTTGTACTCTGTCTCTCTCTCTGCGTTTGTAGGTATATTTTGTGTCTGACTCTCTCTCTCTCTCTCTCTCTTTCTCTCTCCTCTCTCTCTCTCTCTCTCTCTCTCTCTCTCTCTTTGCTTGTGTGTCTGAACAGATGTTTGCTTCTCTCTATGTTTGTCTTTGTACATTTTTGTAAGACTTTGCGTGATTGTAGGTATTTTTTTCCCTCTCTCTCTCTCTCTCTATGACTTTGCGTCTGACCGGATATTTGATTGTCTCTATGTTTGTCTTTGTAGGGGTTTTTGCATGGCTCTGTGTATTCATAGGTATTTTTCCTCTCTCTCTCTATACCCCTGTTTCTGAGTGGATGTTTGCTTATCTCTATTTCAGTCTTTGTATGATTTTATGTCTTGCTCTGTGTGGTTGTCGGTATTTTTACCTCTCTCAATCCATATATGCCTGTGTGTTTTAGCGAATGTTTTCTTGTCTCTATGTCTGTCTTTCTGTGATTAATTAAAAAATTGTTCCGAAAATTTTTTTTTTCAATGAAAAGTAAAGGCTATTTTAAACTTAAGCTCAGCCTATACAAATACCTGTTAAAATTCAAATTCAAAACGACCAGAAATTACTATTATAGAATAAATGAAACCCAAAACGACCAGAAATTATACAAATAATCATAGCAAAAAACATACAACAAGTAATAATATAAATGAATAAATAGATCTTAAGGCGAGTAATGTTTAAATTGAATATGAAAATCAAGCTTAAAACGAAAAAAAATTTTGCTATTGAAGTATAGATGAAACTTAAAATGAACAGAAATTAAATAACCAATCAATGAAAACAAATATACAATAGATATTAATGTAAAGAATAAATTAATCTTAAAACTTAAATTGAATATGCAAGTCAAGCTTGAAAGGAACAAAAATCCCTACAAACAAGAGTTTGGGTATCGCCTCCTTTTCTCACTGTAAAAGTGTAAAATCTACTGTGTCATTGGCGCTTTACTGAAAACCAATTGTATTACAAATATTTTTGTTGTACTTAATATTGAAAAACATTAAAATTATAGTAACATTTTGAACTGATGAGCTTTCAGCAATTAATATCATTATACATAAAACATTCAGTTTAAATTGTTAGTTCTTTCTAGAATTGTTCAAGAGGAGTATAGTTTCAATAATAAAATGAATTTGGATACTGCCCCCTACCTTAACTGTAAATAAAAGCCAAAAGCCTACTGCTTCATTGGCGCTTCAGTGAAAACAAATTGTATTAAAAATATTTTCTTTCCCAGTTCTTACAGCGTTGAAAACAAAAATAAAATTACAGTGAAATAAATTCTTGAACTGATGGATCTTTCAACAACTAATATCATTCTATATATAATATTCAATTTGATATTGTTTATGCTTTCCAGGACTGTTCAAGACGCATATAGTTTTTCAGTGAAGCGCCAATGATGCAGTAGGTTTTAGACTTTTACAGTGAGAGATGGGGGCAATACCCAAACTCTTGTTTGTAGTTACTTTTGTTTCGTTTCAAGCTTGATTTGCATATTCAATTTAGTTTCACTCGTTTTAAGATTTATTTATTCATTTAAATTAATATCTATTGTATGTTGTATTGCATTGATTGTTTATTTAATTTCTTTTCGTTTTAGGTTTCATCTAAACGCCCAAAGTATGAAAGGTGGGAGGGACTAGTTGCGCTCCGATCTTTTTTCAGTCTGAGAAAATGAACTAGAACTTTTAAATTCCTTTCAAATGAGCCCTCGCTGAAGTTTATTCGAGCATTCCTTTCATAAGAACCATATACGGCCCCAGGAAATAGCTCACAATGCCTGCCCCAGGGCCCTTGGGTTTTTGTCGACACTGGAGTTTTTGTTATCTGACCTTTAAACTATTTTAAAAAAAGGCTATCTCAAAATTTGTATCGGAAGGGTTTGGGGAAAAAGGGCGTGGAGGGCTAGGAGCCCTCCATCTCCTTTGACTCTTAAAAATTAAACTAGAACTTTCAATTTCAACGCAAATCAACCCTCTCTGAAGTTTATACGAGCATCCCTTCGATGAGCACCATATATGCCCCAGGGCATAACTTGCAACGCCTTCCCCTGGCCCTGGGTGGTTTTGTCGACACCGAAGTTTTTTTTATCTGACCTATTAACTATTTTTAACAAAATAGCTATCACAAAATTTTTATCTGATGCATTTGGGGGAAAAGGGGCTTGGGGGAATAGTTGCCCTCTGATCACTTTCGACTCTTAAAAACTGAACTAGAACTTTCAATTTCTTCCAATCGAATGAGCCCTTTTGAAGTTTATACGAGCATCCCTTTCACAACAGCTATATATGCCCCCAAGCATAACTTAAAACACCTACCCCGGGCCCTGAAGGATTGTGTCGACCCCAGAGTTTTCGTATATGATCTTTGAACCATTTTGGTAAAATGCTTCTGTCAAAGTTCTTATTGGATGGATTTGAGGAAAAGAAGGTTTGGAGAGGGGTGGCTAGTTGCCCTCCAATCTCTTTTGACTCCCAAAAGGTGAACGAGAACTTTCAATTCCCAGTCATATGAGCTATCTCCAAAGTTTATACGAGCATCCCTTCTATAAGAACTATATATGTTCCCAGAGCATTACTTACAATGCCTACCTCCCGGCCCCGGAGGGTTACGTTGACACTGGATTTTTTCTTATTTGAACTTTAAACTATTTTCAATGAAATGACTATTTTAAAATTTTTATCGGATGGGCTTGGTGAAAAAATTGTGTGTTGTGTTGGGGGGGGGGCTTGTTGCCCTCGGATGTCTTTTGACTCTTAAAAAGAGAACTAGAACTTTCAATTTTTAATCAAATGAGCCCTCTCTGAAGTTTATACGAGTATTCCTTTTATAAGAACCATATACGCCCCCAGGACAACATTTGGGGTCGACATATTCCTAGGGGGTTGTGTCGACCCCGGAGTTTTTGTTAAATGATCTTTGAACCATTTTGAAAAATGGTTCTCTCAAAGTTTTTATCGGATGGGTTTGAGGAAAATCGGGCGTGAGAGGGGGGGGGGGCTAGCTGCCTTCCGATCTCTTTTGACTCTTGAAAAGTAAACGATAACTTTCAATTTCCAATCATTTGAGCCCTCTCCGAAGTTTTATACGAGCATCCCTTCCAAAGCATATATACTTCCAGAGCATTAGTTACATCGCCCCGGAGTTTGCATGATATAATCTTTGAACTATTGGAAAAACGGCCATCTCAAAGTTCTTATCGGATGGGTTTGAGGAAAATAGGACATGGAGGGTGGGGCCTAGTTGCCCCCCAATATCTTTCGGCTCTTTAAAAGTGAACTAGAACTTTCAATTTCCAATCAAATGAGTCCTCTCCGAAGTTTGTACGAGCATTTCTTCCATAAGAACCATATATAACCCCAGAGCAATACTTATAACGCCTGCCCTGGGCCCTGGGGGATTGCATCGACAAATGAGTTTTTCTTATCTGACCTTTTAACTATTTTAAGGAAATGGCCATACGAAAAGAGGTTTTGTTGTATGATCTTTCAACTATTTTAAAAAAAAATGGCCACCTCAATTTTTTATCAGATGTATTTGAGAAAAGGGGCTTTAGGGGGGGGGGGGAGCTAGTTGCCCTCCGATCTCTCTTGACTCTTAAAAGGGCACTAAAACTCTCGATTCCCAATCAAATGAGCCCCCTTTGAA
This sequence comes from Artemia sinica, assembly GCA_027921565.1. Taxonomy (NCBI): domain Eukaryota; kingdom Metazoa; phylum Arthropoda; class Branchiopoda; order Anostraca; family Artemiidae; genus Artemia; species Artemia sinica. The sequence goes on from CM051257.1 coordinate 32,202,303, forward strand.
GTTTATACGAAGACCTTTTCTATATGAAGTGCCCCCGGGAAAAAAAAGAATGGAGTGTGGGGGGAGGCTAACTGGCCTCCAATCACTTTTGACTCTTAAAAAGTGAATTACATTTTTTAGCGAATTACAAAAAGTGAATTACATAACTACATTCTTAAAAGTGAATTACAACTACAGTGAATTACAAATAAGCCCTCTATGAAGTTTATACGAGCATCCCTTCCGTAACGATAATATATACCCCCCAGGGCATAACTTACAACACCTACCCTTTGGACCTGGGGGCTGTGTCGACACCGCAGATTTTGTTATCTGAACTTTGAACTATTTTTAACGAAATGCCTATCTCAAAATTTGTATTTTTAATGCCTATCTCAAAATTTGTGACGTATTTAGGATGTGGAGTGGGGGGGGGGACTAGTTGCCCTCCGATCTCTTTTGAGTCTTAAAAAGTGAACAAGGATTTTCAGTTTCCAATCAAATAAGTCCTCTTTGACTTTTATACGAGCATCTCTTCCATAAGAACCATATATGCCCCCAGGCCATAGATTATAACGTCTGCCCCGGGCCCTGGGAGGTTGTTGTTGACACCGGAGTGTCTGTTATATGATCTTTGAACTGTTTTTAACAAATAGCTATCTCAAATTTTTATCGGATGCATTTAGGAAAAAAGGGCGTTGAGGGGGAATTGTTACCCTCCGATATCTTTTGACGCTTAAAAAGTGAATTAGAACTTTCAATTTCAAATAAAATGAGTCCTTCCTGAAGTTTATACGAGCATTCCTTCCATAAGAACCATATATGACCACAGGACTTAATTTATAACCATTGCCCTGAAGACTGTGGGGGGAATGTCCTGCTCAAAGATATGATATCCAGAACTGTCGGCTATGTTGAACAAAATGACTATTTCAAAATTTTGATTGAATGTGTCTGGGGAAATTGTGGGCGTGGAAAGGGTTTAAAGGCCTTCAAACCACTTTCGACTATTAAAAGGGCACTAGCCATTTAAATTTCCAATTAAATGACCCCTTTATTAAGTTTCTACGACACACACTTTCTATAAAAAACCTTATATACCCCCAGGGCATAACTTACAACCCTTGCCCTGAGGGCTGTTGATGGTTTTCATCCTCATAGACATAATTTCCAGAATTTTCAACTACGTTGAATAAAATGGCTATCTCAAAATTTTGATTAGATGGGTTTGGGGAAAAGTTGGGCGTAAGAGGGGGCTTAGTTTTCCTCCAATCGCTTTAGACTAATAAAAAGGTCACTAGCCTTCTGTATTTCCAATCGAATGAGCCCTCTTTGAGGTTTCTACGACAAAGCTTTCTATAAAAACCTTATTTGCACCCTGGGCATAACTTACAACCCTTGACCTGAGGGCTATGGGGGGAGTGTCCTCCTCAAAAATATAATTTTTATCTGAAAATGATCTACGTAAAGCAAAATGGCTATCTCAAAATTTTGATTAGATGTGTTTGGGGAAATGGTGGGGGTGAAAGGGGTGTTCGCTGCCTTCCAATCAATTTTAACCCTTAAAAAGGGAACTAGAACTCTCGATTTCCAAGCGAATGGGTCCCCTTTGAAGTTTAACGACAGCCATTTCCATATTGAGTGCCTCTGGGGAAAAAAAATAAATAAATAATAAAACACTTTAGCCGTATGGCCTTTAACACAGAGACAACGCTATAGCGTTGCCTCTGATTTTGTGTCTGACTCTGTGTGTTTGTAAGTATTTTTGCCTCTATTTTGTCCATATGCATCTGTGTCTGAGTGGATGTTTCCTTGTCTCTATGTCTGTCTTTGCGTGGTTTTGGGTCTGACTCTGTGCGTTTGTAGGTATTTTTGCTTCTCTCTCTCTTTGTGCCTGTTTGTCTGAGCGGATATTTGCTTGTCTCTGTCTGACTTTGTGTGATTTCGCGTCTCACTTTGAGAGTTTGTAGGCAGTTTTGCCTCTCTCTCTCTTCTTCTCTGCTCACTCGTTCTCTCTCTCTCTCTCTCTCTCTCTTCTCTCTCTCTCTCTCTCTCTCTCTCTCTCTCTCTATGCCTGTGTGTCTGAGCACATGTTTGCTTATCTCTATGTCTGTCTTTGTGTGATTTTGTGTCTGACTCGGTGTGCTTGCAGGTATTTTTACCTCTCTCTCTCTCTCTGTGCCTGTGTGTCTGAGTGTATGTTTGCTTGTCTCTATGTCTGTTTTTTTGTGATTTTGTATCTGACTTTGTCTGTTTATAGGTCTTTTTGCCTCTCTCTCTCTCTTTCTCTCTCTCTCTCTCTCTCTCTCTCTATCTCTCTATCTCTGCCTATATGTCTGAGCAGATGTTTGCTCGTCTCTATGTCTGCCTTCGTGTATTTTTAAGTATTCTTGCCTCTCTGTCTCTCTGTCTCTCTCTCTCTCTTTGCATGTGTATCTGAGCGGATGTTTGCTTATCTCTTTGTCGGTCTTTGTGTGATCTTGTATCTGACTCTAGGTGTTTGTAGGTATTTTTGCATCTCTCTCTCTCTCTTTGCATTTGTGTCTTAGTGAATGTTTGGTTCTCTCTGTGTCTGTCTTTGTGCAATTTTGCGTCGGACTCTGTTTGTATGGAGGTATTTTTCCTTCTCTGTCTCTGCGCCTTTCTTAATGAGCGGATGTTTGCTTGTCCCTATGTCTGTGTTTGTGTGATTATCTGTCTGACTCTGTATGTTTGTAGGTATTTTTGCTTCTCTCTCTCTGTGCATGTGTGTCTGAGGGGATGTTTGCTGTGTTTGTAGTTGTTTTGACCTCTCTATGTGGCTGTGTGTCTGAGCAGATGTTTGCTTGACTCTATGTCTGACTCTGTGTATTTGTAGCTATTTTCGCCTCTCTTCCTGTATGCCTGTGTGTCTGAGCGGTTGTTTGCTTGTTTCTGTGTCTGTCGTTATGCGATTTCATGTCTGAATGTGTCTTTGTATATATTTTTGCCCCCCCTCTCTCTCTCTCTCTCTCTCTCTCGTCTCTCTCTCTCTCTCTCTCTCTCTCTATGCCTGTTTGTCTTAGCGGATGTTTGCTTGTCTCTGTGTCTGTCTTTGCGTGATTTCATGTCTGAATCTATGTGTTTGTAGATATTTTTGCCTCTCTCGTTTACTCTCTCTCTCTCTCTCTCTCTCTCTCTCTCATCTCTCTCTCTCTCTCTCTCTCCCTGTGCCTGTGTATCTCAGCGGATATTTGCTTGTCTCTATTTCTGTCTGTGATTTAGTGGCTGACTCGGTGCGTTTTTAGGTATTTTTGTCTGTCTCTCTTTGTGCCTGTGTGTCTGATCGGGTGTTTGCTCCTCTCTATGTTTGTCTTTGTGTGATTTTTGTCGGACTCTTTGTGGTTTTAGGTATTTTTTTTCCTTTCTCTCTCTTTTCTATGCCCTTGTGTCTGAGAAGATGTTTGCTTTTCTCTATGTTTGTCTTTGTAGGATTTTGTGTCTGACTCTGTGTATTCGTAGGTATTTTTGCCTCTCTCTATACTTGTGTGTCTGAGCGGATGTTTGTTTGTCTCTATGGCCGTCTTTGTGATTTTGTGTCTGACTCTGTGTGTTTTTAAGTATTTTTGCCTCTCTCTCAATATACCTGTGTGTCTGAGCAAATGTTTGTTTGTCTCTATGTCTGTCTTTGTGATTTTATGTCTGACTCTGTGTTTTTTTAAGTACTTTTACCTCCATCTCTCTATACCTGTGTGTGTGAGCGGATTTGTGCTTGTCTCTATGTCTGTCTCTCTGATTTTGTGTCTGACTCTGTGTGTTTGTAGGTATTTTCGCTTCTCTGTCTCAGTGCCTGCGTATCTGTGTGGATGTTTGCTTGTCCCTATGTTTGTTTTTGTGTGATTTTGTGCATTTGTGTATTTCTCTCTCTGCATTTGTGTCTTAGTGAATGTTTGCTTCTCTCTGTGTCTGTCTTTGTTCGATTTTGTGTCTGATTCTGTTCGTGTGGAGGTATTTTTCCTTCTCTGTCTCAGTGCCTTTGTTAATGAGCGGATGCTTGCATGTCCCTATGTCTGTGTTTGTGTGATTTTCCGTCTGACTTTGTGTGTTTGTAGGTATTTTTGATGCTCTATCTCAGTGCCTACGTGTTTGTGTAGATGTTTGCTTGTCCCTATGTTTGTTTTTGTGTGATTTTGTGTCTGACTCTGTGTGGTTGTAGGTATTTTTACCTCTTTTTCTCTATGCCTGTGTGTCTGAGCGGATGTTTGCGTGTCTTTATATTTGTCTTTGTGCAATTTTTGTGTCTGACTCTGCATTCATAGGTTTTTTTGCCTCTCTCTCTTTGCGCCTGTTTGTATGAGTAGATTTTTGCTTATCTCTGTCCGTTTTTCGTGATTTTGTGTCTGACTTTGTGTGTTTGTAGGTATTTTTTGCCTCTCTCTCTGTGCCTGTGCATCAGAGCAGATGTTTGCTTCTATCTATGTCTGTCTTTGTGTGATTTAGTGTCTGACTTTGTGTTTTTGTAGGTATTTTTATCTCTCTCTCTCCTTCCCTCGCTCTCTCTCTCTCTCTCTTTCTCTCTATGCCTGTGTGTCTGAGTGGATGCTTGCTTGTCTCTATTTCTGTCTTTTTGTGATTTTGTGTCTGACTTCGTGTGTTTGTATGTATTTTTGCTTTTCTCTCTCTGTACCTATGTGTCTGAGTAGATATTTGCCTTTTCTATGTCTGTCTATGTGTGATCTTGTATCTGACTCTGTGTGTTTGTAGATATTTTTACGTCTCTCTCTATGTGCCTATGTGTCTAAGTGGATGTTTGCTTCTCTCTGTGTCTGTCTTTGTTTGATTTTGTGTCTAATTCTTTTCGTTAGTAGGTATTTTTGCTTCTATGTCACTGTGTCTTTTATGAATCAGCGGATGTTTGCTTGTCTCTATGTCTGTGTTTGCGTGATTTTCTGCCTGATTTTGTACCATGAGTAAAATGCGATGTATTTAAAATACCAAAATAAAGTTCCTTCTTTCTAAGATAATTCCGATTTCCTATAATTAAGTTAAACCTAGTTTCAAAAATGAAGTCCTTAATCAGCAAAGAGAAAAACTGCAGTCACCCAGACAGAGAACGGCGCTATCCAGGCTTAAGATTTCGCTAAGAGAGTGAGAAATAAAAAATATGCTAGGTACAATATTTCTAAGGAAGTTTAAATGGCAAAAACCGTGTGAACGCTTGAATCATCGAAAATATTTAAAAGAATTTATTGGACGAAAGGTTCTTCGCATCCTTGAACCACACTCGGGCCAATTATGAGTCAGTCCTTACAGCGCAGGACGAAAGAACTGCGTTTGATAGTAGGGTAGAAGTGCTTTTTGAGATTATTCGTAAAGTTGACGCAGGACCATTCTGATAGAAGTCTTAAACTCTTTCATCTCGGTCACCGTTATTGTCATTTGAAGTGACCCATTGCTGTGCACCTAAATATGTAAGTCAATAAATCTATTGCCTTTTTTATCTGTGTTTATTTCATTTTATATGTCCGTAAAATTGGAGAAAAACTTGCGAACTAATTAAGGCTATAAAACTTTGTAATTTAAATTTAATTATCGGAGAGATACAGACATATAAGTAAAGTAATTAGGCCTATAACCGCTAAGCTATGACGGGAAACCCCTTAGATATCTCATAGGAGATAATAGCCTCCCCCAAAATAGGTTAAGTGAAAAATAAATTTATTTTGAGCTGATTCAATGCTTGTATACATATATACTATATTTTTATTTTCTTTAAGTTTTAACTGGCGGAAGTTGGGAAAACTGGGTCGAGTTGACTAAATAAAAATTGTATATTGAAACAGAAATGGCTTTGTCAAAAGAGGAAGGTAAATGGACTTCGCTTTTAGCGGCGCTCGAATTAGCAAACTTCGAGCAGCTTTGCTTGAACTTTGGCTATTACAAATAAATTTGTATCCCCTCAAAGAGTTGGGTACAATAGAAAAAATGGAGAAAAGGCTCAATGAAGAATTGTAAAATGAAAAAAAAAAATAGTATTCAGTTTTTAGCAAGTAGAAGCAAGTGTATAATTAGTAGTTCTTTTAGTGTTAGTAATAAATGCAATGTAGTAGTGCCGTATATTACTAAATAATAAAGTATTTGTACCGTGAATTGAAAGAAAAAAATCTAGCTGGACCGATGAAACGTTGGTAAAAACAGAAGAATTTTAGGCATAATAGTAGCAAATGGGGGTCCTAATTCAGCCTTACTACAGGTACAGGCTATAAACTTATTGTTCAAGGATAACACTGCTACTGTTGGGGTTCCACCCCTGTTTCTTTTCCTTTCAGATAAATGACCTATTTTCGTTTCTTTAATTACATTTGTGACCCTTTTGGAAGAATACAAGTAAGGTATTTTCTACAAACTGTGTAGTATTTTCCGTAACCCAGGCAGGGTAGGAATAGAGCTACAAGGCACCGTCATTATTATATTGACAGGGAGGGTTATTACCTCCAAGGAGAGAGTAGAGATTTTCTAGCCGTAACCCAAGGCGGGTACATTTGGCTTTAGAAAGTGGCCATTTGACCACTCGATCGCGTTATCATACCCTGGGACAGGGTATACTGTAAATAGGGTAGTACCAAACCCGATATTTGCAGAACCGTTGGGGTAAGAGCGGGAATCTCACTAACATTAGGGCGACAAGGGGTTCTCCCCTTCGAGTAAGTGGCATAGCAATCTTTTTGCGTCATTCGAGTAAGTGGCATAGCAATCTTTTTTGCGTCATTCGAGTAAGTGGCATAGCAATCTTTTTGCATCATTCGAGTAAGTGGCATAGCAATCTTTTTTGCGTCATTCGAGTAAGTGGCATAGCAATCTTTTTGCGTCATTCGAGTAAGTGGCATAGCAATCTTTTTTTGCGTCATTCGAGTAAGTGGCATAGCAATCTTTTTGCGTCATTTTTTGCCTTTAAAAGTGGTGACCCCGCACATACACCCCAATAAGTGGTGCCAGCGGTAGCTCGCACTACGAACATTGGCGGCAGCGGCATAAGCTCACATCCAATAGGAAGCTTAGCAAAAGTCGCCGAAGGAAGCGAAAGAAAAAAGGGGGTTGTTACCCAGCTGTGACTGGAACTCTGCATATGGCGAGAAATTCGGCGAAGGAGACCGTTGATCACAGAAAATGGAGGCATAGGGGATAGGTCTTAAAAGGGTCTCCTTTACCTACACAGATGACCTTCATCTGAATGATAGTGTTAGAAAAATTTCAAATTCTGAATTAGCTCCGCAAGATGAGTCACAAGAAATTCAAATTTGAATTTTGAACCATGGCTGCTTTAGAGCCATGTAGATGTAAAACAAGCCAGTGTTCATGCTTGTTTACAAAGAATAATTAAAAATACATGAATGTATTTTTTTTTGGTCAAGTGTCATTTGTATTGCTGGGGACGACTCCCCTCGCACACGTTAGGTCCCCTAGTGGATAAATATCCGCGTTATTTGCGCTTATTAATTTTATGGGTTATTTGTAATGATGGCAAATATCAGACTTAACTTATTGCTTTTTTTATAAACAGATACCATTCAACACAATTAAGAAAGGTCGTCAAAAGTCTGTCTATTGTTCTTAAAAAAAAACTGTTTATTTGAAAATGTCAATTTTTCTTTTTATGTTGTTCTATTTGTTTAAGAGCGAGAGAGGATGAGCATATGTAGGTTTTTTTTTGTATTTTTGCTAAACATAAGACATACCTAAGTACTTCAGTTTAATTAAATCTACGTCAATGTTTTGTTACAACAAGCATCCTTGATTGCTATACTTTGCGCACCTTAGACTAAATTAGTCTATGTTACTAAGGATTTGATTAAGTTTTAGATGTCTTATTTTTTTGTTAGTGTTATTTCTATGCAAGGGAGCAATTTCAAAGGATAATAGAAAGGTTGGAACAGAAATAACCAAAGGTAGGAAGCTCGTGGTCGACTGAGAACAACAAGTGGTGTTGGACCACATCCTGTGGGAAGCCTGGGGAGGAACTCAAGGCTCATGACAGCTATTGGTTTAGAGGAGAGAAAGTCGTGGTTTTTTACTAATCGTTTAATTTCTACCAATAAGGAGACTGCAAGGTGATGACGGTGATATCTTTACTAATGGTCTTATACATGGATTAAGACAAGGCGAAATCTCCTCTCTACAATGGGCATAAGAGCTTTCTAAGATTTAGAATCCCTACAACCATTATTAAACTCATTAAGACAGGGCTCTTTGTGTATGTTTTGCAGTACTGCTTTGGTATCTACCCCTTTCTCAAGTTCATTTGTATGAAATTGCCTTCCACGTGAAGATTGAAAAAAAAATTTTTAACTATGAAGAAAATTAATCAAAAGTAAAATCAAATATGCCTAACTTGACTTAAAAATTCGATAATCTGACACTATTCATAGCTAGAGCTTGATCTGAATCGTGTTTTGCTCTGATTTTTAGGTTTTTTAGTGTTTCATCTCCCTTTTTTTACTTGCCGTTTTGTTCGTTTTTCTTGCTTAAAATATCAGTCAAATTCTTATTTAATTATTCTAGTAATCAATTCGTACTCAATTTTTTTACTTTAATTATTTATAAAATATAATTTCTCAATAAGTTATTAATTAAAATTCATTATCTCAATTAAACTAATTAGAACCTGATAATATATTTAAGTTAGACTAAGGCTTATGTTTAGCTTGAAAAGATTGTGCTTCATTTAATGAAAAACGTTTATTTTTTGTCAATTTTTTCCTGTTTCTCCCTTTTTTTCTAGTTTATGCGAAATTTATTTGAGCAACATGTATATTAAATTATCCATCCTGATATAGTGACTACTAAAGAGATTTCCTCTTGAAACCTATATTTCTTCACCCCCATTATACCCGTACAAATTTCAGCCAGTTTTCAGTATATTTTTGATAGAGCGAATTTGTTTTTATTAGCTGAAGTAAACACGACTAGTTCGGAGTGTCGGGTATTTTGAAAAGAAGTTTAGTTTTTAAACTATGCAATTCAGTAGGCTATACCCTTCTATCTGGCAGCTTTATAAATCAAAAAAAAAACTACCAGTACAGAAGCGTCTAATTATGAGCTGATCCTGTTCATATTTATGAACACTATGATGATTTCTGTTCCAAGAGAAACTGTTGGAACTTTATCTTGTTACAATAAAAAAGAAAGAATAGACCCAAGTTACAAAACAGAATTACTATTACAAAATGTGGGTACGATAACCATAGAACAAGGGTGTCGACTCGTAACTAAAGAGTCAACCGTCCGAACGCCACTAATTACCACGAAGACAAAGGTAATAAGTCCCAAAATAACTAACTTCAAGGCGATCAACCTGTCGTATACTATTCCCAATCTAGAAAACGAGGAAATAAAAACCTCGATATGGTCAAAAATAGAAAAGAATAAAGGGACAATAAGGCTTACAAAAATAAGAGAAGCATTAGATTCGCAGATTCCCCTATTTACAAATGAAGACCAAAGATTAACGTATGTAGATAATAGAATACGGATTGTTCTCGACCAATTTCTGGTGGAACATATTATTGGCCGTATGTTTCGTATTCGCAACCTCCCTGACCATAAGAACCCTATCGACTTTTAATTACGGAAAAATCCTAAGAATAAGAAGACGAAAACCAAGAGAAGAACACGGGGAAACAGCTGAAATGCAGAGGTTAAACCCGGAGCCCCATGAGAACGTCTAAGCCAAGAAATAGGGAAGACATTAAAAAACGAGTGGGTATAGAGGTCTCCACTCGTCCTTGTTATGTCTTGTTCCCTCATTGTAGTATCGTTTACGTAAACCGTGTGGTTATGACGCTGCACATGCGTTTCTTGAACATCACGGACGTGCGTGAACAATGCAGGCATGAAAAATATGTTGTAAAACTAGACCTCAAACCTAATAATGTAGGGTACATTATGTTTATTTAATAAGTATTGGAGAATTATATAAGCCCTTTATCGATGTTTCCGTTCTCAAAACAAATTTGAAGACATCTCTGTTTTAGATTCTGTTTTAGATGTTTAAAATTCTGTGTCATAGCGTAGAAATTAATGTACCCAATCAATACGTGACTTAATTGTACTATGAGTGTTTACTTTAAAGAACGTGTGATTCTGCCTCGTTATTTTTATTACAGGAAGTAAATGGACACATTGGTTATTGAGCATTACAATGAGCTGCCCAGTACAGATACGACCCAGTAGCATCTATTTTTCATCATATCTCAACCAACGAAGAGTACTCACCATAGACTCCAGGCAATTTTCATCCCAGCTTCGTCTGCGAAAACAACAGTTACCTTTGATCGTTGTTTCTTCGACCATGAACCGTATTACGTATCAGGTAACACTATATTTGAATCTTAGTATCCAGCTCGATCAGCACCAGATCCGTACGAGATATTTAACGATATTTGAAGTTAAATGATATTTAAAGATATTTGAAGATATTTGAAGTTGAAGTTAAAGATAATTTAAAGTTTAATTCTGAGAACCCCATCGAACAGGTGGAAGGATGAAGTTAAATGATATTTAACGATATTTGAAGTTAAATGATATTTGAAGATATTTGAAGTTGAAGTTAAAGACAATTTGAAGTTCAATTCTGAGACCCCATCGATCAGTACAAGATAAACGATATTTAACGATATTTGAAGTTAAATGATATTTGAAGATGTTTGAGGTTGAAGTTAAAGACAATATGTTAAAAGAGTCACTATAATTTGATGACAACCCGTTCCAAATCCAAACTTCAATTACCCCGTGATTAACCTAGGAATCACCGCAAAGGCTAATCGACGCAAGCCATGAGCTAAAAATTTATAAAAGGCACAAATGAACAATTTTACGCGAGAAAAAATTCTCTGTGTGCCCCAAAAAATCCTAAAAATGATATGCTGAGAAGAAAAACACCAACACCTGTAGTGGGAAGCATCATTTCCCAGTTGACTATTAGAGAAAACTTGTCGTGTGAAGACAGTCAGGCTCGAACTGTTCCATGAAGAAACCATAACGTAAATGCTTCAAAATTTTCGCCAAGACAAAAAAAGTGAAGGACAATAATTTACAACAGAAGAATGGAGTACACTAAGGACTCGAAGGTGATAAAATAGATGTGAATTTACATATTTTACTTCCTAATAACTTGGATAATTCAAAAATCCCAATAGTGAAAGTGTTTTAATGTTACCAGTGAATATGGTAAACCCAATATTGCTTGTTATAAATCATTTATGTATGTACCGCTAGACGTTCAAGTAGAATTAGATGTAGTATTATCATGCCATTCAGTTAATGTAGTGTAGATAGAATGTAGTATGCCATATAGACAGCAAAATAAAAAAAAAGCCTTGTAAAAATTGAATTAAAAAAAAAATTTAGTATAGTAGCTAGCCTAGAACCATGAATAATCTTAGTCCGGTAGATGAATTTTAGTAGGGATATAGAATAAAATAAGAAAAGTAATAGAGAAAATTTTTAGCACTCCTGATTAAGCCATAAAATAAATATAAAATAATTATGTAAAAGAAATAGTTAATAAATGGCGAACATTTAAAAGCCCAAAGGCGAGCAGTTACTAATGACGGGACGTCATTAATTGATGGGAAGGGTGATATGTACCATGCGTAAAATGCGATGTATTTAAAATACCAAAATAAAGTTCCTTCTTTCTAAAGATAATTTCGATTTCCTATAATTAAGTTAAACCTAGTTTCAAAAATGAAGTCCTTAATCAGCAAAGAGAAAAACTGCAGTCCACCCCAGACAGAGAACGGCGCTATCCAGGCTTAAGATTTCGCTAAAAGAGTGAGAAATAAAAAATATGCTACGTACAATATTTCTAAGGAAGTTTAAATGGCAAAAACCGTGTGAACGCTTGAATCATCAAATATATTTAAAAGAATTTTATTGGACGAAAGGTTCGCATCCTTGAACCACTCGGGCCAATTATGAGTCAGTCCTTACAGCGCAGGACGAAAGAACTGCGTTTGATAGTAGGGTAGAAGTGCTTTTTGAGATTTTTCGTAAAGTTGAAGCAGGACCATTCTGATAGAAGTCTTAAACTCTTTCATCTCGGTCACCATTATTGTCATTTGAAGTGACCCATTGCTGTGCACCTAAAGATGTAAGTCAATAAATCTATTGCCTTTTTTATCTGTGTTTATTTCAATTTATATGTCTGTATCCAGTCTGATAATAGGTAATTATTTCGTATGTCTCCAAGGTGAATGCTCCCGGGGAATCGGATCTCCAGATACCTCGAGAAAAAGAGGCCACATTTATATGTCTACATATTCAATTTTCTCCCATTAATTGAGAACGGCGTTAGCCTAGTTGACATAATCTTTAGCGCTATGAGCGGCGCTATCGGAGTACCTATAAAGTGGAAGTTCACAGAAAAGGTATAATTTTAGACTTGACGCGATCAATCTTCATTACCGCTATCAGGACGGCCAGAAAGCTTTTTATGGCCACAAAGAAAGTTCTATTGCTACAACTCTGTGTGTTTGTAGATATTTTTACCTCTCTCTCTCTCTCTGTGCCTATGTGTCTGAGTGGATGTTTGTTTCTCTCTATATCTGTCTTTGTGTGATCTTGTAACTGACTCTAGGTGTTTTTAGGTATTTTTGCATATCTTTCTCTCAGTGCATTTGTGTCTTAGTGAATGTTTGCTTCTCTCTGTGTCTGTCTTTGTGCGATTTTGTGTCTGATTCTGTTCGTATGGAGGTATTTTTCCTTCTCTGTCTCTGTGCGTTTGTTAATGAGCGGAAGTTTGCTTGTCCCTATGTCTGTGTCTGTGTGATTTTCTGTGACTCTGTGTGTGTTTGTGACTTCTCTGTCTCAGTGCATGCGTGTTTGTGTAGATGTTTGCTTATCTCTATGTTTGTTTTTTTGTGTGATTTTGTGTCTGACTCTGTGTGGTTGTAGGTACCTCTCTTTTGCTCTTGCCTCTGTCTCAGTTTGCATGTTTCTCGTGTTTGTGTCTGACTTTGCATTCATAGTTTTTTTTTTTGCCTCTCTCTCTTTGTGCCTCTTTGTCTGAGTAGATGTTTGCTTATCTCTGTCTGTCTTTGTTTGATTTTGTGTCTGACTTTGTGTGTTTTTAGGTATTTTTTGCTTTTTCTCTCTGTACCTATGTGTCTGAGTAGATGTTTGCCTTTTCTATGTCTGTGTATGTGTGATCTTATATCTGACTCTGTGTGTTGTAGATATTTTTGCGTCTCTCTCTATGTGCCTGTGTGTCTAAGGGGATGTTTGCTTCTCTCTGTGTCTGTCTTTGTTTGATTTTGTGTCTAATTCTGTTCGTTAGTAGGTATTTTTACTTCTATGTCTCTGTTTCTTTGTGAATCAGCGGATGTTTGCTTGTCCCTATGTCTGTGTTTGCGTGATTTTCTGTTGACTCTGTGTGTTTGCAGATATTTTGCCTCTCTTTCTCTCTGTGCCCATGTGTCGGAGCGGATGTTTGTTTCTCTCTATGTCTGTCTTTGTTTGATCTTGTATCTGACTCTAGGTGTTTGTAGGTATTTTTGCGTATCTCTCTCTCTGTGCATTTGTGTCTTAGTGAATGTTTGCTTCTCTCTGCGTCTGTCTTTGTGCGATTTTTTGTCTGATTCTGTTCGTATGGAGGTATTTTTCCTTCTCCGTCTCATTGTCTTTGTTAATGAGCGGATGTTTGCTTGTCCCTATGTCTGTATTTGTGTGATTTTCTGTCTGACTCTTTGTGTTTGTTGGTATTTTTGCTTCTCTGTCTCAGTACCTGCGTGTTTGTGTAGATGTTTGCTTGTCTCTATGTTTGTTTTTGTGTGATTTTGTGTCTGACTCTGTGGGGTTGTAGGTATTTTTACATCTCTTTTTTTCTATGCCTATGTGTTTGAGCGGATGTTTGCGTGTCTTTATGTTTGTCTTTGTGCAATTCTGTGTCTGACTCTGCATTCATAGTTTTTTTTTTCTCTCTCTCTCTCTTTGTGCCTGTTTGTCTGAGTAGATGTTTGCTTATCTCTGTCTGTCTTTGTTTGATTTTCTGTCTGACTTTGTGTGTTTTTAGGTATTTTTGCCTTTCTTTCTCTGTACCTATGTGTAAGATAAGATAAGATTTATTGCTGAAAAATGGCTATCACAAGCCCAAAAGCGCCGCGAATTCGCACTTTAGCGTCAAATACAGCAAAAAAGACAACAAAAACAAACAATCAAAACAACAACCGAAAATTAAAAAGGGTCAATGTCAAATACGTAAAAACGTTAAAAACAAAAACAAAGTACAAAGTAAACTCATAAAATTAGAAGGCCAATGTCAAGTCAGCAAAAATGTGTCTGAGTAGATGTTTGCCTTTTCTATGTCTGTGTGTGTGTGATCTTGTATCTGACTCTGTGTGTTTGTAGATATTTTTGCGTCTCTCTCTCTATCCCTATGTGTCTAAGTGGATGTTTGGTTCTCTCTGTGTCTGTCTTTGTTTGATTTTGTGTCTAATTCTGTTCGTTAGTAGGTATTTTTGTTTGATCTTGTATCTGACTCTAGGTGTTTGTAGGTTTTTTGCGTATCTCTCTCTCTGTGCATTTGTGTCTTAGTGAATGTTTGCTTCTCTCTGTGTCTGTCTTTGTGCGATTTTTTGTCTGATTCTGTTCGTATGGAAGGAAGTATTTTTCCTTCTCTGTCTCTGTGCCTTTGTTAATGAGTGGATGTTTGCTTGTCCCTATGTCTGTATTTGTGTGGTTTTCTGTCTGACTCTTTGTGTTTGTTGGTATTTTTGCTTCTTTGTCTCAGTGCCTGCGTGTTTGTGTAGATGTTTGCTTGTCTCTATGTTTGTTTTTGTGTGATTTTGTGTCTGACTCTGTGGGGTTGTAGGGATTTTTTGCATCTTTTTTTTTCTATGCCTATGTGTCTGAGCGGATGTTTGCGTGTCTTTATGTTTGTTTTTGTGCAATTCTGTGTCTGACTCTGCATTCATAGTTTTTTTGCCTCTCTCTCATTGTGCCTGTTTGTCTGAGTAGATGTTTGCTTATCTCTGTCTGTTTTTGTGTGATTTTGTGTCTGACTTTGTGTGTTTGTAGGTATTTTTGCCTCTCTCTCTGTGCCTGTGCGTCAGAACCGATGTTTGCTTCTCTCTATGCATGTCTTTGTGTGATTTAGTGTCCGACTTTGTGTTTTGTAGGTATTTTTTCCTCTCTCTCTCTCTCCCTCTCTCTCTCTTTCTCTCTGTGCCTGTGTGTCTGAGTGGATGCTTGCTTGTCTCTATGTCTGTCTTTGTGTGATTTTGTGTCTGACTTTGTGTGTTTGTAGGTATTTTTGCCTTTCTCTCTCTGTACCTATGTGTCTGAGTAGATGTTTGCCTTTTCTATGTCTGTCTTTGTGTGATCTGGTATCTGAATCTATGTGTTTGTAGATATTTTTCCGTCTCTCTCTATATGCCTATGTGCCTAAGTGGATGTTTGCTTCTCTCTCTGTCTCTCTTTGTTTGATTTTGTGTCTGATTCTGTTCGTTAGTAGGTATTCTTCTATGTCTCTGTGTCTTTGTGAATCAGCGGATGTTTGCTTGTCCCTATGTCTGTGTTTGCGTGATTTTCTGTCTGAATCTGTGTTTTTGTAGATATTTTTGCCTCTCTCTCTCTCTCTCTCTCTCTCTCCTCTCTCTCTCTCTCTCTCTCTCTCCTCTCTCTCTCTCTCTCTCTCTCTCTCTCTCTGTGCCTATGTTTCTGAGCGGATGTTTGTTTCTCTCTATGTCTGTCTTTGTTTGATCTTGTATATGACTCTAGGTGTTTGCAGGTATTTTTACGTATCTCTCTGTCTGTGCACTTGTGTCTAAGTGAATGTTTGCTTTTCTCTGTTTCTGTCTTTGTGCGATTTTGTGTCTGATTCTGTTCGTATGGAGGTATTTTTGCTTCTCTGTCTCAGTGCCTGCCTGTTTGTGTAGATGTTTGCTTGTCTCTATGTTTGTTTTTGTGTGATTTTGTGTCTTACTCTTTGTAGTTGTAGGTATTTTTACCTCTCTTTTTCTCTATGCCTGTGTGTCTGAGCGGATGTTTGCGTGTCTTTATGTTTGTCTTTGTGCAATTTTGTATCTGACTCTGCATTCATAGTTTTTTTTTTTTGCCTCTCTCTCTTTTTGCCTGTTTGTCTGAGTAATTGTTTGCTTATCTCTGTGTCTGTTTTTGTGTGATTTTGTGTCTGACTTTGTGTGTTTGTAGGTATTTTAGCCTCTCTCTCTGTGCCTGTGCGTCAGAACAGATGTTTGCTTTTCTCTATGTCTGTCTTTGTGTGACTTACTGTCTGACTTTGTGTTTTTATAGGTATTTTTTTTCCTCTCTCTCTCCCTCTCTCTCCCTCTCTTTCTCTCTGCGCCTGTGTGTCTGAGAGGATGCTTGCTTGTCTCTATGTCTGTCTTTGTTTGATTTTGTGTCTGACTTTGTGTGTTTGTAGGTATTTTTGCCTTTCTCTCTCTGTACCTATGTGTCTGAGTAGATGTTTGCCTTTTCTGTGTCTGTCTATGTGTGATCTTGTATCTGACTCTGGGTGTTTGTAGATATTTTTGGCGTCTCTATCTATGTGCCTATGTGTCTAAGTGGATGTTTGCTTCTCTCTGTGTCTGTCTTTGTTTGACTTTGTGTCTGATTCTGTTCGTTAGTAGGTATTTTTGCTTCTATGTCACTGTGTCTTTGTGAATCAGCGGATGTTTGCTTGTCCCTATGTCTGTGTTTGCGTGATTTTCTGTCTGACTCTGTGTGTTTGTAGATATTTTTGCCTCTCTCTCTCTCTCTGTGTCTATGTGTCTGAGCGGATGTTTGTTTCTCTCTATATCTGTCTTTGTGTGATCTTGTATTTGACTCTAGGTGTTTGTAGGTATTTTTGCGTATCTCTCTCTCTGTGCATTTGTGTCTTAGTGAATGTTTGCTTCTCTCTGTATCTGTCTTTGTGCTATTTTGTGTCTGATTCTGTTCGTTTGGAGGTATTTTTCAATCTGTCTCTGTGCCTTTGTTAATGAGCGGATGTTTGCCTGTCCCTATGTCTGTGTTTGCGTGACTTTCTGTCTGACTCTGTGTGTTTGTATATATTTTTGCCTCTCTCTCTCTCTGTACCTATGTGTCTGAGCGGATGTTTGTTTCTCTCTATGTCTCTCTTTGTGTGATCTTGTATCTAACTCCAGGTGTTTGTAGGTATTCTTGCGTATTTCTCTCTCTGTGCATTTGTGTCTTAGTGAATGTTTGCTTCTCTCAGTGTCTGTCTTTGTGCGATTTTTGTGTCTGATTATGTTCGTATGGAGGTATTTTTTCCTTCTCTGTCTCTGTGCCTTTGTTAATGAGCGGATGTTTGCTTGCCCCTATGTCTGTGTTTGTGTGATTTTCTGTCTGACTCTGTGTGTTTGTAGGTATTTTTGCTTCTCTGTCTCAGTGCCTGCGTGTTTGTGTAGATGTTTTGCTTGTCTCTATGTTTGTTTTTGTGTGATTTTGTGTCCGATTCTGTGTAGTTGAAGGTGTTTTTACCTCTCTTTTTCTCTATGCTTGTGTGTCTGAGCGGATGTTTGCGTGTCTTTATGTTTGTCTTTGTGATATTTTGTGTCTGACTCTGCATTTATAGTTTTTTTTTTTTCCTCTCTCTCTTTGTGCCTGTTTGTCTGAGTAGATGTTTGCTTATCTCTCTCTGTTTTTGTTTGATTTTGTGTCTTACTTTGTGTGTTTGTAGGTATTTTTGCCTCTCTCTCTGTGCCTGTGCGTCAGAGCAGATGTTTGCTTCTCTCTATGTCTGTTTTTGTGGGATTTGGTGTCTGACTTTGTGTGTTTTGTAGGTATTTTTCCTCTCTCTCTCCCCCTCTCTCTCTCTCTCTCTCTTTATCTCTGTGCCTGTGTGTCTGAGTGGATGCTTGCTTGTCTTTATGTCTGTCTTTGTTTTATTTTGTGTCTGACTCTGTGTGTTTGTAGATATTTTTGCCTTTCTCTCTCTGTACCTATGTGTCTGAGTAGATGTTTGCCTTCTCTATGTCTGTCTATGTGTGATCTTGTGTGTGACTCTGTGTGTTTGTAGATATTTTTTGCGTCTCTCTCTATGTGTCTATGTGTCTAAGTGGATGTTTGCTTCTCTCTGTTTATGTCTTTGTTTGATTTTGTGTCTGATTCTGTTCGTTTGTAGGTATTTTTGCTTCTATTTCTTTGTGTCTTTGTGAATCAGCGGATGTTTGCTTGTCCCTATGTCTGTTTTTACGTGATTTTCTTTCTGACTGTATGTTTGTATATATTTTTGCCTCTCTCTCACTCTCTGGGCCTATGTGTCTGAGCGGATGTTTGTTTCTCTCTTTGTCTGTCTTTGTGTGATCTTGTATCTGACTCTAGGTGTTTGAAGGTTTTTGTGTCTGATTCTGTTCGTATGGAGGTATTTTTCCTTCTCTGTCTCTGTGCCAATGTTAATGAGCGGATGTTTGCTTGTCCCTATGTCTGTGTTTGTGTGATTTTCTGTCTGACTCTGTGTGTTTGTAGGTATTTTTGCTTCTCTGTCTCAGTGCCTGCGTGTTTGTGTATATGTTTGTTTGTCTCTATGTTTGTTTTTGTGTGATTTTGTGTCTGACTCTGTGTGGTTGTAGGTATTTTTACCTCTCTTTTTCTCTATGCCTGTGTGTCTGAGTGGCTGTTTGCGTGGCTTTATGTTTGTGTTTTTGTAATTTTTTGTCTGACTCTGCATTCATAGGTTTTTTTGCCTCTCTCTCTTTGTGTGCTGTTTGTCTGAGTGGATGTTTGCTTATCTCTGTCTGTTTTCGTGTGATTTTGTGTCTGACTTTGTGTGTTCGTAGGTATTTTTGCCTCTCTCTCTGTGTCTTTGCATCAGAGCAGATGTTTGCTTATCTCTATGTTTGTGTTTGTGTGATTTAGTGTCTGAGTTTGTGTTTTTGTAGGTATTTTTGCCCCCCCCCCCATCTCTCTCTCTCTTTCTTTTCTCTCTCTCTCTCTCTCTCTCTCCTCTCTCTTCTCTCTCTCTCTCTCTCTCTCTCTCTCTCTCTCTCTCTCTCTCTCTCTCTCTCTCTCTCTCTCTTTCTCTCTCTGTTCTGTGTGTGTGTGTCTGAGTGGATGCTTGCTTGTCTAGATGTTTGTCTTTGTGTGATTTTGTGTCTGACTTTGTGTGTTTGTAGGTATTTTTGCCTTTCTCTCTCTGTACCTAATATGTCTGAGCAAAGGTTTGCTTTTTCTATGTCTGTCTATGTGTGATATTGTATCTGACTCTGTGTGTTTGAAGATATTTTTACGTCTCTCTCTATGTGCCTATGTGTCTAAGTGGATGTTTGCTTCTCTCTGTGTCTGTCTTTGTTTGATTTTGTGTCTGATTCTGTTCGTTATTAGGTATTTTTGCTTCTATGTCTCTGTGCCTTTGTGAATCAGCGGATGCTTGCTAGTCCCTATGTCTGTGTTTGCGTGATTTTCTGTCTGACTCTGTGTGTTTGTAGATATATTTGCCTCTGTCTCTCTCTGTGCCAATGTGTCTGAGTGGATGTTTGCTTTGTTTGGAGGTATTTTTGCCTCAATCTGTGGCTTTTTTGTTTAAGCGGATGTTTTTGTTTGACTCTATGTCTGTCTAGTTGTGAATTTGTCTCTGACTCTTATTTGCAGGTATTTTGCCTCTCTTTCTCTATGCCGGTGTGTCTGAGCGGTTGTTTGCTTTACTCTATGTCTGTCTTTGTGTGATTTCGTGTCTGATTCTGTGTGTGAGATATTTGTGTCTCTCTTTCTCTCTCTCTCACTCTCTCTCTCTCTCTCTCTCTCTCTCTCTCTCTCTCTCTCTCTCTCTCTCTCTCTCTCCTCTCTCTCTCTCTCTCTCTCTCTCTCTCTCTCTCTCTCTCTCTCTCTCTCTCTCTCTCTCTCTCTCTCTCTCTCTCTCTCTCTCCTCTCTCTCTCTCTCTCTCTCTCTCTCTCTCTCTCTCTCTCTCTCTCTCTCTCTCTCTTCTCTCTCTCTCTCTCTCTCTCTCTCTCTCTCTCTCTCTCTCTCTCTCTCTCTCTCTCTCTCTCTCTCTCTCTCTCTCTGTGTGTTTAAGCGGAGTTTTGCCTGTCTCTATGTCTGTCTTTGTGTGATTTTGTGTTTGACTCTGTGGTGTTTGTAAGTATTTTTGCCGCTCTCTCTTAATGCCTGTGTGTCTGAGTGGATGTTTGCTTGTTTCTATATCTGTCTTTGTGTGATTTTATGTCTGACTTTGTTTTTCGTAGGTATTTTTGCCTCTCTCTCTCTCTCTCTCCTCTCTCTCTCTCTCTCTCTCTCTCTCTCTCTCTCTCTCTCTCTCTCTTGTGCCTATGTAACTGAGTGGATGTTTTTGTGTCACTATGTCTGTTTATGTGTGATTTTTGTTTCTGACTCTGAGCGTTTGTAGGTATTTTTGTATGTCTATCTGCGCCTGTGTATCTGAGCGGATGTTTGCTTCTCTCTATGTTTGTCTTTTGGTGATTTTCGTCTGACTCTGTGTGCTTGTAGGCATTTTTTACCTTTCTCTCTATCTATACATGTGTGTCTGAGCGGAAGTTCACTTTTCTCTATGTTTGTGTTTGTAGGGTTTTGTGTCTGACTCAGTGTATTCGTAGTTATTTTTAACTCTCTCTCTATGCCTCTGTGTCCCAGCGGACGTTTGCTTCTCTCTATGTTCTTCTTTGTTAGCTTTTGTTTGACTCTTCGTGCTTGTAGGTTTTTCCTTTCTCTCTCTCTATGCCTGGGTTTCTGAGCGGAAGTTTTGCTTGTCTCTATATTTGTCTTTGTATGATTTTGTGTCTGACTCTGTGTATTCTTAGGTATGTGTCTCTCTTCCTCTATACCTGTGTGTCTGGACGGATGTGTGCTTGTCTCTATGGCTGTCTATGTATGATTTTGTGTCTGAATCTTTGTGTTTGCCAGTATTTTTGCTTTTCTGTCTCTGTGCCTGCGTGTCTGAGTGGATGTTTGCTTGTTTCTATGTTTGTTTTTGTACGATTTTGTGTCTGACTCCATGTGGTTGTAGGTATTTTTTTTCTCTCTTTCTCTATGCCTGTGTGTCTGAGCGGATGTTTGTGTGTCTTTATGTTTGTCTTTGTTCGATTTTGGGTCTGACTCTGTGCATTCGTAGGTACTTTCCCCCTTTCTTCCTCTATACCTGTGAGTCTGATCGGATGTTTGCTTGTCTCTCCATCTTTATTAAATTTAAAAAAACAAGTTTTTTTTTTAACTGAAAGTAAGGAACGACGTTAAATCTTAAAACGAACAGAAATTATTCCGTATAGGAAAGGGGCTGTCCCCTCCTCAACGCTTCGCTCTTTACGCAAAAGTTTTTTATTGTTTAAAAAAAATAGAGTTGAGAGAAAGTCAACATTTAGCGTAATGAGCGAGGCGTTGAGGAGGGGACAGCCCCTTTCATATACGGAATAATTTCTGTTCGTTTTAACTTTTAACGTCCTTCGATACTTTCAGTTAAAAAAAAACTTGTTTTTTTATTTAATTTTTGAACGTTTTTGAAATAATGCTGGTTTTGATTTGGCTCACCGTACATGAATATATAAAATAAAATTTGTATATTAATTTTACTTGTATTTGGTTAAATGGCTTTCTCGAAACTTGTTTAATTTTATTTAAGAACGTTTTTATTAGTAATAAATATACGTAGCTTACGAATTAACTTACGTAACGAACTTCTGTATTGATAGATTTTTAATACGTATATTAGGGGGTTTGCCCCCTAGTCAATACCTTGCTCCTTAAGCTAAAGTTCAAATTTTGTTCCAGTTCTTTAAAAATGGCCCCTTAATAACAAAGGCCGTTAATTAGAATAAATAGCTCTTACGAAATTACTAAGAAATCTTTGGCTTAAAGAGCGAGATATTGACTAGGGCCCGAACCCAATCATATACGTAATATTTCTGTTTGTCTTAAGTTTTGATGTTGCTCTTTACTTTCAGTTTAAAAACTTGTTTTTTTATTTAATTTCTTATCTTTTTCTTTAATAATGCTCGGAAATCCGGCACCCCCTTCATAGCAATGTCCTTTCCCCATGAAAACTTTCTTCATGGAAAGATCCTCCCGTATAACCCCCGACCATCCCCACATCTACCAGAAAAAATCCCCCCTGAAAACGTCTGTATACTTCCCAATAACCAATACTATATGTTAACATTGGGTAAAGTTTATAACTTTCAGCCCTCCCCTAGGGGACTTCGGGGAATTAAGTCATCTTAAAAGACATAGTTATCATATTTTCGACCATGCTGAACAAAATGGCTATCTCAAAATTTTGATCAGGTGACTTAGAGAACAAAATGAGCGTGGGAGGGGGCCTAGTTGCCGTCCTTTTTTTGGTCACTTTAAAGGGCACTAGAACCTTTAATTTCAATTCCAATGAGCCCACCCAAGATATTTTAGGACCAATGGGTCGCTACGATCACCCCTGGGAAAAATAAAACAAAAACAAATAAAACACGCATCCGTGATCTTTCTTCAGGCAAAAAATGCAAAATTCCACATTTTTGTAGATAGGTGCTTGAAACCTCTAAAGCAGGGTCTCTCTGATACGCTGAATATGATGGTGTGATTTTGAATTAAGGTTCTATAACTTTTAGGGGGTCTTTTCCCCGTTTTTTTCTAAAATCAGCTACATTTTTCTCAGGCGCGTAACTTTTCATGGGTAAAATTAAACTTGATGAAACTTATATATTTGAAATCAGAATTAAAATTTGATTCTTTTGATGTATCTATTGGTACCAGAATTCCGTTTTTTAGAGTTTCGGCTACCATTGAGCGGGTCGCTCCTTACTTACAGTTCGTTACCACGAACTGTTTGATAGCTAATTTTCATTCTATCTATGTGATAATTTCAGACTATGCAACAAAATGGGGATTATATTTGAAACCAGCATTCAAATCTGATTTTTTTTTATGTATCTAATGCTATCAAAATTCCGATTTTTAGCGTTTCAGTTACCATTGAGCCGGTTCGCTCCTTATTTACAGTTTGTTACCACGAACTGTTTGATTTGTGTTTTTGTGTCTGACTCTGTGTGTTTGTAAGTACTTTTGCCTCTATTTCTTTATATGCCTCTGTGTCCGAGTGGATGTTTGCTTATCTCTATGTCTGTCTAGTTGCGAATTTGTGTTTGACTCTCATTTGCGGGTATTTTTGCCTCTCTCTCTCTGTGACTGTGTGTCTGAGTGGATGTTTGATTGCTTCTATATCTGTCTTTGTGTGATTTTGTGTATGACTTTGTGTGTTTGTAGGTATTTTTGCCTCTCTCTCTGTGCCTGTCTGTCTGAGCAGATGTTTGCTTGTCTGTATGTCTCTCTTTGCGTGATTTTGTGTCTGCCTCTGCATGCTTGTAGGTATTTTTGCTTCTCTTTCTCTGTGCCTGTTTTTTGAGTGGATGTTTGCTTCTCTCTATGTCTCTCTTTGTGTGATTTTGTGTGTGACTCTGCGTGGTTGTAGGTATATTTTTGCCCCTCTCTCTCTTTATGCCTGTAGGTCTGAGTGATTGTTTGCTGTGTTTGTAGGTAGTTTTGCCTCTCTCTCTGGCTATGTGTCTGAGCAGATGTTTGCTTGTCTCTATGTCTGTCTATTTGTGATTTTGTGCCTGACTCTGTTTTTGTAGCTATTTTTACCTCTTTTTCTCTATGCCTGTATGTCTGAGCGGATGTTCGCTTGTCTTTATGTCTGTCTTTGTATGATCTCGTGTCTGACTCTTTGTGTTTGCAGATATTTTTGCCTCTATCTCTCTCTCTCTCTCTCTCTCTCTCTCTATCTCTCTCTCTATGTGCCTGTGTGTATGTTTGCTTGTCTCTATGTCTTTCTTTGTTATTTTGTATCTGGCTCTGTGTGTTTGTAGGTATTTTGCCTCTCTTTCTCTCTGAATGTGCGTCTGATTGGATGTTTGCTTGTCTCTTTGTTTGTCTTTTTGATTTTGAGTCTGACTCCTTGTGCTTTTAGTTATTTTGCCTCTCTCTCTTTTTGACTATAAGTCTGGGTGGATGTTTGATTGTCTCTATGTCTGTTTCTGTGTGATTTTGTGCCTGACTCTTTGCCTTCGTAGGTGTTTTTGCCTCTCTTTCTCTGTGACTTTGTGTCTGAGTGGATGTTTGCTTGTCTATTTGTTTGTCTTTGTGTGAATTTGTGTTTGACTTTTTGTGTTTGTAGGTATTTTGCTCTCTCTCTCTCTGTGCCTGTGTGTCTGAGCAGATATTTGTTTGTCTCTATATCTGTCTTTTGTGGTTTCATGTCTGATTTTGGATTTTCCTAGGTATCTTTGCCTCTCTCTCTGTGCCTCTGTGTCTGAGCTAATGTTTGCTGTGTTTGCAGGTATTTTTTGACTTTCTTTGTGGCTCTGTGTCTGAGCAGATTTTTGCTTGTCTCTATGTCTGTCTATGTGATATTTTGCATCTGGCTCTGTCTTTGTAGCTATTTTTACCTCTTTTTCTCTATGCCTGTGCGTCTGAGGAAATTTTTGCTTGTCTCTATATATGTCTTTGTTTGATTTCCGTTTGACCGTTTGTGTTTGCAGATATTTTTGCCTATCTCTCTCTCTCTCTCTCCTCTCTCTCTCTTTCCCTCTATGTCTCTGTCTCTCTCTCTCTCTCTCTGTGCCTGTGTGTCTGAGCGGATTTTTGCTTATTTTTACATCTGTCTCTGTGTGATTTTCTGTCTGACTCTGTGTGTTTGTAAGTATTTTTGCCTCTCTCCCTCTCTCTATATGCCTGTATGTCTGAGTGGATGTTTGTCTCTATATCTTACTTTGTTTGATTTTGTGTCTGGCTATGTGTTTGTAAATATTTTTCCTCTCTCTCTCTCTATGCCTGTATGTCTGACCGTATGTTTTCTTGTCTCCATGTATGTATTTATATAACTTTATGTCTGACTCTTTGTGTTTGTTGATATTTTGTTTCCTATCTCACTCTGCACCTGTGTATCTGATCGGATGTTTTCTTGCCTGTGGAAATTTTTGAGGCAAAAAGAATCCATCTTTTCCCTCTCAGACTTTGGTAAAAGCTTTGTTAACCTATCTCACTTTCTAATATATCCTCTATGAGCCTGCTAGTAGTAGTATATATGTCTCTGAAAATTCATTTTCTTACATTTCCAACTTTTTAATAAACATTCTAAACGTTTGACTTGCTAGTATACCCTAAAAATAATGGAAACATTACAAAATAATGCTTAAAATATTTTTATTGAAATAACGACATGTAGAATATTAGCATAAAAATATGTTACATACATTATTATACATTATTAATATCATTGAACAACTTTGGACATTTTGAATCTGTTCCATAAAATAATTCGTCAAGCTCTTTCTTGATAGTGTAGCTATTCTCTTCTCTTAGTTCGTGACCAGTAGAATAATCATGAATCCATTTTGAGTCATACACAATTTTTATTGGGGTGCCACATTCTGGCTCAATATGCGTTTTGAAATTGATTTTATTGAGTTCATTGACTATATCTGTTGGTATACGATCAAAGGTAGTAATAATCTTTACATGTACTTTGTTTTCTATTAGTTCATCATTATACACCGTTGTTAAATTGAATGCCAATGTCCTTTTTATTCTGCTTTCGATTTCACTGTATATTACCACATTATTTTTAAATACACTAATGACATTAGTGTAGGAGTATGCCTTTTTTTTTTTGACCTTCCGTCGAATGCTAATACCCGAAAGCTCGCGATAGGGTTTATCACTGGGTAACGTGTTACCACAAGCACTAGCAAGAAGATGCCCCTTTTCATTAACTACTACTTTTATGTTAGAATTCTCTTTGAGCACAATCATCTCTGGAAATGATACTCTCGCATACCCACCTTCATAAGAGTTAAATTTTTTGGTACTCCAGAGAAATTTAATCTCCCACTGTCATGACAATGCACGCCTACATTTCCAATGAGATTCTTACTAGTACTTAAATACTTGTCTTTGTCAGCATTCAGCGAAACGATTACTTTATAATGTGCACACACTTTCTTCGAATATTTTGTTTTCACTTTTTTTTAATATAATGCTAGTGTTTATCCTGCCAATGCACCGAAAATACTGATTGAAAATATACAATAAATTGGGTAGTATCGATAACCGGTCATAGAGTACCTCTGGGACAGCGGTGTAGTGTCTATGAGCAGCCATAGAGTACCATTCGCACAGCCAAAAAAAATATAAAAAGATAAAAAAGTTGAAGTTTCCGTCCCAAAAAATTCAGTTAAAAAAAGAAAGAAAAGTGCTACTTCGAATATTATTTTTCTAATAGTAAACATTGCGACTAAAATATCTATATCATCCTCATTTCGTATTTGGAAAATATAAAATATGATTTTTTTTTTGTTTTAAGTAAATTTCATGTCATTTTGAGACATAAAAAAGTTGAAAATTGTCTGTACAAAAAAAAAATCTACATAAAAAAAAATGCGTTACTACAAACATTATCTTTCTAATAGTAAAAATCACGACTAACATATCTATATCATTCTCATTTCGCTTTTTCGAAAATAAATAAATGTATTTATTTGTTCTAAACATATTTTTTGTCATTTTAAGACATGTAAAAAAAGTTGAAAAAAAAGTCAATGTTAAAAAAATAAGTTAAAAAAAGTTAAAAAAAAATATAAAATATGAAAAAATGGGGAGAAGGGTCAAATAATTAGAGGAGGGGGTATCGGGGCCCTTGTAGGTTGGAGCAAGGATGACTAATGGTTGCCGTATAATTGCCTAAAATGTATACAATTTTTCTCAATAAGAATTTGTAGTAGCTCCAACAGTATGCCCACTATGGGCGTCGTCAAATCCATACCTCTTCACTACTTGGTTTCTAAAGATTGTTCTGGATTTCAAAGGATTGTTCTGGATTTCTATGTTAAAATTCTATCCTCTGACTAATATGAAGTACATTCAAAATCAGTCCTCATATTGAATCTGGTTGCTATGGATGGTTGCTATGGCCTCATAGGTATGGTATCATGTATGTGCTAATGATGAATAAATTATATATAATCAGTATCTATTGACACGGTTTAGTCCCTCAGGCTGAGAGCTCTGTACCACACACCATTTTGGTCGGAATACAACGTGTTCTGCTCGCTTTATACGATCTAGTTCAGTAGTACTAGGGTCATTACTATTGACTGGCATTTTAAGTAGCTTCATACAAGAAAATTAAACGAAAAATGAAACGTTTTTTTCAGCTGAAAGTAAAGAGCAACATTAAAACTTAAAACGAACAGAAATTATGCTCTATGAGGTGGAGTGCCTCCTTCTAAATATCTTGTTCTTTACGCTAAAGCTTTTTCGTACTTTTTTACGTTTTTTAGTAAAGTTTTTTATATACCAAATAGTTTCTGTTTGTTTTTAAGTTTCAATGTTGCTTTTTAATGTTGATCTTTATTTAATTTCCGATTGTTTTTAAATAATCCCTGGAAATCTGGTCCCAACTCCACGGAGAGATACCTTCCCCACGGAAATATCCTCTAGAAAACTCTATCCGTGTGAAATTTACCCACGACAATTATCCTTACCAACTCTACGAGTTGGTAAATTGAGACGGAAAAGAGAAAAGCAAGATTTATAAAGATTCTGGCAAATTCCCACACTGCATAATTTCCCCTGACAACTCACCCCCAGAAACTTCCCTCCATGGAAATATCCCCCATGAAAAAATCAGAAGAAAATTCACCCCCCCCCCAAAAAAAAATGCATGGATACCTCCCAATAAAAATACCATGTGTAAATAATAGGCACATTTTATAACTTAGAGAACTTTCCCCTGGGTCTGTGGGGGAGGGGTGATGTTATATTCAAAGGTATAGTGATTGGGCCTTTTAACTATGATGAACAAAATGGCTATCTAAGAATTTTTATCGGAGGATTTTGGGGGAAAAGGGGCGGGGGAAGGGGGCTAGTTGCCCTCCAATCGTTTTGGTCACTTGAAAAGGATACTAGAAATTTCTATTTCCGTTCGATTGAATCCTCTCACGATACTCTAAGACCACTAGATCGATAAAATGACCCCTGGAAAAAAAACGCATCCGTGATCTTTCTTTTAGCAAAAAAAACCAATTTTCCCCATTTTTGCAGATAGGAGATTGAAAACCTCTAGAGTCCGGTTTTATGATACGCTGAATCCAGTTGTGTGATTTTAATTAAGATTCTATCAGTTTTAAGGGGTGTTTCCCCCTTTTTCGAAAATAAGGCCAATTTTCTCAAGTTCGCAGCTGTTAATGGGTAAAACTGAACTTAATGAAACTTATATGTTTGATATCAGCATAATAAAGCCGATTCTTTTGATATATCTATTGATATCAAATTCCATTTTTTAGAGTTTTGGTTACTATTGACCCGGGTCGCTCCTTACTTACAGTTCGTTACCCCGAAGTGTTTGATGCGCATAACCAAGGCTTTGGACAGAGTTGAAGGGATGGGTAGATTGGGTTTGGAAATTTGTTTTTCCCTTTAAGGAAAAGCTTAAAAGAATACTTTTGTACCTCAAAGGTATTGCCTGTTTTCTTGAATGTTTGAGTGATCCAGAATTCTTACCTGAAATTCCAGAGTATCATAGTGATTGGTGACCAAAAGTTCTCCTTCTAGTTGAAATCCAGTTCCAAATGATTCTTGACTGCTTAGTCTTGACCTTGAAGTTAACTCGACATAGAGTTTGTATTCTTTACCATGCTCTAATAGACCTTAAAGTAAAAATAAAAGCATTCCAGCATTAAAAAAATTTAACATATTATTGTTAATATATTACGGTAAAAGAAAGGAAAACAATAAAAATAAAGACCACAAATATTTGATAATGAATTGGAGCAAGTAAATAGTAAGCTGTTTGCTTTTTCGGTTTGCTGAGCAATGAACCCATATTAATGAATATGGTTTTTAAAAGTGCTTAATGAGCCTTAAATCGTAACAGTTGAGGACCGTTTACAAAAAAGAAGAAGATTAAACTAAACTCATAACGAGCCATTTATTTTAAACACTCGCAAAAAAATGCTTAAGAAAGCTTGCGAATACAAGTTATTTCCATAAAATTTCCATAAAATTATGTAGCAAAAGCCGTAGATTAAATTTTTTCTATTAAAACGTGCAACGTAGAAAATCTTCTTTGTATCGAGAGTATATAGTGAGAAGGGTGGGGGATATGCACTTGGCTCTTCCTAGAATGTTTTAGTTTTTTTTTTCGTTTGTTTTCTTTTTCCTGAATATTTCATTATGGTTTTCGAATATTTTTTCAAATTTATCCCTCCCCCTTCCCTCTGATTAGTGGTGGTTCAGGCCTCTCGCGTCCGGGACAAAATCGGGACAAATTCGCAATTTACCCAAAGGTAGTGTTTTATAAGATTAATCCTTTAGGTGGCTCCTTCGTTTGTATATTATCGAGATCTTTTCGATTTTCCCCGTATTTTCCCATATTTTGAATGTAATTCAACGATTTTTTACATTTTGTAGGAATTTTGAATCCCAAAAACCTCGCCTCACTCTGAAAAATGAGTTCAGGCCTATATGTCTGCATTAGTAATATTATTTGACTCCGTTTTCACACTGCTTTCGATTCTAACGATCATAGGCAACGCAATAGTACTGCCTAAGTAAAGATCAAAGTGGGCTCTATACATTATTTTTTTTTATGTTTCATCTACATGATTACTGCTACTACACTCCTATTCTTACTGTTACTACTACTTCTAAGGCTAAGGTTATTATCAAGAAACTCTCAGGGGATCTTGAGCTATATCGACGCGCAGTATATGTATCCAGGTTACTAAAATGGCATATCATAATATCTGAGGAACAGCTAGGGGTATAAAGTTGAAACATCTCGGGCATTTTGAGAGGGATGTTCAACAAACCATAAGGTGCTATATGCTTACTACCACTATACTACCACTACTGCAACTACTACTGTTACTACTACCACTACTACTACTGCTATTACTACTTCTACTACTACTATTACTACTACTGCTACTATTACTACTACTGCTACTATTACTACTGGTATTACTACTACTGCTACTAAAACGACTGCTGATATTACTACTACTTCTACTACTACTATTACTACTAATAATGCTTTTACCACTGCTACTACTAGGAATACGGGGCTAATGTTGAAACTTTCAGGGAATCTTGAGGAGAATGTTGGGATAAATCCAAATACAGTTTGTGCATTCAGGTTATCAAAGGGGCATATTAGCAATATATCATGAAAGGCTTAGGACAGTGGTTCTCAAACTGTGGTACGCGTACCCCTGAGGAGTAGAGAAAATTTTTAGAGGGTACGTGGCGGCCAACAAAAAAAATAAAACAACCCTTAAACTCTAGGACTGGCAATTTTATTTATATTTCTGCTAAAGTTTACTTAGTACCGGTAACTGAGAAGGTAAAAAAGGGGTACATTGTCTAAATAAGTTTGAAAACCACTGGATTAGGGTATTAAATTGAAACTTTTTGACCGTGTTTAGAGGGCTGTTGAACTTAACAAAAGGCACCATGTGCATACTAATACTATTACTACTACTATTACTGCTACTACTTATACTACTAATATTACTGCTACTACTTCTACTACTACTAATACTACTGAAACTACACAAGTCATATAGCCTAGTAGGCATTCGTCCTACTCCTGTTTGCTGTAGGTTCTGTTCATTTTAAGTTTAACTTGATTATTTGTTGCAATTTCGGTCGTTTTGGGTTTCACTTATTTATTTATTGCAATACAACTAACAAAAATGACAACTTAAAAAAAACATGGCCATTAACTTTTTAATTTGCGTACCTGAGTCATTGCTCTTGCAATTTTCGTCTTCAATGCTGCAGTAATTACACTCAATTCCCTCTATGACAATATAAAAAAACAAAAGTGAAGTCAAACAACGATCAAAATTCATGTTTTCAAACCTACTATCAAAATTGGAGATGAAAGTGAACACGAGACAATTAGCAAACAACCATTATTGATAATACCTGATAAAATCTTAGTTTATTATGGCCTCAGTTTTTCTTAGCACTATTGAGACCTAAATACGATAATAGAAGAAAATCTAGGAAAATTCAGAGCATACAAATTTAGATATTGCTTCATAGCTATACTGTTGGGCTAAGTGTCAAAAAAGTATCTCAATAAAGCAACTTTTCGTAATGGGCATTTTGGTGAGCTAACTTACGGAAGAACGCTATTTCTTGTGTAATTTATTCGGGACTTCTTTTATTAGCCAAGTAAATTACAATGGAGAAACAAATCATTTAAGATGAATATGGGATGCAAACCAGTTTTAGCCATGTTTAATGTGTACTAAATTAGTTTGGACATCTAGCTCGAAAGTTTTACGTTAGTGCTCTTTTGTCCAAAGTTAACCCTGAGTAAGTTTAAGAAAAAAAAAAAATACTTATTCATATTCATATTCTAATATAAGTTTAAATGTATGTCCCGAATAAACACAAAAATCGCCACATTGCAATTATATTGTGCAAATTGTTATGTAGCCTGAAGCTTCAAAAATTGCATTTTTATTCCCATTTTTTCTGACTTTTAGTGAGCCTTCAGATGAATACAGAAGGAGGGGGGAGTAGAAAATAATCCCTAATATTTCTCCTTTCTGAGGAATATTTTTGGAAAAACTTTTCCACTAATACTTGTGATTTTCCATTAGTCCTTGTTGCTTATCCATGGTTTAATTTAAGCAACTCAGTCAATGACGAATAAACCTGAAACAACGTCTATTTACCGTTCTTCCCCATGTCTTACTTTTCATTCTAAGTGAGCTACAAGACAGTGTTATAAAAAAATTTGAATAGTTCACGGTAATTGTCGGAATTGACAGAAATCCCGGAACTGAAAGAGTCGGAACTGATGGCAGGAGAGAGGCGCGAGCCAAACACTCGTAGAATAAGAGATGAATGTGCTAAGCGTTCTCTGGGCAAACCCAAAGATCTCGGGATCGGGTTTAAATAAGGCAAAAAAGAATAAAACGCTTCAATCAGCTAGCTTTTATATATGACTTTACGTATAGCTAAACCAACAGATTACAATATTCTACAAAAAGTGAAAGAAAGAATTTAAGTGTTTAAAAAGAGGCTCTAAGGACAAAAGGTGAGTATCCATGGCTTAGAGCGGCCTTACACCAATAAGAGAGGCTTAAACTTCATTGGAACTATATTTTAGGATGAAGAACTGTCATACGTATTAAAAAGTAATATTAAGTATCAGGATAATACATGCTATTTATATCCACTTAGACTATTTTAATAAAAAGATTTGTCGGTTCAGTCAATGTGTGACAAATTGAAAAGTCAGTTCAAAAGTACCTCCAAAGAGGCGCTTTGACTGAATTTGACTAAGATATTTTTTTTTTTTTTACATTAATAGGAACTCCTTAAGAAGGAATCGTTCGGCTGTACTGCGCGTGAAAATGTCTATTGGCAGCCAGGCCTGTTGCAAAATTTGTGAAATGTCCCTCGGGAGCCAAACGTATCGCAAAATTTGCCGCATCCTATTGCCCATAAGTTCCAAAAAAGCCCTAGAAACACAATCCTGAAGAGGCTAATCCAATGTGACGTAAAAGTCAAACCAAGCAAAATTTGACCAAGGTGAAATTCACAATAAGATAAAATTCAGTTTAAAGACATTACAACTCAATTTGCATTTAGACAACTTCAGAGGTTCACCTTGGTAAAACGAAACGTTTGCAAATGTATACCAAAAAGACCTCAACCCACACAAAACGTGGCATTCAAGCCCCAGAAACAAACGCTTTTTCGGGAAAATAAACAAAAAGAAATTCCATTTTAAAATATTCTTGAACACAATTGTAGATTTTTTCTTTGAATATTTAAACACTTCGTGGGTTGGGTTTTACACGG
Organism: Artemia sinica; assembly: GCA_027921565.1. NCBI lineage: Eukaryota > Metazoa > Arthropoda > Branchiopoda > Anostraca > Artemiidae > Artemia > Artemia sinica. The sequence continues at coordinate 32,235,085 of CM051257.1, forward strand.
ATTTCAGAGGAAAAATTTCGGTATACATGAGCGAAAAAGCTTATTATCGAGAATTAGAGTCTTACAGAAATTAAAGCTACATGGTGAAATTTTGCACGAATAACTTTTTACCTAAATTAATCATCTCGCAAACTCAGATCACACCTGGAATGTATTCTTGCTTTCTCATCACTGGGTCGAATATTTTGGGTTGAGCTCATGCTCGATAAAATTTTGTAGTTCGATATTTTTTGCATTTAGTCCTTGAAATTGGAATTTTGGACAGGTGCAGTTGAGTAAATGTGAGAAAACCATGTACAGGGGGGGGGGGGGGCTAAGAGGCTTGCCTCTCTTGAAACCCACAAAATGCATTAATATTAATCAGAGCGAGTGCCAGGTAGGTAGAACATAAAAGTGGTGAATATAATAATGTATCGGACACATCTTAACGCGATTTTTTGGAAAATCTTTTTCAAAAAAATCTTTTCTTCGATTTTTATTGCAAAATCTCAATTGGGACTTTTTTTTTCTAAAGTGTTGAAACATCCACCGCGAAATTAGCCAAAAAACGAAAGGAAATTATTACCAACAGAAATAGAAAGAAAAAACTTCTTTTTTTATATTTGCGCACACAGAAATATTTTAATGCCTCAGAACGTCTGTACACATGAATGCCTATCAAATGATATGTAAACTGGGCTTCCAGTACTTAGTATTTTCCTTAACAATAGGAGATACAAGCAACGCGTCCTAAATTTTTGATGCAAATCTCCTCCTAACCAGTCAGCTGATACCCGTCAACCAGGCTCATACCGTTTACATGGATGTTTGAATTCAAAGTATAATGACGTGATAGTGCATTTTAATTGACTTATTCTTTTATCGAAACAGCTTATTAGTGTTTTTTGGAAATATTTTTGCTGGACTTGTTGTTTAAAGGTAATTCTTCTTCGTTACCTTTTTTACACACTTCTAATAATAAAAGAGCCATGCTGTCATAGCTTATACTGTGAAATCTTGCATCGGATCCATGGTTAGCAAAAACCAGAAACGGAATTGTTAAGGAGCAAAACAAACGGTGATAAGTGGAAAGAAAAAGTTGAAACAATCGGGGAGCAAGACTAGTTTTATAGCCATTTCTCTTCAGCACAAAACATAAATTATCTACCACCTTTTGAAAAATCAAGTATTCTAAAGGTAAGTAAACCCTTGAATATACAACATGAATATACCGAGTACCAATGGAGGCAGTGAACATGCTCCAGGGAATGTGAATCAGGATGTGTCACACTCACGAATCTTAATTCTTTAATTATTGGGAAGACATGCATGAATGACATAATACCCCACATGGACAAGCAACACTTGTCCTATTATTTATATTGGGATGGGGGGGGGGGCTGTGTCTCCGTAATAGAAATCTTCCTAAATTTACTTAAGCTATTAAAAGAGAAATTAAGATTAAATTTCACTGTAGAGATTTTCTTGAAGCAAGAAAAGACAAGCTGCGTGTTTCCATTCTCAAAACAAGAAAGAGAAAGAGTAGCATCAATTCCAGGAAATTAAACGGGGGGGGGGGCAAATATATTTTTCATAATCTATGGGGGTCAAATTGGTATTTGTTGAGTAGCCGATAAACACGTGAAGAGAAACGCATATAGAATTTCAAAGATGCTCTTCAAAACAGGGTTTCCGTTGACTAGTGAGGTATTGCTCACTCTGTGGAAACTATTTAAACTTTAGTTTTTTGGGGTTAAAGGGGCAAAAAAAGGTACCTAGGTTAGGTTATGTATTTAACATAAGCTATGCTTTACCCCCCCCCCTAATGTGTAAAATATACAGCCCTATATTTTCATCCTATTTTGTTTTATTTCACAAGCATTAACGAAACTTCACTTCTCGTGTGTTTATCGGCTACTAAACAAGTATTGTCTTTTGTTGTTTTTTTTTTTCAGTTTTATCAATAACAAATATCAAAAAAAGTATTTATTTGAAAATAGTCCTCACCCCCCAAAAATTGTTTTAAATAAAGGGGGGGGGGTACATAACCCCCTCTAGTTGACGTCACTGAAGAGGAACAGTAACGTACCTGAAATTAATTTCCCAAATTTAATTATAAACAAACTTTAGTTTTGCGCAGTTATTGATAAGATACAAAATAGATATAGATGTTTAGTAAACTCAATGCAATCCAGATGTGCGGTTGTACTTCCTACCAATTTAATGGTTTCTTTTGGGTTTTGCTTATTTATGATTTATAAAGACAATAAGTATAATGGCTCCATGATTCACTTTCTCATATTATCCATCAGTAAGTCTTTTTTTAGTTTGATAAGAAATGAAAGTCTGAATCCAATATTACATCATTGTATAATCAATAGTCTATTGGGACTACAGAAATCACATCAATAATCCAGATGACATCAATAATTGAAACAAGGAAAAATGAAGCGGAAATCAAACCAAAAAATCAATTAATTCTAGTCTTGACCTAAAGCATTTCGTGAGTCCTACTTACCGTTATGGCTAATGGATTTGAAATGTAAACTCGTTTTAGTAGAAAGTAAAAGTTCTTTTGGACTCTTCCTTGTAATAAACAAGTAAAGCCATCAATATTGGCATGCTTAACCACAAGAAAAGAGGTGGAAATACCCATTAGACTGAGCATTAAACCCTAGCATATTACAAGGAAGGGGGCGGGGTATATGAAAATCCGTCATAGGTTCTATTTAAATTTTTATTTCGTATTACCATTTTAATGAAGCATTCCACTTTTTTTAACAGTCACCAGTGTCCCCACTTCAGGCTCTACTATTTGGCAAGTACACTATAGAAGAGGGGACAGGGAGCTTGCAAAACCAGGTAAATGTTTGAAAACTATAGAAAAAGGGAGAAATATTTTTAAAGAATAATGCCTATATGCCTGGTATTATCCTTTCAGCAAGTCAGTTTGTGTCAATCGCTTATCAGCCAAATCTATTTCAGTAATCTTATGCAAGGTATACTTTTCGCATTTCCTTTCATTTGATACAATGGTAAAATTCTACTTTAGATCCGATACAATAAACTCATATGCCGTATTTGAGCCATACAGGGTGAAACCATTGGGCTGCAAAGTTATGGGTGCCGCTAAAAATTTTATCTTGTCCCCCCACATCCATATACTATTGCGCTACGAAGAAAAAATCCGGCTTTAACGACTGAAATAACTTTCTAATTATATTTGAATACATTTTTAGCTTTTTAACAAGGAGGTTTATCGTATAGCCTTGCTAGAAAACTACTATTTTTTTAGTTTATGAATATTTGCACTGTTGTGGTGACAAGGGCGAACTATATTGCAGTAACACGTGAGTATTTTAAACGCTAAGACCGACTATCACAAGATGTCATAAGTTTGTGCCCAAAATATAGGATAATTTGGATAAGAGAAAGTAGATAGGCTATAACATAATCACCTGCAAAGGCAGGAATTCACAGAAATGAGGGGAGGGGTAAAAATGGTTTATTTATTATCTATTTCAACAATTGTGATTTCGTTGCAATTTTTTTTTATTTAATGAAAACACATACACAAAAAAATTCTAATGAAAAAAAAATGACACGACAGCATGCAAATGTTACATCATTTGCAATGAGACAAAGATACATCAAACTAAATTAATAAGATGTAGACACAAGACACAAATTCGTGTTTTGCTTTAAACACGCTGAATAGCCACAGAGCCAGATTTACTAATAGGTTGTTGGACCACTATTTATATCTAAGGTTCTTCTGAAATACATCTGTTGTATGTTGTATTATGTAGTAGGCCTGTCAAATTCTTTTGTTATATTTACGATGTAACAACAGCTCAACGCCACTTGAGTTTTGTTTTACTAGGAATTAAACGGGAGTCTTTATTATTTTCCTCTTTTGATAAGCTTTTTAAACATCTTCTTATTTCCCAGGAGAAGGAGTTAGATAGATAGATAGGTATTTATTTCGAGAAAATACTATCACAAGCCCTGAAGGGCCGAATTCGAATTTCGAAGTCCATAAAAAAACAAATAAACAAGAAAATCATAAAAAAAGCACAACAACTAAAAAATTGGCAAACAATGCAAAAAAAAAAAAAAAAAAAAAAAAAACATCGGAATGCTATATGATTCCTATGTCACCTATATTAAAAACTGCAAAATGGCAACTAGTTAAAAAATATAAAAACTAATAAAACTGAAAAATAAATAATATATACATTAAACAAATGTTTAAAAAACAACATAAAAAGGGGATAGGGAAAAAAAGGAGGAGGTCGTCACCCCCTGGCCTTCTCCACTGGGTCTTATTTTTTACTTTTATACTACTAATTTGATAGAACGGCTGCATCACTTCGCTTTACTAATTAAGTTTAGAATTTTCCTTCATCAACATAAGTCCAACATTTAGTTTGTCCTTTCGACATCTGGCTAATATCACTTTTGCCGACTTTATTGAATCGAGATGGGTTGAGCGCTTTCCCATTTGAGCGCCATGGCGCGCAAATGGGAATTTCCTATTTGCGCGCCGTTATTTTAATTAGTTTCAGTTGTGTCCCATTTGAGCGCCAGATAATTAGGTCAGGTGACCTAATTGCGTAAATGCACAACGTTTACCCACAAAATGCAATAGGATTTAGTGTGGGGAGCATATTTTTTTACCCTCTTATAACAAGTATTTTAATGATGCCAGGAACAATATTTCTGGTTAGTATTAATAAGTCAGTTTGACAATGAGAGCTCCAAGAATAAACAACTGCTAGAACACGACGGTTTCGTCTACAGATTCGATAAGCCGATTTCTGAAGGAAGAAAGAAGAGCTGGAGATGCATGAAGAAGGGATGTTTCGGGTCGGTTACACACTGATTCCAGCGACGGCTCACCAGTTTCAGTTGGTACGCACGACCAACAGCGCTTTAAAAATTCGGTCAGACCTTCGAAGCGAGTCAGCCCGTACTACTCGTCCGATTCCCGCTATCTACGACGGCCAGGTCGCAAGTGCTGCTGCCAGTGGGCTGAGTGCTTTGCCTCAGTTACCCTATAAGCACGTGAAGTCGTCCATGTACAGATCACGAAACAAGCTGATGCGAACCACTGCCCGCTGATACTATTCCGTACCGACGCCCTTGCCCCAGGCTTTCAGTGAGACGTCTGCAAACCAGAGATTCCTCCTCTCTTTCAGCTTCAAATTAACGCTGCGAATGCAACCGACGAGTCGTTAAGTCTGCTTGAACGAAGCAAATGGTATATGGACGGCACCTTCGACTCAGTACGTTCGAAAGCTTCTGGCTCTATTCCAGCGATCGTCAGAATCAATTCTGGTCCCATCATTTCTCAAATCGTTCGTACCTGGCCTCGGCTCGTCCGTTGTCACTTACTTCAGCCGTCAGTGGTTCGACCAATGTCCTCCTCATTTCTGGTCAGTCTACGGCATCCAGCGAAGGACAAACAACGACCTCGAATCATGGCACATGCGGTTTAACCGAAGAGTCGGTCGCTACCACCCGAACTTGTGGCAGTTTATCTCTTTCCTGAAGGAAGAACAAGCAGTCGTCGATTCTGCAAGGACACAGCTACTCCAGGGTCATGTAATCCATCGGACGAACAAGAAGTATGCAAGGCTGAACGAACGACTCGAAAAGCTGTCGACGGAGTACAGGGCTGGAACTTTCGCACATAACATTTCGCCGGATGTGTGATATTAGCAGTTTTTGTTTGTATTTTTACAATATATTAATTTGAATTATCCGTTTTTGGCACGATTTTTGGGTGATTTCGTCCATTTCTAAACGATCGTTGTGAAATAACTCTAAAAAAAGAGCCGAATATTTCGACTTGACGAGCAAGCCTTCTTCAGCGGCAATCAGTTCTTACCCTATGAACGTGCGTAAAATCTTCACTTATATTCTTCACAAGCTTAACAAACGTTTAGCTTCTTAACTCTCAGTACAGAGTTATTTCACAAACCATTGACCCAATAAAATCCTCATTTGTTCGTTGTCTTTGGCAATAAATATTGTACAGGTCAATGGCAGCAAACCACGCTTCATCCACCGCCAAAATCACAATTTTGGGTTTGGCGCTCAAATGGTACTCCGTGGCGCTCAAATGGGAACAAAATTCCGTGGCGCTCAAATGGAACAAAATTCCGTGGCGCTCAAATGGGAAAGCGCTCAAATGGGAACACCCCATCGAGATCATAATTTCTTGAATTGTGAGAAATCAAAACGATTTTTCTTTTCTTTCTTTTTTTACGGGTCTTTTCAATATTTTAGTAGTTTCGGCTTATTTTAGTCTGATATACCTTTGGGTCTTTACTATTTGCATGCGATTTCTAATCCAATTTTTGTATTCAAATAATCCCAAACTTTCAGCACAAATTCTTTGACGCCTTGTGGCAGTCGTCTATAGAGTATTAAATAATTACATATAGTGCAATATAGTTTGTAATTTGTGGCACAAGGGTACAAATATCCATAAAATCAGAATATTGCAGTTTTTTTGGCAATGTATTAAAATTAAATCCCTTCTCTATTGCTAAATAGCTAAAAAAACTGTATTCAAAAGCCTATTTGAAGTGACAACTTGTAACACAGCAAACTATTGATAGTATTTCTTGAGTTCCTGCCGCCGTATTTTGTCAGTGTTACAGACTTCAACGATGCCCATAAAACATATAATCAAAAACCAACTGTATAACCGCAGGCATACTCACAAGGACGTTCTTGGGCTACTGGTAAGAATTAGGTCAAGTAGTTGGGCTTCGCGATCACTGCATTCCCCTATATGAATATTTAGGAAATAGATTTTAATTTTCGTAAAGAAAAATTGATTTACATCATAATTAGATAATATCTACCTTGGTGGTCTTGCAATTGACTAACATATGTGAAATGTAGTTTCAAGTGAAAAAATTAGGTCATTAGTCCATGAATCGTTCTGTAATAGTGTTATGTTCCTTGATTTTGACTTTTAGAAAACGGTAATTTCATCAAGAAATTTGAAATTGCTTCAAAAGATTCTGATTTAAGGGTTCTCAAATTATTCTAAGATATAGGGATGTGTATCCACTTCCCAAATGTTTTGGAAATTTAACAAACTGACTAAGTTTAAAGGAAATATGAAGAGTATATTCTTAAAAGTAACGGGCATACGCAAACAAATACATACGCCATACGGGCCTGCTCTGCAATATAATGAGCAAGACTGGTATATTACATTTTTGATTCACATCTTGTTCAAACATTAAATTAGATTGAAATTTATTTAATCAATTTATTAATGTCTTTAATCATAATTGGATTAACCCACTACAAAAAACAAAAGGGGAGTAGCGAAAAGAAAGAAAACCCCCAGTTAAAGAAAGAATAAAAACTAAAAAAAAAGAAATCAGATGAATAAGGGCACTATGGAGGCAGCCACATATAATAGACTGAGGTAGTTTCCTGAAAAGCTGTATAAATTGTAAACCAATATCCAGAAGTCACATGAGGTATAAATTTCATTACCATTAAGGAAGACACATTAAACAACAAGAAGACCAGAAGTAATATAATCTGAAAGAGAAATAACTTTATTATGAGGAAGAGGGATAAATTCCAATAAGAAACAAGATCAGATGATTGGTAAAGGCCATGCATAATGTAGCAAGAGACTTTCTGCTGTATCTGCCTTGATTTACAGTAATTTAAGAATACCTTAACTTTACTCTTACCATCAGCAGTGGCGATAGTTCAGATATATTTTCAAATTTTGCGAAAATAAATTCCCAGCTTTCGAAAACAGGAAACTGACAGGATAGATAAAGATCTGCAGGCTAAAGAAGCAGTAATATTATTATTGAGTGAAAGTTATTCACACTTAAAAAGATTTAAGTACCATGTAGGTTAAAGGACACCCTAGACGGTCAATCATTTTGATCAAAAGGTTCCGTCAATCAATTAATTAAAGCGTGATTGACCGTCTAGGAACCGATTGAGTCATTCAAACTTTCTATCAATCATCATCAACGCTTGACTCAAGCTTCAAACAGGTTCCTAGACGGTCAATAATGCTTTAGTCAATTGATTGATGGAACCTCTTGATCTAAACGATTGACTGGCTAGGGTGACCTAAAAAACAAAAATCTGATTCTTACAATTGGTTACGTGGAAACTGGCACAACCGTATATGTCTTAAAACATTAAGAAAATCTGGGAACTCAATTCTTAATACAGAAGATGTTCAGTGCAGGTGTGTTGTTTTAACACTTAGCTGGCGCTAAGTTTAAAAATAAAGAACGTGTATGAAAAAAACAGCAGAAAATGATCGAAAAACATAATCATGTAGATCTAGAAAGCGTAACGTTCCTGATTGCTTTAGCAAAAGACAGACATTACCATTAATTGGCAGTAAACTGGGTAAGCAAAAAAAACAAATAAAACTAAAGAAGAGTTTAAACTAATGCAAAAATATAACCCTGACATATTGTCTAAATAGGAATTGAATACAAATATATATTTGAACAGCTAAAAATCTAAGCTGTACATTAATATGTTTACTATTATAAATTCTTCAAGATTAACACTTAAAATTATTAGTTAGTTGAGTTACCTACAGGAGAGTATTTTTAGAAAGACACATTAAGATATCCTGTTTTGTTGTATTTATCCCTTTAGTTGACTATTGACATGATAATAAAATCCTTTTTTTTTCTTCTGATTCGAAAAAGTAACTTTTTTTTTTACTAATTTTGACATCTTCGCACTAGTCTATATTTGTTCAACAGCAAAGGGTTGGTACTGGCCGATTAATTATTGAAATGCTAATTTGGGCATGGCCTCTAAATGGATTAGCTTTGGCTTTTCGTTTAAATATGAAAAGTTTCCGCTTTTTTTCTCGTCACGATTATGCGTGGCTATGAAGGAGATAATTTCTGCTATGAAAAAAAACCTTATTAGTTGTTTAATAACAGAAATAAAATCGCAGACAATCCTGGTTTTCAGAAACGTATAGACCTAAGATGAAGACAAGAGGCATAAAATGTTTTCATTTTGATGTCTTTCGTACTTTAAGTGAAAGGGCGGTGAACTTGGTCCGCAATTCTCATTTGTGTGGCCCCCTAGCATCGTAATTTTGGTTACCTGTCTCAAAATGGAACCAACAGGAGCGTGAAATTCTGACTTCACTCGAGGAAGAGCGGTTTTCATTGAATGTCAGTGACGTTTTTACTAAAGGCTAAAATACAACTTTTGAGCTAAAGAACCTTGCGTCAGTGAAAACGCTTCTAAGTAGTTGAAAGCGATGAGATGCAGTCCCTTCAATCCAATCAAAGACCATTCTACGCTCCTGGTGGTTCAAATTTGAGACAGGCAGTACAGTTTCCAATACCTGCCCTACATGCGTATGCGCTTCACAGTGCGTAAGTGCATCGGTCCAAAATAATTACATTTTGGGATGACGTTTTTAAAATGACCGTAATACGTGTGGACCTTGTTCAGCACCCTGGATAATGCCTAATCGCGTGAAGTTTGGATACTATTTCTGAAACAAGCGAAGAAACTCCTTTTTTAATCCTAGTCCTTTTTAATCTGAGGCCTTGATGTGACTCGAGAATGTAAGCAGATGGGATAGAAAGAGGACAGACAATATACAAAATTTGAAAATAAAAAAGAGAGGGCATGCCATGTCGAACCCACACGTCACACTAAAATCTAACACTCCAATTTATGATTTAAATAAAAGCTCGAATTTTAAGATTAATTGTTATGAAACCCCTAACTTTAGTAGGCCACTACATATTTCTTAGTGGGCTATGTTCTATGTAATATCTCAGGGACAAATCCCTTCTGATATTGGTCCGAAGGTTCCTTCTAAAGTAGCAATAGAAATTATATCCGTAAAATAGTTTCCTAGTATTCAAACACCTCCCCTAATAAATAATTTCCTGAATCTTCTCCAACGGGTTGGGACTTTGCACTAAGGACGTACACAAGGAGGGGGATTGGCCTCCCTCTCTTGAGTCCATAATTTGCTTGAATTTCTGGGTACTTTTTCTTTTAAATTATCAAATAAATTTTGTTTTTTATTGAACAACATTTTAGCATCAACTGGCCACCCCAAGAAATACTGCAGACTCTTCAAAGCTTTACACCATGACTCAGAGAGCTTTGTTCAAGCCAATGGCCGGCGCAGCCCATTCTTCCGAATCACGACAGGGGTACGTCAAGGATATGCAGTGGTCCCAGAGCTCTTCAATATCATTATAGATTACGTTATGACAAAGACGACTACACGTCGCAACCTTGGACTCAAGTTTGGAGATCGCGTCATCTCAGATGCAGATTTTGCTGACGACCTGGGAATCCTAGCACACTCCATGGATCATTTGCTGGGAGCGCTTCAAATCTTTCGAGAAGAGGTCGCAATTGTGGGACTGCAGATAAACTGGAAAAAAAACGAAAATTATGTCCATAGACCCGTCTTCTCCTGCTGTCATTTCTCCAGTCAGTGTGGACGCAACAATTAGCATATAAGTTGTCCAAAAGCTTGTCTACTTGGGATCCACGATTTCTTAGATGGCTCCCTTCTCCCCGAGCTGCAAGCAAGGCTATCCAAGGCGTCTTCTGTCATTGGCAGGTTGAACCGTCACCTTTGGCGAAAACTGAATATCAGTCGTTCAACCAAACTTCGAATTTTCAACGCCCTCGTTGGTTCTGTGATGATTTACGGAGCTGAGACTTGGCAAGCATCAGCCACAACCCTAATAGTCATCGATAGATTCCAGTCGAGGAGCTGAGAAGGATAGAAGGTCCACGGTGGGTCGAATTCATGAGTAACGAAAAGCTGCTGCATCTCACCAAGCAGTCCCGTTTTTTCTACCCAAGCAGCTGAGCGTACCTTACGGTGGTTTGGAAATCTACTTGGAATGCCCCCGCACTTATCTGCAAAGATGATATTCGACTTTGACCCTGTCAAAGCCGGTTGGAAGTGACCTCGCGACCAACCAAAGAACCGATGGTCCGACAGCGTATCCGAGTTCCTAGCGATGGCAAATATCAGACCAAGCGAAGCGCAAACCCTTGCAATGGACCGAAGTGGATGGAGGAGGCAGATGTCACTTTCTACGCCGAGTAGCACTTGGCAGGAGACCTAAGTCAAAGTAAGTAAGTCATTGAACTTCCAGAAAAATTTGACCCACCACGGTGGGTCGAATTCATGAGTAACGAAAAGCTGCTGCATCTCACCAAGCAGTCCCGTTTTTCTACCTAAGAAGCTGAGCGTACCTTACGGTGGTTTGGAAATCTACTTGGAATATCCCCGCACTTATCTGCAAAGATGATCTTCGACTTTGACCCTGTCAAAGCCGGTTGGAAGCGACCTCGTGGCCAACCAAAGAACCGATGGTCCGACAGCGTATCCGAGTTCCTAGCGATGGCAAATATCAGACCAAGCGAAGCGCAAACCCTTGCAATGGAACGAAGTGGATGGAGGAGGCAGATGTCACTTTCTACGCCGAGTAGCACTGGGCAGGAGACCTAAGTCAAAGTAAGTGGCAGGAGACCTAAGTCAAAGTAAGTAAGTCATTGAACTTCTAGAAAAATTTATTATTGGCCCTCCTCACCGAAGAAGAACCCTGTATGCGTGCCTTCTTCAAACAACTTAGTTCTACATTTAAAAATGCCAACATTTTAACTGATTCTGTGGCCCACTAATGATTCACACCTAGGGCCCGCACGTAGATGAATTTACCCCAAAATAGCTTATTGTAAGACAGCGCAGTGCAACTCGTAAAATAAAGAAAGCACCTATAGGTACTTCTTCCAGTCGGATATGTCTTTTCCTAAGCAAAGGCTGAATTTATCTTGAAACGAAAGTTCCCAAAGTTTTGCATATGATCATAGTGCATGAAAAGTAGAATGGTTGCTATATTTTTGCCCCTCATTAATCAGGGAAAGTATCTCGTGCGAAAAGTACAGATAATATTTTTTTTTAGATGTGGAAATGGCCATTAGCATATATCTTGCCATGCTATTATTCATCCCGTCACATACTGTATTATCAGAGTTCCAGCAATGTCAAAAACATAAATTGAAGTATTTAGCAGGCGATGCCATGTCAACAACGGATTGCATCGGACCTTCTGGCGAACTTTACCCTAGGTAAAGAGATGGATTTCAATTTTCTATAGTTTATTGTTCATTCTATCTATATTCGTCATACTTGATTTCTTATATTTTGTTTATCGGACATAATAAGCAAGACAACAGAAAAGGTTTTCTCTCCGAATGCGTTATTCAGCTTGAACAGCATTTAATATTTTTGAAAGGCACAAGAGCCCCTCCAAGATTTTTGCACGGGGGGTGGGACGAGAGAAAGATACGAACTTACGAGGCATGAGAAGGAGAAAGAGGGTCCATACATCTTCTCTGGATATTGAACTTTTTTTTTTTTTTTTCCATTTTCCTTTCATCAAACCTTTCATCGTAAACTCGGCTCAATAGTAAAGTAGCGATACATCCCGGCTTTCAATAGTAACTGTCTTACCGATCAAAACTCTGAGAATATTTGCCTTATTTTTGAACAAAAAAAAAAAAGGGGGGAACAACCCCTAAAAGTTTTTGATACATCAATAGATACATCAAAAGAACAAGCAAAAATTATTATGATCCGGAAATTTCAGCGCGAATATATAATGGTTTCATAGATTTAATGTCCTTGGTAAATGCCTGGACGAGATTTAATGTCCTTGATAAAAACTTGGGACGAGATTTAATGTCCATGGTAAAAGTGTTATTTCTAGACCAATCAGATGCCTAGAATCCCTGTACGTACAAGACCACACCTCTTTCTAGACCTGTTTGATGGTTATATTGTTGTTTGTTGGTTATGTGGTTTGATGGTTATATTGTTTGTGTGTGTATGTGGTTTGATGTTTGTTTCTTAGTTCTGTTCTGTTTGTGGATGGTTATGTGGTTTGATGTTTCAACGCCTATTGAATACAGACAGAACTTTGCGTCATTGCCAGATAAGAGCGTTTCACGGGAACAAGATCACGTGTGTCTTTCTAGGCCTATCAGGGAGTCGGAAATACGAACGGGACAAGATCATTGACACCTATTTCTAGGTCAATGGATTTACGTAAGGTTTCTCCTCTTACATCGCAATTCAGCCTTGAGATTTTGTTTATAATGCACACGCTTTGTGGTTAAAGTAAAATATCGTTTCAAGACACAACGGAGCAAACATTGAATGCTGTGGATTTAGGAGTTTTAGCTACACGAATATATAATGTGAGTCCTGTTTAGTAAATTTTCTTTGTTTTTTCCAAATAAAATCATTTTTTGTGTAGTCCCCGCAATATATTCAAATTCTGGGTATACCCCCCCCCCCCCCAAAAAAAAAAACAACAAACAATCTTTATACTTTGTTTCAAAATATACTCTTTTTCCACTATGTAAACCCCCTCCTCCCACTATTCATTACCATTTAATTCTTTCAATTGAAGTTATTACTCAAAAAAGTGTCTTTTCTCCTTGATGCACTTAAACCAATCAGAATCTTCACACTTGCGATTTAAACAAAAACTGTGTGTGATTATGTCTCAAGAGGGGAGCTTCATAAACAAATCTTTTCGCAAGCGCCTTGTCTAAATTAACAAACACAAGAGTGCTATTCCCACCACATGGAAAGGATTAAGCTTACGGGTTCACATAATTCTAGACGGTCTGAAAAAGGGATGAATTATTAGCAAAATTAATGCCTAACAGATTTTTAGGGCATGGAAATTATGTAAAAGGGTGGGGGGATGCTAACAGCCCTTTAGAGTGCATATTTTTAGGTACATCTTGAAAGCTTTACTTATGATTATTATTAAATTCTATACCTTTCTTTCGATAAAGTTTCTTTTATATTCTCAGGGGGGGGAGCGTGAAAACTATGGTTTTTAACTGATAGTATTAGGCTAGAAGGCAATATCTTTAATTTAGGGGAGAGGGGATGAGGCCATTTAGTTTGTAAATTGGCGAGCACTTTTACCTCTGATCGCAAATTTTAGGCTTATTTGCTGGGTTAACGATCTTTTTTATCTAGTTTAAAGCCTATATCTAAATACCCCCTTTTTCTTGAGATTATAACACTTCAAAAGTTATGCTATGGGTTTGTAGCCTACGGAACTATCTAAATTTGAAAATTTACCCCCCCCCCCCCCCAAATCCCCGGTTTTTTCATTGTCCTGGTTTTTAGAAACTTAATTTCTATAATATTTACAGGACTCTTTGCTATATTATGTTTTTTTGTGTCATTTCTGTTCTATACAGTTTTCTGAAGGTAACACGGTACTTATGCATTATACGATACACACGAAAGAAGTCAAGTTTGCTTAATGTCAATGTAATAAATATAATAGTTTATAAACAAATTTGGGCTATATATTGGCACATTAGGGTGGGTGGGGTAAAGCATAGCATATATTAAATAGATATAACCTGGAAATTGATTTTATAACATCGATATCGAATGGAGGGAGGGGGGTTATAATAGGGAAGGATCTGGTTTTTCACTGCAATTTGTACGGTTTTTCTTTACATGAAAAACTAAATCTAATTTCTTTTTAAGGACAATTTGGAACAATGTCTCCCGCCTGTCAAGAGGGGCTAGGGTCAATGATGCTACTCACATGCAACGGGTGGAGATGGGTGGTTCATCCATGCCCCCAAAACCCCAAGGGAGAAATGCTGCCCCGCCCTTGCTCTGCACACAAGACAGTGAAGTCACCAGGTTTTCAAAACCAACAGTCATCGTTTATGGCAAGAATGGTGGGCCTTCAATACCACACGTCCTCTATACAAGGCGAGAATCATGTGGCCCCTACAGCCCTCAACATGCAAGCTGTAGATCTTAATGTAAGTTTTAAATTTTATTTCCGCTAATGGTTTTTTTCCCAAGTCAATTTGAAGGATAGAGATAGTTCCCATGTGGATTCTAATTTGAGTAATATTGATGTCATGGGGCATTTGATAAGAGATGCGAGACATAACAGTCTCCATTTTATCGTATTTTCCGGAAAATCTTAAAAAAACAACAGACTTGCATTAACGGATCTAAGGTCAAAGTAGGTGGTTTATACACATTGAAAATAAGCTATTTTCAGGAGATGATCCGAAAGGAATTAGACTAGCCCTTTCAAACCAAGTAAAGACCCGGTTTTTTTTCCAAAGCAGATAAAGAGTATTAATATGAAATTTTTTTGGGGTTGTTTGAACAAAATCAAAATCTGTTTTGTCTGTTTTAGATTGTTAATATGTTATATCACTAATGCATATTGTGTGGCTATTAAATTGGAACTTTCAGGATGTATAGAGTGGGGAACAGTGACTTAACCAAATAGTACTATGTGCGCACAAATAGTGATATTACTACCACTAAGCGTGTTTTTTAAGCACATATTTTAAATGATAAGAAAATAATAATCAAATTTTAAAAATAGGGTGATTTAGACACATTGAGAAAAAGCTATTTTCTTTATAGGCTACAACGGCTCCATGTGTGCTACCTTCTCATCCCTCTGAAGAAACAAGTCACGAAATGATCCAAATTGAACTGCCTATGGAGTTTCGTGACAATCAGGTCGCTCAAATACCAGATATCAACGACCAAGATGTCGAACGATATGGTAAATTCTTACGCTATGGCGATGGTAATGTTAATTTAGACGATATACCTTCTGACATTGACAATCTATTGACTAATTATTTCAGTGTAGATGCCAGTACGCTTGAACAAAGCAATGCAGTTAGTTAAGAGGGCGATTTACCATGGCTAAGCCCGAATACAATGCAAATTTTAGATAATTTTACCAGAGTTAAATGAGAACCCTCCCCCACTGATTTAATGAATATAGTCCCTATTCGATCAAATTTAATTGAAAATGAAATGGCTTCGATGGATTTTAGTACACGGACCAGCCATATTGTTGAACAAAGCGGGGGAGGGGGTTTAGGTGATGATATACAAGGGGGAGAGGGATTAGCTAATGATGATGATATACAAGGGGGGGGGGGGTAATGATAAACAATTCTCATCGCTACCAGAATTTCAACAAACAAATTCGATATTGAATACAATAGCCGTTTTTACTACAAAATTTGGGGATCCATTTAATACACTTATGGGGGGAAAATTTACAAAAAACCGACCCCATTTATATCGTTCATGAATATGTAGGAAAAATTCGTGCACGTTTAGAAAACCAGATTCAGGTGTTGGGAGGTCGGGGCTCCATTAAGGCCTCAACTGTTTTAAAAATATTTTTATCTAAACGAGAGTCATAGTGAGGTGTATGAGCATCATGTACACACCGAGATGTTCGTGTTGCATTCTCATTTGGAGAATTATGAGGCTATATTTAGACAGTGGATTGACAATATTATCACTTATTTCGAAAATTATAATGAGAATGGGAGTGGGTCAATGGTTTTATTTATTGAAATTTAAGTGTAAATATATGTAAATTAAAAAAAAATATTTTAAGAGGGGGGGGGTGGGAAGAAGGCAATATTTTTAAAATATAATCCCGATTTAGAAGGATGTCAAGGCGTTCAACGAATCTGTTTCGAAACAAGTCAAAAATGTTTCATGTTCGCTTTCCTCATATCGGCTTTCGAACCTCTAGAATCTGACGTTTCAAAGAAAAATTTGGACTACTGGGCCGTGCATGGGAAGGAGGGGTCTGATTCTCCCACAATAGATTTCTCATGTTTAGCGGAAAAATTTCCGGTAACATTCAATGGAATAGATATTTTTGAACGGGCCAACGTCCATCTAAATATCGGTGTTACTGTGCTCCAATATGAAACAGAATATCAAGAGGGTATGCGTTCTAATAAGAAGGGTGTAATATTCCCAGTAAGGGCCTCGTCGATTGAATTGGTGAAACACTGGGTTTGGTTGTTGTATAAACCGCCTAGTGAACCCAATTCAATTGGCCATTTCAATCCTATTACGGATATTAGTAGAGTTCTGGGAGGGAGTAAGGATTTAGGGGTGCGGTACTACTGTCCAATGTGTTTGTCTAGATTTCATAGTGATTTAAAGCTACAAAATCACATGAAGCATTGCAGGCGTCACGGATATCAATCGGTGGAAACAGTTTCGGGTGACCGTGCAATTTTACGTTTTAAAAATTTCCAGAATACGCTCCTGCAAAGCAATAAATAAGTTTGGACTTTGAAGCTAAGCTGGTTGATTTGAATGACCCATAATTTCCAAATCGTATCAAAGAACATCAAGCTATCGCGGTTTCCTATGCCCATGCACTAAGAGACAGCTCTAAAACAATGCAATTGTTAGATATAATCGAAAAATTGGACGAGACTGAGTGCATGATCAAGGCATTAACTAAATTAATTGTCACTGCAAATGGAGCTATTTCCCGTTTGAGAAATACCCACTACCCGATGATATTGTCTGCAGAGAATCGCCTGGCGATTACAAATCAGAAAATATGTTGGGTTTGTAAGGGGGAATTTGAAGAGGGGACTAGGGTGAAAAGAGGAGGGGAGGGGAAAGTCAGGGACCATAATCACTTGTAGCAGGAAATATCGTCAGGGGGGTAGTAATTTTCGAGGTGTGGCACACCAATCGTGCAATGTGAATGTACGCCCGCAGTTTTTATACCGGTTTTCATTCACAATTCAAATTATGATTCGAAATTTATTTTACCGGCTTTGACACGTATGCATAGAGAGGGAGGGGGAGTAGATAGTCCATGGGTAAACAACTCATTTACCTACAATATTATCCCCAAATCTGCTGAGAAGCTAGTGCTTTTAGAGTTGAGATGGCAGGCAGTGAATAATTGACATAAGTGCTGGAATAAAATCCGGTTTTTAGATTAATATAGTTTTTTCCCCAAGGCTCTCAGTCAACTCATTCAGGTGCAGAAAAGTGACAATTTTGATAGTTTCCCTCTGCTTAAACAGTGCTTTCCAGACAGTGAAATGTATGACTTACTGACCTGTAAAGGCATATATGCATATGACTATTACTTCTCTGGTGCACGGTATAGTGAGGAGAAACTCCCTCTCATTGATGCATTCTATAATTTACTTACCAGCAGTGAATGCACTGACGAGGACTATCAGTTTGTCAAGAGGGTATGGGCTAAGGGTAATTGTAAAAATGGTTGGGATTATTGTAGAATGTACTTGGACAGTGATGTGTTAACTCTATTAGATATTGTCTGCAAAAACACAGATCAAATTTATTTAGAGTTTGGGCTAGACATTGGCTATTATTTTTCAAACACCGCACCTCGTCATGGACTTAATTCTAAAAATTAGTAGGGAGGAAATAGGGCTGATCACCGATGTAGATCAACACCTCTTTGTAGTAAGATCGTTGAGGGGAGGGGTATGTTTTTCATGGGGATCGTGTCTAACAACTGATTCAACAGGACAAGACACCGGTGTAAAGTCTAATGCTGTTTTTCTTCACATGAACTCATTGCACCCCTCGGCAATGTCTCACTACTGTTTACCATACGGCAATTACAAATGGCTTGAAAATCCTTGTGGCATCTCCGACATTCACAATGTCGAGTAAAATGGTCCACAAGGATGGATCTTTGAAATTTACGGGCACATACCAGTGGAACTTCACGATGCAGTAAAAGATTTTGTATTCCGTGCGTGAATAGACCTGTGACTAAAGAGTCAAAGAGTCATTGAGCCCATACAATCGGTCTTTGGTTGAGGATATGGGCATGCACTGGAACCCCTCCCAAACAGAAATTAATTGCAGATCTGGACCCGAAACAGAATATTGTTTTTCACCACGTCCTATTGCGGTGGATGGTAAGCAATGGTTTCAGGGTCACAAAAATACATAGGGCCCTGAATTTTGATCAGAAACCCTACTTGAAAACGTTTATTGACACCTTTGTCAGTAAACACTCACATGCAAAAAGTAAAGTCGAAAACGAAATGTACAAACTTATTTTAAATTCAGCCCTTGGAAAAATGTGTGAAAGCGTACGAAACGGGTCACGTTGTGACGTCGTAACATACCCAAAGAATATGCACGAATTATTGCCGATCCAAATTTTACAACATTCACGAGCATAGAGCCGAATATGGTTCTTCTTCACAGAAAAAAGAGAAATGTTGTTCTGAATAAGAATATAGCAGGGGGTAGTTCAGTACTTGAAATTTCCAAAAACTTCATGTTGTCGTTCTTTTACAATGTGGGCAAGGTACAATGGCAAAGGGAGGGGGAGGTTCAAGTTTACTATGGGGACACAAATTCTCTGTTGCTAAAAGTTAAAACTGGGGATGTATTAAATGATTTGGAAAATGGGGTGCACATCAGCTCGTGGATGGACTACGCTAACTGGAATGAGTCTCTCTACCCCGAGTTGGTGAAACGCCAGGCCCCCAATCAACTATTAATGTTAAAATCAGAGACGGGGAGTGATTTAATACCCAAAGGGGTATTCCCGGTCCTAAAGTTTACTGTGTTGAAACACACGGCAAGGATATAAAACAGGTGTGCAAAGGGGTGCCTACACACTTTGTAAAAAAATTATTTCGACATGAGTGTCTACGGAAACTTTGTAGACAACTGTCTAGTGCCAAGAGCAAAAGTGCTAGCAATTCGCTCTCTACAGTATAGAAACTATACTGTTAGAGTGGAAAAAATGCCATGTCATGCATATCCGACAAGGTCTATGTGCTCGAGAATGGTCTAAAAATACTCCCCCATGGCCACTATAAAATTTCAGGTCGAGTTAAATGTGTGGACTATCGAAACCAACTCGGTCTGGATAAGTTAACTTAAAAAGTTCAAATAGTACTTGGTCGGTGGTGGGAACAACATCAATTTCTTCTCATTTTAGTTGCCATTTTGCAGCAGCGGCTATTGTATATTGAGTTTGTTTTTCCGCGCGTCCCTGGGGGGTCCCGCCCGCAGTCGGCCTTCGGCCCCGGAGGGGGGCCTTGAGGGGATTCTCATTTTCTCTTCTTAGTCGAGAAATTTGTTCAATTGTGCTGCTATTGTTCTTGCTGTATTTTAAGTTGTTTTTTGTCAATAAGTGAAAAATATTGTTGTACATATAGTGTGTGCTATTCGCGTTATATTTGGTAATTAATGAAAAACATTGCTGTATTTTGAGTTGTTTTTGTCAATAAAGGAAAAAAAATGTTTTTTTTTTGTTCTTGCTAACGTAGTAGGTAGATCTATTGCTGTATTTTAAGTTGTTTTTTTCAATAAAGGAAAAAAAATGTTTTTGTTGTTGTTGTTAACGTACTAGGTAGATCTATGGGAAAATTATTATTTATTCGTTAGGCAAGTATGGTTTACAGTTGGTTGTAGTCCGACTGTTGTCAACAGCAGCAGAAGTCTGTATCAATTTAGAACACCATTCAGGACGTTTCTGTGTGGCCCCTCAATGTCAGGCAAAACGACAATTTTAGCCAAAATAATTAAAAATTGTAATAAAGTGTTTTTGGAAAAACCAAAGAAAATTTACTATTGCTATAGTATTTGGCAAGAGTCATACGACCAAATAAAAGCTATTGCCACTGCCAGGTCCATGCCAATACAATTTATGCGGGGACTTGATGTTTTCAATAGTATTGAACTAAACTCATGGCTGATTATTGATGATTTAGCTGAATCAATTGAACAGTTCTCACAGGCAATGCTACAACTGTTTATTGTTCTCTCCCATCATGAACACGTTTCCATAACCCTAGTTCTAGAAAACCTGTTTCATCAGAGTAAGTGCATGAGAACCCTGCTTTGAATTGCACCATCTATATTATCTACCGAGTTGCTCGTGATTCAAGTTCTCTAATAACTCTCAATAAGCAAATATATCCAGGTGCTCTCGAATTTCTACTTTCAGCGTACAGTCAGGCAACAAATAAGCCCTGTGGGTACATTTTGCTAGATCTTAATCAGATTACACCCGAGGATCTACGTGTAGTCACAGATATTCTCGACAAAGAAATTACTGTATATCTTCTGGTGAACAGTAGAAAAGGCTATTAGTTACCATCATGACATTGAAGAAACTACACGAAAATAGACATTTGTTTTCCGTTCTAGACACTTCAAAACCCCCACTCAGGAAGGTCATACTCAAACATGGCGTTGACCATGATTCTATTAATCTAATATCTGAACTTTGTTTAAATTTAACCGAAGGCAATGTGCACTTGCAAGAAGGTGTTAGACAACAGACAAAGCAACATCGTTCCACTGTACGTGCCTTGGCTTGCAAAAACAAAGGAAAAATTTTTTAAAGAAAACGTCTCCTTCAAGCTGGCGGTAGCTTTTTTACACTTTTACTGCAAATAATTGCAGAACTTGTATACACTTTTCTCTAGATGGCTAAACCCTATAAATTGACTCAAATAGAACTTGCCCTCTCACCCTTGGAACACTTTGAAGACAATCTAAGCAAATTTATTAATGATGACAATATTGCCGATGATAAAAAGCTAGTTTTACTTCAAGATGCATTGCATCCTGTGGACAAAAATAGACTTTAGCGTGAGAGATCCACCACCATCACAGATCCCCCCAAGCAAGAAACATTTCAAGATTCTGCAGCACAATCAAAGGAGAAGGAATTGAATTCCATAGTGACATCAATTGGAAACCTATTGCCAGTGACCTATCGAGAACAGAGTAAAAGAGTATGAACATATCTCATGTTGTAAAGTGGTGATGATTATCAAGTTCAAGTTGATAACACAGTGAAACGAATTATAATTCAGGGAAAAAGTTATAATCTACCTGATTTAATTTGTGATATGGTTACGAATCGTAAAGGACATTTATCGTTTGACTATAATCTATACAGCTTTCTAAATGCATCAAACTTCCGCAAAAGTTTTATTGGCAATAGGTAAATTCTTAAGAAATTAAGAGAATATAGTAGAGGTGCCAGTCCTCTAACAACGCCACCATTTAAAAAAGAAGAAGAAGGTGAAGATTTTAAATCAATCTTGGAAAATACTAGCCCTCCTAGTAGCAGCAGCAATGATTTGATAACACCATCGATGATTAGACAAAAGCGAAGACGTATTGATATCAACTCATCGTCACAATCACCACCCTCCAGTGTGCAAAAGGGGAGTGGATTTTACACTACGTGTTTGCGTTCAAAATGGATGAAGTTTTAAAAAATGTCAAAGAAAATATTCGTGAAGTGGGAAGTCTAAGTTCCCCCAAAACGCTTTCTAACGTAGCCTCTGACATAGGTGGCAGCACATTCAAAAATGCAAAAGAGTTCTAGAAAATGAACCGAGTTACACTCTGCATCGGAATCGTAGGCTTCGTGGCAAACAATATCGACAAACTAAAGCCTTTTTCCCTCTGCATATAATGCAAACTGATCTTTTAACCCAAGACGCGATTCAACGGCGTCACAATACACCCTATAAATATATTCTAGTGGCAATCAGTGTCTTTAGTCGCTATGCATATGCCATTCCATTGCGAACAAAGAGAGGTGTTGAAGTTGCTCATGCTTTAGAAAGTATTCTTGAACAAGATTGCTATAGAAAAATTCAAGCGGATCGCGATAGCGAATTTGTTAATCCTCATGTGCAAAAGGTTCTATTAAAATATAATACAAAGCTCTATCATAGTCATAGTCCGATAAAGGCTGCATTGGCTGAAAGATTGATAAGAATGATTCGTCTATTAATTTAAAGATATTGCACGCTGAAAAATACTGCTTCTTTTATTCATGTTTTAGATAAAATCATACAAATATATAACCAACGACCACATCGATCCCTGTCCAATTTTAGCCCTCGGGAAGTTTATTGCAGTGAAAATACATTTGATGCTTTTCTAAGGCAATATTCCAGTGAAAAAAAAAAATTGTGAAGAAGAAATTCAATGTTGGCGATACTGTTCGAATTAATAGAACCATCAATATGTTTGAAAAGGGGAATTATTTATGGGGCATTGAACTTTTTAAAGTGTCCAAAATCCCTAGACACTGAACCCACGACATATCGGCTGCGAGACACCAAAGATGATGAGATTCTTAGCGGTTTTTATGAATACGAACTACAAAAAGTTAGAAACACTAGTGAAATTTATCAAATTGAAAAGATAATAAAGAGTCGTACTCGCAGGGGCAAGAGACAGTTGCTTGTTCGTTGGCTAGGATAAAACTCTGAGTTTGATTTTTGGGTTGCAGTTGAAGTCATTAACAATGCCCAATATATTCTTTCATGAAATTAATCTCGTTCTGAATTACAAAACTTACATACAAGGATAGCTTCATCGTCCTCGCTATCGATTCCTGCACAGGAATTGTGAGCCTATTTTTTACATATGAGACAGGCAACCCAACCCTCAGTTGACCTTGAGTAAAACTCACAACGATATAAACCTTCACAGTCGGAAAACTCGTCAGAATCACTGCCGTAAGTTTCAGGTTGTTTCTTTATCTTCTTAATTTTTTTCTTGGTACTTTTTTCACTCTTTTTCAAGCACTTTCCCTTTGTTTTTAGAATATCCGTTTTGTTTTCTTCTTAGAAAGTATCTTCAGTGTTCTTTCTGTCTTGGCAATCTCCTTTTCTTTTTTTCTTTTATGGGATCCTCTAACTCATTTTTGTATGGTGAATCAGTTTTATAACTGCAGTCTTCCCCCTCCTTTTATTCGTCCTTTTTTGCACTTCCTCTGACTTTTGGAATAGTAATTAAATTTTCAGGTGAAACAATAAATGAAGTTGAAGAGTCATTCATGTCAGTTGTCATCCAAGAGCATCCAGGAGTAGCTTTGTCATCCATATTAAATTGAATCTTTTTAGCTGGGGTGCCATTAACACCAACGGTGGGGCTAGCAACTGTAACATCTTCACCCCTTTCACTACAAGTGTGGGGATTTTCGGTATCAACAGATGAGCAAGACGAAGATTTTCCCACTTGTTCTTTCTCTGTCGTTGGAGATCCCTCAATCGCTTTTTTTGGTGTAAGGTTCAGCTTGTTTGATGTCAGTAGTGTCAGCTGGTAGGAAATCTGAATCCAAGAATATGGCTGGGTTAGATGGCCAAATTCCCGCTGGTTTAAACCCCTTAATTGCAGTATTCATAGAGCCGCTTGGATAAACGCTGATCCGAAGAGCGTTGAAATTTGAAACAGCGTCACGAATTTCCCAGGGTTGGAACGGAGCCACTTTCGAAGCTCGTCATCGTAGTGAAGGCTCAAAGGCTTCATGAAAGATACATCAAACGGTTGTAACTTGTGAGAACAATACGGGGGTAAACAAAGCAACGAAACGCCATTATCTCTTGCTTACTCTATGACCTCTAGGTTCTTGGTGTGGGTGGAATGTCCGTCCAATATGAGAAGAACCGGAAAGTCCTTTGATGCCTTAGAAAATACAACAAATTTTTTAAATCATACTAAGAATGACTCAGCAGTCATCCATACAGAGCTGTGAACCTCAGCCCAGCTCCCTGAAGGTAGTCCCAGCTCAAACTCCTTTTGCTTTTTCTTCCTTGTAAAAAACTAACATCGGGGGCATGTATGATCCACTTGGAGACAAGCAAATAAGGCAAGTTACGGTCTCCCCCCTTTCTGTAGAAGCTATTGCACCAACTTCTGTTTATCCTTGCAAGCAACGATTTTTGAATGGTTCTTAGGGTTCACTGAAACACCAGTTTCATCACAATTAAATATCTGCGACGATGTAAGTTTGTGCTTATCTTCCAATTGAGTGAGTAGCAAAAAAAAAAAAAACTATCCACAGCCACTCTATTAAATCCCATATCTCTTGCGCCAGATGTTGACTCTGGCTTACGAATAGACAGAGTAGGATTTCTCTTAAAAAATCCGTTGACCCTGTTTTGACCGGCTATTTCATTTTGAAATCTGTGAGCTATGCCATTTCTTTGAGCTAACTGGTAAGCTAAGGTACGTAAGTCCTTCATCGTCAGACCGAATAACCGCGCCTCCATAGTTTTTAAGTACGTCATAAGCTCAAGTTCCTGTTCTTGGGTAAGAACGGTTGTAATTTCCCAGCAGTTTAATCAATCAGATACTCAGGATTTTCCATTTTTTTGTTAACGTTTCTTTCAAGAGTAGTTTGGGGAACGTCAAACTTATTAGAAGCATTCAGGCAGCCACATCGACCAGAAATTACCGCTTCAACAGCATTGTTCTACGCCTCAGTAGACCGGGATTGTCTGTCTTTTTCTTATACACACGGACCATCTGAAAATAAATTAAGAATAGTTACTGACCTAGTTTTAACGACTGGTCAGATTGAAATAGTACGGGTCGGAATGGGGTACTTCCCCATTCCGTCCCACCCGTTCCATCCCAGAAACACGCCTTAATATTTGGAAGTTATAGCCACGCAAAACTTCAAGTAAAGAAACAACAAGGTGACTAAAACAAAGCCCATTGAACGTATTACAAGTATGACTAGCTACAGATGTAATGCAAAGAAGCGTGTTAACCTTACCTTGATTACAAAATCAATAAAAGTTGCAATCCAACAGCAAATAACTAAACGACAACAGGTTCACTTACCAAACGAAAGGAAACTAAACCAACATGGATGCCGCAGTTCAGCTGTACCGAGCTGGAGTAGTTATAGCTATTGCCGCTTGGTGCAGCACCTTCCTTGTCATCTAAAAGTCGCCTACCCCGTTCCGCCCCTTACCCCGTTCCACCCCGTGTTCCCCTACAGACGTTTCCAGGAGGGATTTTTACTTATTTGGGGGGGGGGGTCACAGGAGGGGGTTACGGGGGATGATCTCTCCATGGAGGATTTTTCCTTTGGGGAAGGGAATTTTTTATGGAGGGAGCGTCGGATTTCCCAGCATTATTTAAAAAAAGATCAGAAATTAAAAAAAAGTTTTTATCAACTGAAAGCAAGAAGCAACACTAAAACTTAAAACGAACAGAAATTATTACGTATATGAGGGGGTTTGCCCCCTAGTCAATGCCTTGCTCTTTACGCTAATGTTTTTGAATACTTTCAAAAGAGCTATCTATTCTAATTAACCGGCCTTTGTGATTCAGGGGTTTTTGATTCGAACAAAATTTGAACTCTAGCGTAAAGAGCGACGTATTGACTAGGGGGCAAACTCCCCTAACTTGGCAAACTCCCTAATATACGTAATAAGAACACACGAATGTAGAAGTTTCTTACGTAAATTAATTCGTAAGTTACGTCAGAACAAAATTTCGAGAAAGCCATTTAGCCAAAAAAGGTAAAATTAATATGCAAATTTTGTTTTTTTATTATTCATGTACGGTGAGCCAAAATCAAAGCTGCCTTAATTCAAAACGTTCAAAAATTAAAAAAAAACAAGTTTTTTTTTTTTTTTAACTGAAAGTAAGGAACGATATTAAAGCTTAAGACAAACAGAAACTAAGCCGTATATGAAAGGGGTGTTCCCTCCTCAACGCCTTGCTCTTTACGCTAAAGTTTGACTGTCTCACAACTTTATTTTTAAAGCAATAAAAAACTTTAGCTTAAAGGGTGAGGCGTTGAGGAAGGGACAGCCTCTTTCATATACAGAATAATCTCTGTTCGTTTTAAGTTTTAATGTCACTCCTTACTTTCATTTAAAAACTTTTTTTTTAATTTAATATCTTATAGAAGTCGGGAATTAAGGTGGTTAAGACGCAGTAACGCTGGGAACAACAATAAAACCAAAAAATAAAAACTATCTCGATGTAAAGAAGCAAAATTTTGTTATTATAGTTTTTTTAATTCAGACGAGGGAAAATAGTAAACTATTACCCATTTCACTATCGTTTGGTAGCGCCACATTGTGTTTTTATGGTGTATTTCAACCTTTTGTGACACTTTAAATTTTAGATGGCACCAAATAACGCTTTTTGGTAAAAAGTAACACTCTTGGGCTGAAACATTTCGCAACCGTGACAATCACTTACTGGGTTATCAAAGTGGCATTTCTAATGTCCTTTTGATACATTTTGGAGCCTGTGTCACTGTTCAAAGTTTCAGGGGAAAAATATGGCACCTTATTTATTGTAATTGTTTTCAAAATGTAAATAATAAGCAAAGAGGTCTTGTTAGAATCAGTCTCTGATAGATTAAATAAAAAAAAACAAGTTTTTTAAACTGAAAGTAAGGAGCGACATTAAAACTTAAAACGAACAGAAATTATTCCGTATATGAAAGGGGCTGTCCCCTCCTCAACGCTTCGCTCTTTACGCTAAAGTTTTTTATTGTTTTAAAAAATAAAGTTGTGAGACAGAGTCAAACTTTAGCGTAAAGAGCGTGGCGTTGAGGAGGGGACAGCCCCTTTCATATACGGAACAATTTCTGTTCGTTTAAGTTTTAATGTCGCTTTTACTTTCAGTTTAAAAAACCTGTTTTTTTTATTTAATTTCTGATCGTTTTTTAGTTAATGCAGCTTTTATTTTGGTTCACCGTCATTGAATTAGTAAACAAAATTTGCATAAAAATTTTACTTTTCTTTTGCTAAATGGATATCTCTAAATTTGGTTATGACGTAATTTACAAATTAACTTACGTAACTAACTTCTATATTCGTATATGTTTCTTCTGGCAAAAAAATACAAAGTTGCAGATTTTTGCAGATATGAGCTTGAAACCTATGTAATAGGGTTTCTGAAACGCTGAATCTAACGGTGTGATTTTCATTAAAATTATTTTACTTGTAGAGGAGGTTTCCCCCCTCTTTAAAAAATCGCTCCATCAAAGGCTCGTAGCCTTTGATGAAAAATACTAAACTTAATGAAATTTATATATTTAGAATCAGCATTATAAACACATTTTTTGATACATTTATTGACATCAAAATTCCGTTTTTAAAAGTTTCGATTACTATTGAGCCGTATCGCTTTTTTTTTATTGTTTTTTTTTATTACGTATATGTTATTACGTATATGAGGGGGTTCTCCCCTTAGTAAAAACCTCGCTCTTTACGTTAAAAGTTAAAAAAAATTGATTCACAAACCCCTGAATCATAAAGCCCGTTTAATTAGAATAGATAGCTCTTTTAAAAGCACTAAAAAAAACTGTAGCGTAAAGAGCGAGGTATTGACTTGGGGGAGAACCCCCTCACATACGTTATAATTTCTGTTTGTTTTAAGTTCTAATGTTGCTTCTTACTTTCAGTTGAAAAAAACTTGTTTTTTTATATTTAATTTCTGATCGTTTTTTAAATAATGCTTGGAAATCCGGCTCCCCTTCATAGAAATGTCCCTTACCCCAAAGAAACATCCTCCACGGAAAGATTCTCCAGAGTAACCTCCTCCTCTAGCCCCCCCCTCCAGAAAAAAATCCTTCCTGAAAATGTCTGTATACTTCCCAATAAACCAATAAATAATGCTGGCAAGTCCGGCGCCCCCTTCATGGCAATTTCTCTTCCCCATGAAGACTTCCTTCATGGACAGATCCTCCAACATAACCCCCGACCCCCACCCCCCCACTACCAGAAAAAAACCCTCCTGAAAACTTCTGTATACTTCCCAATAACCAATACTATATGTTAACATTGGGTAAAGTTCATAACTTTTAGCCCTCCCCCTGGGGACTTTGGGGGATTAAGTCATCCTAAAAGACATATTTATCATATTTTCGACCATGCTGAACAAAATGGCTATCTCAAAATTCTGATCGGGTGACTTTGGGAAAAAAATAAGCGTGGGAGGGGGCCTAGTTTGCCCTCCATTTTTTTGGTCACCTAAAAAGGGAACTAGAACTTTCTAATTTCCGTTCGAATGAGCCCTCTCACGATATTCTAGGACCACTGGGTCGATACGATCACCCCTGGGGAAAAAAACAAATAAACACGCATCCGTGATCTTTCTTCTGGCAAAAAATGCAAAATTCCACATTTTTGTAGTTAGGAGCTTGAAACCTCTACAGTAGGGTTTTCTGATACGCTAAATATGATGGTGTGATTTCATTAAGGTTCTATAACTTTTAGGGGGTATTTCTCCCTTTTTTTGAAAATCAGCCAAATTTTTCTCAGGCGCGAAACTTTTGATGGGTAGCACTAAACTTGATGAAAGTTATATAATTGAAATCAGCATTGAAATTTGATTCTATTGATGGATCTATTGGTATCAAAAACCCGTTTTCTAGAGTTTCGGTTACCATTGAGCCGGGTCGCTCCTTACATACAGTTCGTTACCACGAACTGTTTGATAGGCTATTCCCTAATCCTTGGTCCTAATTCAATATCTTTTGATTCTAGTTCTAACATCCACGGGAAAGGGATAATTTATGCATCGCTTTCTATCTGTGGCACCTCTCAAGGCCATATCCAGGGGGGGTTACCCTGTTCTCACCCCCCCCCCCCCTGAAATTTTTGACCGGGTCGAAAACTAGTCTACAAAATACCTACAAAGACAAAAAATATGCTCCTCCACAAATCGGATAACCCCCCCCCCCCCCCGAACAAAAATTCTGGATATGGCCCTGACCTCTAGAATATTATATTATTAGTCCCCTCTCTTCCTTTACTGAAGAGCTTTTCCCGAAAGTCTCAGCTCGATCCGCGAGCTGTGAGACGAAAGAGGGTATCTTTGTTAGATAAACTATAAAAATCATCACCTTTTAATTAAACCTATTGACTGCATGCAATCTCTATATATAAGATAATTGGCGCTTGAAAACTAAGAGTCTCTCCAGTCCTTAAACCTCTTTCATTTATTTTCAGGCTATTTCACGAAATTCCCATAAATCTATTTTAACAACAAAATTCTATTATTAAGACTAATCGAGAAAAAACCATCTGAATCAGCTAGATATTGCATTTTTTTTTCACAATAGCCAGCTTTTTTAAACACGTTATTTAATTTTTGGTTACTGTGGCTCGTGGCTCGTTCTTTATAGTAGAGAGGGAGGTGCTACTCGTGTCACCCACCCCTGCTGCCACCTACAACTTTTTTGCACACCATATATGGGCATAGAGTCCCTAGGGGAAAATGGATTTCTGAGAAATTGATTGCGTAATCGATTGGGAATTTGGAACACCTGTGCTGTCAGTCATTAATCAAATTGTTTCCAGGCAAAGTTTAATAATGTCTGACAGGTACTGTCAACATTTCTCCAGGAATAGATCCAAGTCATTAAGATCATAAAGATCATAGATCATAAAGAGTAGAGAGGGAGGTGCTACTCGTGTCACCCACCCCTGCTGCCACCTACAACTTTTTTTTTTACATAGTTTAATGGGGACAGTGTCAATGACCTCTTTCTCCAAGGTCTCTTTCTCCAGGTGTGTTTTTGGCACGCTCGAGGCGAATGTTATGATCCAGGAATAGATCCAAGTCATTAATGTCTTTGCCTCGGAAACAATTCTTTTGGTCGAACTCCAAAAGATATTAATAACCAAACGCCATGGAAACAGTTTCTCCAAGAAACATCTTAGCGATGAATTGTTTTAGCGCGGGAATCAGGTTTCTTATTAATTTGAAATGCGTTAGCGCAGAGATGCCAAAAACAAAAGGAACACGCTGAAATTACGTTTAGGGATTATTTGGGCGAAACTGTTTTAGAAAGGTTATGGAATTATTTCGGCGAAACAGTTAGAGACATTTTAAAAGATGATTTTTGAAGAGATTTTAGAAGAGTATTTGAGGGTGAAACTCTGTGGTCGTTATAATACACAAGTTCCATTTGAACAATGTTGTGAGGTCCCCTACCACAACCCCAAAGGGTTCCGATCCCCACCACCCCAACCCCGAAGGAAGCGCCCGGTCCTAAAAGGTCCCGGGGCTCCCAAAGGACCACCCGGCCCTCAAGGGTCCCCCAGACCCCCAAAGGACCCCCCGGGCCCCAAAGGGCCCCTCCCCCCTTGGTCCCCAAAAGGGTCCCCTCCCCTCCTCTATCCCTCCCTCTCCTCCCCCCTCCTCACCGTCCCCTCCCCCTCCCAATCCTCCCCTCTCCCCTCCCCTCCTCCCCCTCCCCATCCCCTCCCCTCCCCCATTTTTAATATTTTTTTGTGCATTGAGACACAGAAGGGCCCCCTCCCCCCCCCCCCGAGCCCCCCCCCAAAGGGCCCCCCGGCGCCCCAAAGGCTCCTGAGCCACCATTTTTTAATACTTTTTTAAGGCTTTATTATATCTTTTCAGAACAAATTATTATTTTAGGGAATTATTTCGGCGAAACAGTTAGAGACATTTTAAAAGATGATTTTTGTAGAGATTTTAGAAGAGGATTTGAGGGTGAAACTCTGTGGTCGTTATAATACACAAGTTCCATTGAACAGTGTCGTGAGGTCCTTTACACCAACCCCAAAGGGTTCCGATCCCCACCACCCCAACCCCGAAGGAAGCGCCCGGTCCTCAAAGGTCCCCCCCCAAAGCTCCCAAAGGACCACCCGGCCCTCAAGGGACCCACAGACCCTCAAAGGCTCTCCCCGAGCCCCGTCTTTCGTTGATGTGTGTTGTCTGAAACTTATGATTTGGGATATGTAAATTACTATTTCGGACTTTTCTGAGCTAGATTTCTTAGTCTTTCGTTGGTGTGTGTGTCTGAAACCTATGATTTGGGATGGATGGATTGCAATTTTTTGACTTTTCTGAGCTGGATTTCTGAGCCGTTCATAGGAGTGTGTTGTCTGAAACTTATGATTTGAGATGTGTAGTTTGCAAGTTGGACTTTTCAGAGCTATGATTCTTAGTCTCTCATAGGCGTTTGTTGTCTGAAACTTCTAGTTTGGGATGAATAGTTTGCTATTTCAGGCTTTTCTGAGCTAAGGTTTCCTAGTATTTCGTAGGTGAATGTTGTCTGAAACTTATGATTTGGGATATGTAAATTACTATTTCGGGCTTTTCTAAGCTAGATTTCTTAGTCTTTCGTTGATGTGTGTTGTCTGAAACCTATGATTTGGGTTGGGTGGATTGCTATTTTTGACTTTTCTGAGCTGGATTTCTTAGCCGTTCATAGGTGTGTGTTGTCTGAAACTTATGATTTGGGATGGTTAATTTGCTATTTTTGACTTTTCTGAGCTAGGTTTCTTAGCCGTTCATAGGTGTGTGTTGTCTGAAACCTATGATTTGGGATATGTAAATTACTATTTCGGGCTTTTCTGAGTTGGATTTCTTAGCCTTTCCTAGGTGTGTGTTGTCAGAAAATTATGATTTGGGATGTGTGGGTTGCTATTTTTTGACTTTTCATAGCCAGATTTTTAGTCTTTCGTAGGTGTGTGTTGTCTGAAACCTATGATTTGGATTGTGTGGATTGCTATTTTTGACTTTTCTGAGCTGGATTTCATAGCCTTTCGTAGGGATGTGTTGACTGAAACCTATGATTTGGGATGAGTGGTTTGCTTTTTGGACTTTTCAGAGTGGATTTCTTAGCCGTTCATAGGTGAGTGTTGTCTGAAACCTATGATTTGGGATGGTTAATTTGCTATTTTTGACTTTTCTGAGCTAGGTTCTTAGCCTTTCATAGGTGTGTGTTGTCAGAAAATTATGATTTGGGATGTGTAGTTTGCTATTTCAGGCTTTTCTGAGCTAAGGATTCCTAGTATTTCCTAAGTGAATTTTGTGTGAAACCAATAGTTTGGGATGAGTAGTTTGCTATTTCAGACTTTTATGAGCTAGGTTTCTTAGCCTTTCGTAGGTGTGTGTTGACTGAAACTTATGATTTGGGATATGTAATTTGCTATTTCCGACTTTTCATAACCGGATTTCTTAGTCCTTCGTAGGTGTGTGGTGTCTGAAACCTATGATTTGGGATGTGTGGGTTGCTATTTTTGACTTTTCTGAGCTGGATTTCTTAGCCTTTCGTAGGTGTGTGTTGACTGAAACCTATGATTTGGGATGGTTAATTTGCTATTTTTGACTTTTCTGAGCTAGATTTCATAGCCTTTCATAGGTGTATGCTTTCAGAAAATTATGATTTGGGAGGTGTAGTTTGCTTTTTGGACTTTTCAGAGCTAGGATTCTTAGTCACTCATAGGTGTTTGTTGTCTGAAACTTCGAGTTTGGGATGAGTAGTGGCTATTTCAGACTTTTCTGAGCTAAGGTTTCTTAGTATTTCGTAGGTGAATGTTGTCTCAAACTTATGATTTGGGATATGTAAATTACTATTTCGGGCTTTTCTGAGTTGGATTTCTTAGTCTTTCATAGGTGTGTGGTGTCTGAAACCTATGATTTGGGATGAGTGGTTTGCTTTTTGGGACTTTTCTGAGCTGGATTTCTGAGCCTTTCGTAGGTATGTTTTGACTGAAACCTATGATTTGGGATGTGTAGTTTGCTATTTTTGACTTTTCTGAGCTAGGTTTCTTAGCCTTTCATAGGTATGTGTTGTCAGAAAATTGTGATTTGGGATGTGTAGTTTGCTATTTCAGGCTTTTCTGAGCTAAGGTTTCTAGTATTTCGTAGATGAATGTTGTCTGAAACCAATAGTTTGAGATGAGTAGTTTGCTATTTTTGACTTTTCTGAGCTAGGTTTCTTAGTCTTTCGTTGGTGTGTGTTGACTGAAACCTATGATTTGGGATATGTAGTTTGCTATTTTTGACTTTTCTTCTGGATTTATTAGCCTTTCATAGGTGTGTGTTGACTGAAACCTATGATTGGGATGAGAGGTTTGCTATTTTTGTCTTTTCTGAGCTAGATTTCTTAGCCTTTCATAGGTATGTGTTGTCAGAAAATTAAGATTTGGGATGTGTAGTTTGCTATTTGAACTTTTCAGAGCTATGATTCTTAGTCCGTCATAGACGTTTGTTGTCTGAAACTTCTAGTTTGGGATGAGTAGTTTCAGTATTTCAGGCTTTTCTGAGCTAAGGTTTCCTAGTATTTCGTAGGTGAATGTTGTCTGAAACCTATGATTTGGGATATGTAAATTACTATTTCGGGCTTTTCTAAGCTAGATTTCTTAGTCTTTCGTTGGTGTGTGTTGTCTGAAACCTATGATTTGGGATGGGTGGATTGCTACTTTTGACTTTTCTGAGCTGGATTTCTTAGCCTTTCATAGGTGTTTGTTGTCTGAAACCTATAGTTTGGGATGACTAGTTTGCTGTTTTTGACTTTTCTGAGCTAGGTTTCTTAGCGTTCATAGGTGAGTGTTGTCTGAAACCTATGATTTGGGATATGTAAATTACTATTTTGGGCTTTTCTGAGTTGGATTCTTAGTCTTTCGTTGGTGTGTGTTGTCTGAAACCTATGATTTGGGATGGGTGGATTGCTACTTTTGACTTTTCTGAGCTGGATTTCTTAGCCTTTCATAGGTGTTTGTTGTCTAAAACCTATAGTTTGGGATGACTAGTTTGCTATTTTTGACTTTTCTGAGCTAGGTTTCTTAGCCGTTCATAGGTGAGTGTTGTCTGAAACCTATGATTTGGGATATGTAAATCACTATTTCGGGCTTTTCTGAGTTGGATTTCTTAGTCTTTCATAGGTATGTGTGTTGTCTGAAACCTATGATTTGGGATGTGTGGGTTGCTATTTTTTGACTTTTCCGAGCTGGATTTCTTAGCCGTTCATAGGTGAGTGCTGTCTGAAACTTATTATTTGGGATGGTTAATTTGCTATTTCCGGCTTTTATTAGCTAGGTTTCTTAGCCCTTCATAGGTGTGTGTTGTCAGAAAATTATGATTTGGGATGTGTAGTTTGCTATTTGGACTTTTCAGAGCTAGGATTCTTAGTCCATCATAGGTGTTTGTTGTCTGAAACCAATAGTTTGGGATGAGTAGTTTGCTATTTCAGGCTTTTCTGAGCTAGATTTCTTAGCCGTTCATAGGTGTGTGTTGTCTGAAACTTATGATTTGGGATATGTAAATTACTATTTCGGGCTTTTCTGAGCTGGACACTTCTAAATTTTTCCATAGAAGATAGGAAAAAGTATACTATGATTTGATTATTTACCATAAAGATAAAAAGTTTCACTTTAATTCTAAATTTTCTTAAATTCAATTCCGACCTTTCTCAAAGAGATGAAAAAAATTAAAGTTCTGTTCCAAATATTTTCCCGGGAAGAAGAAAAGTTCAACTTCGATTCTGAATTTTCTCAATGAAAATGAAATAAGTTATTGATCAAATCTATTTTCCCAAAATAATATAAAAATTTCCACTTCAGTTCAGATTTTTTTCTCAAAGAGATGAAGAAATTTAAAGTTCTGTTCCAAATTTTTCATAGAAGATAGGAAAAGTTATACTTTGATCGTGAAATATTCGAGTTCTATTCTGAATTTTACCAAAGAACACAATTCAATTCTAATTTCCCCAATAAAAAATTTAAAGTTCAATTCTAAATTTTTCGGTGGAAGATAGAAAAAGTAATACCATACTTGTGAATATTTTCCCAGAAGATAAAAAGTTCTAGTTCAATTTAAAATTTTCTCAACGAAGTGAAGAAGAATTCAGGTTCTCTCTGAAATTTTACCAAAGAACACAATTCAATTCTAATTTCACCAGAGAAAATAAAAAATCTTCCACTTCAGTTCCATATTTCACAAAGACATAAAGAAATTTAAAGTTCAATTCTAAATTTTTCCGTAGAAGATAGGAAAAGTTATACCATGATTGTGATTATTTTCTATGAAGATAAAAAGTTTCACTTTAATTCTAAATTTTTTCTTAAATTCAGTTCCGACCTTTTTCAAAGAGATGAAAAAATTTAAAGTTCTGTTCAAATATTTTCCAGGAAGAAGAAAAGTTCAACTTCGATTCTGAATTTTCTTAATGAAAATTAAATAAGTTATTAATCAATTCTATTTTTCCCAAAATAATATAAAAATTTTCCACTTCAGTTCAGATTTTTCTCAAAGAGATGAAAAATTTAAAATACTTCCAAATTTTTTATAGAAGATAGAAAAGTTCAAGTTCTCTTCTGAATTTTACCAACGAAAACAATTCAATTCTAATTTCTCCAGAGAAAATAAAAAGCTTCCACTTCATTTTTAAGTTCACCAAGACATAAAAAATTTAAAGTTCTGTTCTAAATTTTTCCGTAGAAGATAGGAAAAGTTTATACTATGATTGTGATTATTTTCCATGAAGATAAGAAGTTTCACTTTAATTCTAAATTTTCTTAAATTCAGTTCCGACTTTTCACATAGAGATGAAAAAATTAAAGTTCTGTTCCAAATTTTTCATAGAAGATTGGAAAAGTTATACTTTGATCGTGAATATTCAAGTTCTCTTCTGAATTTTACCAAAGAACACAATTCAATTCTAATTTCTCCAGAGAAAATAAAAAGCTTCCACTTCAGTTTTAAGTTCGCCATGACATAAAAAATTTAAAGTTCAGTTCTAAATTTTTCCATAGAAGATAGGAAAAGTTATACTATGGTTGTGATTATTTTCCATGAAGATCAAAAGTTTCACTTTAATTCTAAATTTTCTAAAATTCAGTTCCGACTTTTCACATAGAGATGAAAAAAATTTAAAGTTCTGTTCCAAATTTTTCATAGAAGATTGGAAAAGTTATACTTTGATCGTGAATATTCAGGTTCTCTTCTGAATTTTACCAAAGAAACACAATTCAATTCTAATTTCTCCAGAGAAAAAATAAAAAGCTTCCACATCAGTTTAAGTTCACCAAGACATAAAAATTTAAAGTTCAGTTCTAAATTTTTCCATAGAAGATAGGAAAAGTTATACTATGATTATGATTATTTTCCATGAAGATAAAAAGTTTCATTTTAATTCTAAATTTTCTTAAATTCAATTCCGACCTTTCTCAAAGAGATGAAAAAATTTAATCTTCTGAATTTTACCAACGAACACAATTCAATTCTAATTTCTCCAGAGAAAATAAAAAGCTTCCACTTCAGTTTTAAGTTCACCAAGACATAAAAAATTTAAAGTTCTGTTCTAAATTTTTCCGTAGAAGATAGGAAAAGTTATACTATGATTGTGATTATTTTCCATGAAGATAAAAAGTTTCACTTTAATTCTAAATTTTCTTAAATTCAGTTCCGACTTTTCACATAGAGATGAAAAAATGTAAAGTTCTGTTCCAAATTTTTCATAGAAGATTGGAAAAGTTTACTTTGATCGTGAATATTCAAGTTCTCTTCTGAATTTTACCAAAGAACACAATTCAATTCTAATTTCTCCGGAGAAAATAAAAAGCTTCCACTTCAGTTTTAAGTTCGCCATGACATAAAAAATTTAAAGTTCAGTTCTAAATTTTTCCATAGAAGATAGAAAAAGTTATACTATGATTGTGATTATTTCCTATGAAGATTAAGTTTCACTTCAATTTTAAATTTTCTCAAAGAAGTGAAGAAAAGTTCAACTTCGATTCTGAATTTTCTCAATGAAAATGAAATAAGTTATTGATCAATTCTATTTTCCCAAAATAATATAAAAATTTTCCACTTCAGTTCAGATTTTTCTCAAAGAGATGAAAAATTTAAAAAATACTTCCAAATTTTTTATAGAAGATAGAAAAGTTCAAGTTCTCTTCTGAATTTACCAACGAATCAATTCAATTCTAATTTTCTCCAGAGAAAATAAAAAGCTTCCACTTCATTTTTAAGTTCACCAAGACATAAAAAAATTTAAAGTTCTGTTCTAAATTTTTCCGTAGAAGATAGGAAAAGTTATACTATGATTGTGATTATTTTTCTATGAAGATAAAAAGTTTCACTTTAATTCTAAATTTCTTAAATTCAGTTCCGACTTTTCACATAGAGATGAAAAAATTTAAAGTTCTGTTCCAAATTTTTCATAGAAGATTGGAAAAGTTATTACTTTGATCGTGAATATTCAAGTTCTCTTCTGAATTTTACCAAAGAACACAATTCAATTCTAATTTCTCCAGAGAAAATAAAAAGCTTCCACTTCAGTTTTAAGTTCGCCAGACATAAAAAATTTAAAGTTCAGTTCTAAATTTTTCCATAAGAAGATAGGGAAAAGTTATACTATGGTTGTGATTATTTTCCATGAAGATCAAAAGTTTCACTTTAATTCTAAATTTTCTTAAATTCAGTTCCGACTTTTCACATAGAGATGAAAAAAATTTAAAGTTCTGTTCCAAATTTTTCATAGAAGATTGGAAAAGTTATACTTTGATCGTGAATATTCAGGTTCTCTTCTGAATTTTACCAAAGAACACAATTCAATTCTAATTTCTCCAGAGAAAATAAAAAGCTTCCACATCAGTTTAAGTTCACCAAGACATAAAAAAATTAAAGTTCAATTCTAAAATTTTTTTCGGTGGAAGATAGAAAAAAGTAATACCATACTTGTGAATTCTTTTTCCCAGAAGATAAAAAGTTCTAGTTCAATTTAAAATTTTCTCAACGAAGTGAAGAAGAATTCAGGTTCTCTTCTGATTTTACCAAAGAACACAATTCAATTCTAATTTCACCCAGAGAAAATAAAAATCTTCCACTTCAGTTCCATATTTCACAAGACATAAAGAAATTTAAAGTTCAATTCTAAATTTTTCCGTAGAAGATAGGAAAAGTTATACCATGATTGTGATTATTTTCTATGAAGATAAAAAGTTTCACTTTAATTCTAAATTTTCTTAAATTCAGTTCCGACCTTTTTCAAAGAGATGAAAAAATTTAAAGTTCTGTTTCCAAATATTTTCCAGGGAAGAAGAAAAGTTCAACTTCGATTCTGAATTTTCTTAATGAAAATTAATAAGTTATTAATCAATTCTATTTTCCCAAAATAATATAAAAATTTTCCACTTCAGTTCAGATTTTCTCAAAGAGATGAAAAATTTAAAATACTTCCAAATTTTTTATAGAAGATAGAAAAGTTCAAGTTCTCTTCTGAATTTTACCAACGAACACAATTCAATTCTAATTTCTCCAGAGAAAATAAAAAGCTTCCACTTCATTTTTAAGTTCACCAAGACATAAAAAATTTAAAGTTCTGTTCTAAATTTTTCCGTAGAAGATAGGAAAAGTTATACTATGATTGTGATTATTTTCCATGAAGATAAGAAGTTTCACTTTAATTCTAAATTTTCTTAATTCAGTTCCGACTTTTCACATAGAGATGAAAAAATTTAAAGTTCTGTTCCAAATTTTTCATAGAAGATTGGAAAAGTTATACTTTGATCGTGAATATTCAAGTTCTCTTCTGAATTTTACCAAAGAACACAATTCAATTCTAATTTCTCCAGAGAAAATAAAAAGCTTCCACTCAGTTTTAAGTTCGCCCCATGACATAAAAAATTTAAAGTTCAGTTCTAAATTTTTCCATAGAAGATAGGAAAAGTTATACTATGGTTGTGATTATTTTCCATGAAGATCAAAAATTTCACTTTAATTCTAAATTTTCTAAAATTCAGTTCCGACTTTTCACATAGAGATGAAAAAAAATTTAAGTTCTGTTCCAAATTTTTCATAGAAGATTGGAAAAGTTATACTTTGATCGTGAATATTCAGGTTCTCTTCTGAATTTTACCAAAGAACACAATTCAATTCTAATTTCTCCAGAGAAAATAAAAAGCTTCCACATCAGTTTAAGTTCACCAAGACATAAAAAATTTAAAGTTCAGTTCTAAATTTTTCCATAGAAGATAGGAAAAGTTATACTATGATTATGATTATTTTCCATGAAGATAAAAAGTTTCATTTTAATTCTAAATTTTCTTAAATTCAATTTCCGACCTTTCTCAAAGAGATGAAAAAATTTAATCTTCTGAATTTTACCAACGAACACAATTCAATTCTAATTTCTCCAGAGAAAATAAAAAGCTTCCACTTCAGTTTAAGTTCACCAAGACATAAAAAATTTAAAGTTCTGTTCTAAATTTTTCCGTAGAAGATAGGAAAAGTTATACTATGATTGTGATTATTTTCCATGAAGATAAAAAGTTTCACTTTAATTCTAAATTTTCTTAAATTCAGTTCCGACTTTTCACATAGAGATGAAAAAATGTAAAGTTCTGTTCCAAATTTTTCATAGAAGATTGGAAAAGTTATACTTTGATCGTGAATATTCAAGTTCTCTTCTGAATTTTACCAAAGAACACAATTCAATTCTAATTTCTCCGGAGAAAATAAAAAAGCTTCCACTTCAGTTTTAAGTTCGCCATGACATAAAAAATTTAAAGTTCAGTTCTAAATTTTTCCATAGAAGATAGAAAAAGTTATACTATGATTGTGATTATTTCCTATGAAGATTAAGTTTCACTTCAATTTTAAATTTTCTCAAACAAGTGAAGAAAAGTTCAACT
This sequence comes from Artemia sinica, assembly GCA_027921565.1. NCBI lineage: Eukaryota > Metazoa > Arthropoda > Branchiopoda > Anostraca > Artemiidae > Artemia > Artemia sinica. The sequence continues at coordinate 32,275,207 of CM051257.1, forward strand.
TCGATTCTGAATTTTCTCAATGAAAATGAAATAAGTTATTGATCAATTCTATTTTCCCAAAAATAATATAAAATTTTCCACTTCAGTTCAGATTTTTCTCAAAGAGATGAAAAATTTAAAATACTTCCAAATTTTTTATAGAAGATAGAAAAGTTCAAGTTCTCTTCTGAATTTTACCAAACGATATCAATTCAATTCCTAATTTCTCCAGAGAAAATAAAAAGCTTCCACTTCATTTTTAAGTTTTCACCAAGACATAAAAAATTTAAAGTTCTGTTCTAAATTTTTCCGTAGAAGATAGGAAAAGTTATACTATGATTGTGATTATTTCTATGAAGATAAAAAGTTCACTTTAATTCTAAATTTTCTTAAGTTCAGTTCCGACTTTTCACATAGAGATGAAAAAAATTTAAAGTTCTGTTCCAAATTTTTCATAGAAGATTGGAAAAGTTATACTTTGATCGTGAATATTCAAGTTCTCTTCTGAATTTTACCAAAGAACACAATTCAATTCTAATTTTCCAGAGAAAATAAAAAGCTTCCACTTCAGTTTTAAGTTCGCCATGACATAAAAATTTAAAGTTCAGTTCTAAATTTTTCCATAGAAGATAGGAAAAGTTATACTATGGTTGTGATTATTTTCCATGAAGATCAAAAGTTTCACTTTAATTCTAAATTTTCTTAAATTCAGTTCCGACTTTTCACATAGAGATGAAAAAATTTAAGTTCTGTTCCAAATTTTTCATAGAAGATTGGAAAAGTTATACTTTGATCGTGAATATTCAGGTTCTCTTCTGAATTTTACCAAAGAACACAATTCAATTCTAATTTCTCCAGAGAAATAAAAAAGCTTCCACATCAGTTTAAGTTCACCAAGACATAAAAAATTTAAAGTTCAATTCTAAATTTTTCGGTGGAAGATAGAAAAAGTAATACCATACTTGTGAATATTTTCCCAGAAGATAAAAAGTTCTAGTTCAATTTAAAATTTTTCTCAACGAAGTGAAGAAGAATTCAGGTTCTCTTCTGAATTTTACCAAAGAACACAATTCAATTCTAATTTCACCAGAGAAAATAAAAATCTTCCACTTCAGTTCCATATTTCACAAAGACATAAAGAAATTTAAAGTTCAATTCTAAATTTTTCCGTAGAAGATAGGAAAAGTTATACCATGATTGTGATTATTTTCTATGAAGATAAAAAGTTTCACTTTAATTCTAAATTTTCTTAAATTCAGTTCGACCTTTTTCAAAGAGATGAAAAATTTAAAGTTCTGTTCCAAATATTTTCCAGGAAGAAGAAAAGTTCAACTTCGATTCTGAATTTTCTTAATGAAAATTAAATAAGTTATTAATCAATTCTATTTTCCCAAAATAATATAAAAATTTTCCACTTCAGTTCAGATTTTTCTCAAAGAGATGAAAAATTTAAAATACTTCCAAATTTTTATAGAAGATAGAAAAGTTCAAGTTCTCTTCTGAATTTTACCAACGAACACAATTCAATTCTAATTTCTCCAGAGAAAATAAAAAGCTTCCACTTCATTTTTAAGTTCACCAAGACATAAAAAATTTAAAGTTCTGTTCTAAATTTTTTCCGTAGAAGATAGGAAAAGTTATACTATGATTGTGATTATTTTCCATGAAGATAAGAAGTTTCACTTTAATTCTAAATTTTCTTAAATTCAGTTCCGACTTTTCACATAGAGATGAAAAAATTTAAAGTTCTGTTCCAAATTTTTCATAGAAGATTGGAAAAGTTATACTTTGATCGTGAATATTCAAGTTCTCTTCTGAATTTTACCAAAGAACACAATCAATTCTAATTTCTCCAGAGAAAATAAAAAAGCTTCCACTTCAGTTTTAAGTTCGCCATGACATAAAAAATTTAAAGTTCAGTTCTAAATTTTTCCATAGAAGATAGGAAAAGTTATACCATGGTTGTGATTATTTTCCATGAAGATCAAAAGTTTCACTTTAATTCTAAATTTTCTAAAATTCAGTTCCGACTTTTCACATAGAGATGAAAAAAATTTAAAGTTCTGTTCCAAATTTTTCATAGAAGATTGGAAAAGTTATACTTTGATCGTGAATATTCAGGTTCTCTTCTGAATTTTACCAAAGAACACAATTCAATTCTAATTTCTCCAGAGAAAATAAAAAGCTTCCACATCAGTTTAAGTTCACCAAGACATAAAAAATTTAAAGTTCAGTTCTAAATTTTTCCATAGAAGATAGGAAAAGTTATACTATGATTATGATTATTTTCCATGAAGATAAAAAGTTTCATTTTAATTCTAAATTTTCTTAAATTCAATTCCGACCTTTCTCAAAGAGATGAAAAAATTTAATCTTCTGAATTTTACCAACGAACACAATTCAATTCTAATTTCTCCAGAGAAAATAAAAAGCTTCCACTTCAGTTTTAAGTTCACCAAGACATAAAAAATTTAAAGTTCTGTTCTAAATTTTTCCGTAGAAGATAGGAAAAGTTATACTATGATTGTGATTATTTCCATGAAGATAAAAAGTTTCACTTTAATTCTAAATTTTCTTAAATTCAGTTTCCGACTTTTCACATAGAGATGAAAAAATGTAAAGTTCTGTTCCAAATTTTTCATAGAAGATTGGAAAAGTTATACTTTGATCGTGAATATTCAAGTTCTCTTCTGAATTTTACCAAAGAAACACAATTCAATTCTAATTTCTCCGGAGAAAATAAAAAGCTTCCACTTCAGTTTTAAGTTCGCCATGACATAAAAAATTTAAAGTTCAGTTCTAAATTTTTCCATAGAAGATAGAAAAAGTTATACTATGATTGTGATTATTTCCTATGAAGATTAAGTTTCACTTCAATTTTAAATTTTCTCAAAGAAGTGAAGAAAAGTTCAACTTCGATTCTGAATTTTCTCAATGAAAATGAAATAAGTTATTGATCAATTCTATTTTCCCAAAATAATATAAAAATTTTCCACTTCAGTTCAGATTTTTCTCAAAGAGATGAAAAATTTAAAATACTTCCAAATTTTTTATAGAAGATAGAAAAGTTCAAGTTCTCTTCTGAATTTTACCAACGATATCAAATTCAATTCTAATTTCTCCAGAGAAAATAAAAAGCTTCCACTTCATTTTTAAGTTCACCAAGACATAAAAAATTTAAAGTTCTGTTCTAAATTTTTCCGTAGAAGATAGGAAAAGTTATACTATGATTGTGATTATTTTCTATGAAGATAAAAAGTTTCACTTTAATTCTAAAATTTTCTTAAAGTTCAGTTCCGACTTTTCACATAGAGATGAAAAAAATTTAAAGTTCTGTTCCAAATTTTTCATAGAAGATTGGAAAAGTTATACTTTGATCGTGAATATTCAAGTTCTCTTCTGAATTTTACCAAAGAACACAATTCAATTCTAATTTCTCCAGAGAAAATAAAAAGCTTCCACTTCAGTTTTAAGTTCGCCATGACATAAAAAATTTAAAGTTCAGTTCTAAATTTTTCCATAGAAGATAGGAAAAGTTATACTATGGTTGTGATTATTTTCCATGAAGATCAAAAGTTTCACTTTAATTCTAAATTTCTTAAATTCAGTTCCGACTTTTCACATAGAGATGAAAAAAATTTAAAGTTCTGTTCCAAATTTTTCATAGAAGATTGGAAAAGTTATACTTTGATCGTGAATATTCAGGTTCTCTTCTGAATTTTACCAAAGAACACAATTCAATTCTAATTTCTCCAGAGAAAATAAAAAGCTTCCACATCAGTTTAAGTTCACCAAGACATAAAAAATTTAAAGTTCAGTTCTAAATTTTTCCATAGAAGATAGGAAAAGTTATACTATGATTGTGATTATTTTCCATGAAGATAAAAAGTTTCATTTTAATTCTAAATTTTCTTAAATTCAATTCCGACCTTTCTCAAAGAGATGAAAAAATTTAATCTTCTGAATTTTACCAACGAACACAATTCAATTCTAATTTCTCCAGAGAAAATAAAAAGCTTCCACTTCAGTTCTAAGTTCACCAAGACATAAAAAAATTTAAGTTCTGTTCTAAATTTTTCCGTAGAAGATAGGAAAAGTTATACTATGATTGTGATTATTTTCCATGAAGATAAAAAGTTTCACTTTAATTCTAAATTTTCTTAAATTCAGTTCCGACTTTTCACATAGAGATGAAAAAATTTAAAGTTCTGTTCCAAATTTTTCATAGAAGATTGGAAAAGTTATACTTTGATCGTGAATATTCAAGTTCTCTTCTGAATTTTACCAAAGAACACAATTCAATTCTAATTTCTCCGGAGAAAATAAAAAGCTTCCACTTCAGTTTTAAGTTCGCCATGACATAAAAAATTTAAAGTTCAGTTCTAAATTTTTCCATAGAAGATAGAAAAAGTTATACTATGATTGTGATTATTTCCTATGAAGATTAAGTTTCACTTCAATTTTAAATTTTCTCAAAGAAGTGAAGAAAAGTTCAACTTCGATTCTGAATTTTCTCAATGAAAATGAAATAAGTTATTGATCATTTCTATTTTCTCAAAATATTATAAAATTTCACACTTCAATTCAGATTTTTCTCAAAGAGATGAAAAAATTTAAAATACTGTTCCAAATTTTCCATAGAAGATAGAAAAGTTCAAGTTCTCTTCTGAATTTTACCAAAGAACATAATTCAATTCTAATTTCTCCAGAGAAAATAAAAAGCTTCCACATCAGTTTAAGTTCACCAAGACATAAAAAATTTAAAGTTCAGTTCTAAATTTTTCCATAGAAGATAGGAAAAGTTATACTATGATTGTGATTATTTTCCATGAAGATAAAAAGTTTCATTTTAATTCTAAATTTCTTAAATTCAATTCCGACCTTCTCAAAGAGATGAAAAAATTTAAAGTTCTGTTCCAAATATTTTCCCGGAAAAGAAAAGTTCAACTTCGATTCTGAATTTTCTCAAAGGAAATGAAATAAGTTATTGATCAATTCTATTTCCTAAAATAATATAAAATTTTCCACTTCAATTCAGATTTTCCTCAAAGAGATGACAAAATTTAAAAAATTGTTCCAAATTTTTCATAGAAGATAGAAAAAGTTATACTTTGATTGTGAATATTCTTCATGAAGATATGGAGCTCCACTTTATTTCTAAGTTTTCTCGAAGAAGTGCAAAATGTACAAGTTCTCTTCTGAATTTTCTTAGAGAGGATAAAAAAAGTTAGCTCAATTCTGAAATTTACCTATGAAAATGAAAAAGCTTCCATTTCAGTTCATAATTTCTCAAAGACATAAAAATGAATGAACTGACTAGATGAATGAACTGAATTTAGAAAAATTAGAAATAGAGTGAAACTTTTTATCTTCATGGTAAATAATCACAATCATAGTATGGCCATTCCTATCTTCTATGGAAAAAAATTTAGAATTAAAATTTAAATTTTTATGTCTTTGAGAAATTATGAATTGAAATGGAAGCTTTTTCATTTTCATTGGTAAATTTCAGAATTGAGCTAACTTTTTTTCTCCTCTCTAAGAAAATTCAGAAGAAACTTGTACATTTTGCACTTCTTCGAGAAAACTTAGAAATAAAGTGGAGCTCCATATCTTCATGAAGAATATTCACAATCAAAGTATAACTTTTTCTATCTTCTATGAAAATTTTGGAACAATATTTTAAATTTTGTCATATCTTTGAGAAAAATCTGAATTGAAGTGGAAAATTTTATATTATTTTAGAAAAATAGAATTGATCAATAACTTATTTCATTTTCATTGAGAAAATTCAGAATCGAAGTTGAACTTTTCTTTTCCGGGGAAATATTTGGAACAGAACTTTAAATTTTTTCATCTCTTTGAGAAAGGTCGGAATTGAATTTAAGAAAATTTAGAATTAAAATGAAACTTTTTATCTTCATGGAAAATAATCACAATCATAGTATAACTTTTCCTATCTTCTATGGAAAAATTTAGAACTGAACTTTAAATTTTTAATGTCTTGGTGAACTTAAACTGATGTGGAAGCTTTTTATTTTCTCTGGAGAAATTAGAATTGAATTATGTTCTTTGGTAAATTCAGAAGAGAACTTGAACTTTTCTATCTTCTATGAAAAATTTGGAACAGTATTTAAATTTTTTCATCTCTTTGAGAAAAAATATGAACTGAAGTGGAAACTTTTTATATTATTTGGAAAAATAGAATTGATCAATAACTTATTTCATTTTCATTAAGAAAACTCAGAATCGAAGTTGAACTTTTCTTCTTCCGGGAAAATATTTGGAACAGAACTTTAAATTTTTTCATCTCTTTGAGAAAAGCCGGAACTGAATTTAAGAAAATTTAGAATTAAAGTGAAACTTTTTATGTTCATAGAAAATAATCACAATCATGGTATAACTTTTCCTATCTTCTACGGAAAAATTTAGAACTGAACTTTAAATTTTTTATGTCTTGGTGAACTTAAAGCTGAAGTGGAAGCTTTTTATTTTCTTTGGTGAAATTAGAATTGAATTGTGTTTCTTTGGTAAAATTCAGAAGAGAACTGAACTTTTCTATCTTCTAAGAAAAATTTGGATCAGAACTTTAAATTTTTTCATCTCTATGTGAAAAGTCGGAACAGAATTAAGAAAATTTAGAATTAAATTGAAACGTTTTATCTTCATGGAAAATAGTCATAATCATAGTATATACTTTTCCTATCTTCTATGTAAAAATTTAGAACTGAACTTTAAATTTTTTTATGTCTTGGTGAACTTAAAACTGAAGTGGAAGCTTTTATATTTTTCTGAAGAAAGAAATTAGAATTGAATTATGTTCTTTGGTAAAATTCAGATTAGAACTTGAACTTTTTCTATCTTCTAAGAAAAATTTGGAACAATATTTTAAATTTTTTCATCTCTTTGAGAAAAATCTGAATTGAAGTGGAAAATTTTTATAATATTTTGAGAAAAAAAGAATTGATCAATAACTTATTTCATTTTCATTAAGAAAATTCAGAATCGAAGTTGAACTTTTCTTCTTTCGGGGAAATATTTGGAACAGAACTTTAAAATTTGACTCTTTGAGAAAGGTCGGAACTGAATTTAAGAAAATTTAGAATTAAAGTGAAACTTTTTATCTTCATAGAAAATAATCACAATCATGATATAAATTTCCTATCTTCCATGAAAAATTTAGAACAATATTTAAAATTTTGTCATCTCTTTGAGAAAAATCTGAATTGAAGTGGAAAATTTTATATATTTTAGGAAAACAGAATTGATCAATAACTTATTTCATTTTCATTGTGAAAATTCAGAATCGAAGTTGAACTTTTCTTTTTCCGGAAAATATTTGGAACAGAACTTCAATTTTTTCATCTCTTTGAGAAAGGTCGGAATTGAATTTAAGAAAATTTAGAATTAAAGTGAAACTTTTTATCTTCATGGAAAATAATCACAATCATAGTATAACTTTTCCTATCTTCTATGGAAAAATTTAGACTGAACTTTAAATTTTATGTCTTGGTGAACTTAAAAGTGATATGGAAACTTTTTATTTTCTCTGGAGAAATTAGAAATGAATTATGTTCTTTGGTAAAATTCAGATTAGAACTTGAACTTTTTTATCTTCTATGAAAAATTTGGAACGGTATTTTAAATTTTTTCATCTGTTTGAGAAAAAATCTGAACTGAAGTGGAAAATTTTTATATATTTTTGGGAAAATAGAAATGATCAATAACTTATTTCATTTTCATTGAGAAAATTCAGAATCGAAATTGAACTTTTCTTCACTTCTTTGAGGAAATTTAAAATTGAAGTGAAACTTTTAATCTTCATAGAAAATAATCACAATCATAGTATAACTTTTCCTATCTTCTACGGGAAAATTTAGAAGTGAACTTTAAATTTTTTATGTCTTGGTAAACTTAAAACTGAAGTGTAAGCTTTTTATTTTCTATGGAGAAATTAGAATTGAATTGTGTTCTTTGGTAAAATTCAGAAGAGAACTTGAATATTCACGATCAAAGTATAAATTTTCCAATATTCTATGAAAAATTTGGAACAGAACTTTAAATTTTTTCATCTCTATGTGAAAAGTCGGAACTGAATTTAAGAAAATTTAGAATTAAAGTGAAACTTTTTATCTTCATAGAAAATAATCACAATCATAGTATAACTTTTCCTATCTTCTACGGAAAAATTTAGAACTGAACTTTAAATTTTTATGTCTTGGTGAACTTAAAACTGAAGTGTAAGCTTTTTATTTTCTCTGGAGAAATTAGAATTGAATTGTGTTCTTTGGTAGAATTCAGAAGAGACCTTGAACTTTTCTATCTTCTATGAAAAATTGAGCCTGCTAGTAGTATCTTTATCTCTAAAAATTCTTTTTCTTACATCTCTGACCTTTTTAATAGATATTCTGAACGTTTGACGTTCTAGCATACCCTAAAAATAATGAACACTTAACAAAATAATGCATAAGATATTTTTAATGAAATAATGACATGTAGAATATTAATATAAAATATGTTAAATACATTATTATACATTATTAGTACACTTTCGCTTCACTTTCCGTCAATTCATCTTTATATTCATTGATGATATTGTCTGCTAATGTCCTTTTTATTCTGCCTGCGATTTCACTGTCTATTGTCACATTATTTTTACATAGATAGCAGTTTTGACATATTGACAAGATATGATTAATGACATTATTGCAGGAGTATGCTTGTCTTCTTCTTGTTCTCTTTAAAATGCTAATACCGGAAAGATGCTGATAGGATGTATCAACAGGTAATGTGTTACCAGCAACAGTAGCAAGGAGTTGTCCCCGATCATCGACAATTATTTTTAAGTTTGCATTCTCTTTGAGCACTAATTTCTCTGGTAATGTTACTCTCGCATATCCACCGTTTACACGATTGAAATTCTTGGGTACTCCAAAGAAATCTAACTTCTCGCTGTCATGACAACGCATGCACACATTTCCAATAGTGTTACCACTTGCACTCGTTTCATAGTTCAGGTATTTCTCCTTGTCAGCATTCAACGCGACGATGATTTTTTCATGTGTACATACTTTCGTCGAATAATTCATCTTCACTTTTTTACAGATATGAATTGTGTGTTTATCCTTCCACTGCGAAAAAAATACTGATTTAATGCACACAATAAACTAGGTAGTGTCGATAACCTGCCATAGAGTACCAGTGGGAAAGCCGCGTCGTGTCTATGAACAAGCACAGAGTACGATTGGTAGTGCCGTAAGCATATTTCATATCATTTTAAGATACGTAAAAAAGTTAAAAAAAATACCATGTTAAAAAAAATTTCAAAAATTATTTTTAAAAAAAAAAATGGGGGGGGGGGGGGGTCCCGGTGGTCTTTGGGGGCTCGAGGGGCATTAGGGGGACCGGGGGCCTTTGGGGCTGGGGTATGAGACCTTACGACACTGATCAAATGGAACTTGTGTATTATAACGACCACAGAGTTTCACCCTCAAATCCTCTTCTAAAACATCTTCAAAAATCATCTTTTAAAATGTCTCTAACCGTTTCGCCGAAATAATTCCCTAAAATAATAATTTGTTCTGAAAAGATATAATAATGCCTTAAAAAAGTATTAAAATGGGGGCTCAGGAGCCTTTGGGGCGCCAGGGGCCCTTTGGGGGGCTCGGGGGGGGACCTTCTGTGTCTCAATGCAAAAAAAAATATTAAAAAATGGGGGAGGGGAGGAGGAGGGGAGGGGGGGAGGGGGCGGTGAGGAGGGGGGAGGAGAGGGAGGGAGAGGGAGGGGAGGGGCCCTTGGGGGGCCAAGGGGGGAGGGGCCCTTTGGGGCCCGGGGGGTCCTTTGGGGGTCTGGGGGACCCTTGAGGGCCGGGTGGTCCTTTGGGAGCCCGGGGGACCTTTGAGGACCGGGGGCTTCCTTCGGGGTTGGGGTAGGGGGATCGGAACCCTTTGGGGTTGGGGTAGAGGTCCTCACGACACTGTTCAATGGAACTTGTGTAGTATAACGACCACAGAGTTTCACCCTCAAATCCTCTTCCAAAATCTCTTCAAAAATCATCTTTTAAAATGTCTCTAACTGTTTCGCCGAAATAATTCCATAACCTGTCTAAAACAGTTTCGCCCAAATAATCCCTATACGTAATTTCAGCGTGTTCCTTTTGTTTTTGGCATCTCTGCGCTAACGCATTTCAAATTAATAAGAAACCTGATTCCCGCGCTAAAACAATTCATCGCTAAGATGTTTCTTGGAGAACTGTTTCCATGGCGTTTGGTTTTTAATATCTTTTGGAGTTCGACCAAAAGAGTTGTTTCCGAGGCAAAGACATTAATGACTTGGATCTATTCCTGGATCATAACATTCGCCTCGAGCGTGCCAAAAACACACCTGGAGAAAGAGACCTTGGAGAAAGAGGTCATTGACACTGTCCCCCATTAAACTATGTAAAAAAGTTGTAGGTGGCAGCAGGGGTAGGTGACACGAGTAGCACCTCCCTCTCTACTCTTTATTAGATTAAATAAAAAACAAGTTTTTTAACTGAAAGTAAGGAACGACGTTAAAACTTAAAACGAACAGAAATTACTCCGTATATAAAAGGGGCTGTCCCCTCCTCAACGCCTCGCTCTTTACGCTAAAGTTTTTTATTGTTTAAAAAAAGTGAAGTTGTGAGAAAGTCAAACTTTAGCGTAAAGAGCGAGGCGTTGAGGAGGGACAGCCCCTTTCATATACGGAATAATTTCTGTTCGTTTTAAGTTTCAACGTCGTTCCTTACTTTCAGTTAAAAAAAAAACTTGTTTTTTTATTTAACTTTTGAAACGTTTTTGAATTAATAGTAGTATGTTACCTTATACGTTGCTTGATGCCCTAGGAATCACAGTGCTATTTGCTTGATATTCTACACCTTTTCAAAGAGAGTGAGTATCCCTCACAATGTCGTATGGATTTGCTTGATGCCCTTGGAATCACAGTGGTATTTGCTTGATGCTCTACACCTTTTCAAAGAGAGTGAGCATCCCCTCACAATTTCGTATGGATTTTCTTAATGCCCTAGGAATCACAGTGCTATTTGCTTGATGCTCTACACCTTTTCAAAGAGAGTGAGTAGAACCTTTCAAAGAGTTTGATAACCGCTAGCTTAAAGGCATCTCATCGGGTTTGATTAAGAATGCATCGTGTCTAGAATTGATTGGCACCCCCCCCCCAGCTTTTTGACCCCCCACCCCCCATTTTTTTTGGATTTTTTTTAAGTTTTTTTAAAAAAAAAATTTATTATCTTTTTAACATGATATATTTTTTCAACTTTTTTTTATATCTCTTAGAATGACATGAAACATACTTAAAACATAAAAAATTCACATTTAATATTTTCTAACTTCAAAATGGGAATGATATAGATATGTGTGTCGCGACTTTTACTATTAGAAAAATAATGTTTGTAGTGACCATTTTTTTTTTTTACTTTTTTTCCAACTTTTTTTTTACATCGCTAAATCATATCTGAAAAATAGAATGACACTTTTGATTTAAATTTTAAAACATATTCTTGTGCATACCCATACTCCTATTGATGAGGACTGATAGTTCTCATTCAATATTTTTTCATGAAAAACGAACTATTCTTTTTTATCTAAATTTTTTTTTGGACTTCAAAATTATTCAACTTTTTTTCAACTTTTTTTTACATCTCTAAATCATAAATTGACAAAATCTATGTGTTAGAGTGAATAATTTTTTTTATCAACATCTTTTGTCAGATACATCGGATAAAATTGACAGAATCTAAGTGTCAGAGTGAATAAATTTTTTTATCAACATTCTTTGTCAGATACATCGGATAAAATTGACAAAATCTAAGCACCAGAGTGAATAAATGCTTTATCAACATCCTTTGTCGGATAAATTGACAAAATATAAGTATCAGAGTGATTAAATTCTATATCAACATCCTTTTCTCGGATACATAGGATAAAATTGACGAAATTTAAGTGTTAGAGTGAATAATTTTTTTTATCAACATCTTTTGCCATACACATCGGATAAAATTGACAAAATCTTAGTGTCAGAGTGAATAAGTGATTTTTATCAACATCCTTTGTCAGATACATCGAATCAAATTGACAAAATCTAGATATTAGAGTGAATAAATGCTTTAGCAACATCCTTTATCGGATATGTCGGATAAAATGGACAAAATCTAAGTATGAGAGTGATTAAATTCTATATCAACATCCTTTTCTCGGATACATAGGATAAAATTGACAAAATCTAAGTGCCAGAGTGAGTCAATTTTTTTTTCTTATCAACATCCTTTGTCAGGTACATCGAATAAAATTGACAAAATGTAAATATCAGAGTGAATAAATACTTTATCAACATCCTTTATCGGATATGTCGGATAAAATTGACAAAATTTAAGTATCAGAGTGATTAAAATCTAAGTATCAGAATGATTAAATTCCATATCAACATCCCTTTCTCGGATACATGGGATAAAATTGACAACAATCTAAGTATCAGAGTGAATAAATGCTATATCAACATCCTTTAAATGCATTATCAACATCATTTCTCGGGTATATCGGATAAAATTGACAAAATCTAAGTATCAGATTGATTAAATTCTATATCAACATCCCTTTCTCGAATACATGGGATAAAATTGACAAAATCTAAGTGTTAGAGTGAATAATTTTTTTTTATAAACATCCTCTGTCAGATACATTGGATAAAATTGACAAAATCTAAGTATCGGGTTGAATAAATGCTTTATCAACATCATTTGTCGGATATGTCGGATAAAATTGACAAAATCTAAGTATCTGAGTGAATAAATTCATTATCAACATCCTTTTTCGGATATGTTGGATAAAATTGACAAAGTCTAAGTATCAGAGCTATTAAATTCTATATCAGCATCCCTTTCTCTAATACATGGGATAAAATTGACAAAATCTAAGTATAAGAGTGAATAAATGCTTTAGCAACATCCTTTAAATGCATTATCAACATCATATGTCAGATACATCGGATAAAATTGACAAAATATAAGTATCAAAATGAATAAATTCGTTTTCAAAGTTTTTATCGGATACATCAGATAACAGTCATAAAATCCAAGTTCTATTCATTTTGACTTCATGCGTCGTTACGTTGAATTTAGTGTAGACCGGTTATAGATGGCAACACACACCGCTCAGACACACAGTCATAGTGAGAGAGATCTGTAAAAAGTTAGGTTAATTCAGGTTCACTTAGAGTGGCGCCACTCTAAGTGAACCTGAATTCACCTAACTTTTTGCATATCTCTCTGTCAATTATATTCATTGTATCTGACAAAAGATGTTTATAAAAAAAATTATTCACTCTGACACTTAGCTTTGTCAATTTTATCCCATGTATTCGGGATATGGATGTTGATATGGAATTTAATCAATCTGATACTTAGATTTTGTCAATTTTATCCGATATACCCGACAAAATGATGTTGATAATGCATTTAAAGGATGTTGATATAACATTTATTCCATCTGATACTTCAGATTTTGTCAATTTTATCCCATGTATCCGAGAAAGGGATGTTGATATGTAATTTAATCATTCTGATACTTAGACTTTAATCACTCTGATACTTAGATTTTGTCAATTTTATCCGACATATCCGATAAAGGATGTTGATAAAGTATTTATTCACTCTGATATTTACATTTTGTCAATTTTATTCGATGTATCTGACAAAGGATGTTGATAAAAAAAAAATTTATTCACTCTGGCACTTAGATTTTGTCAATTTTATCCGATGTATCTGGCAAAGGATGTAGATAGAAAAAAATTATTCACTCTAACACTTAGATTTTGTCAATTTTATCCTATGTATCCGAGAAAAGGATGTTGATATAGAATTTAATCACCCTTATACTTAGATTTTGTCAATTTTATCCGACATATCCGATAAAGGATGTTGTTAAAGCATTTATTCACTCTGATATATAGATTTTGTCAATTTGATTCGATGTATCTGACAAAGGATGTTGATAAAAAAAAACTTATTCACTCTGGCACTTAGATTTTGTCAATTTTATCCGATGTGTCTGGCAAAAGATGTTGATAAAAAAAAAATTATTCACTCTAACACTTAGATTTCGTCAATTTCATCCTATGTATCCGAGAAAAGGATGTTGATATAGAATTTAATCACTCTGATAGTTATATTTCGTCAATTCTATCCGATAAAGGATGTTGATAAAAAAAATCTATTCACTCTGACACTTAGATTCTGTCAATTTTATCCGATGTATCTGACAAAAGATGGTGATAAAAAAAAATTTATTCACACTAACACATAGATTTTGTCAATGTATGATTTAGAGATGTAAAAAAAAAAGTTGAGAAAAAAGGTTCAAGTTTTCTGTTTTCTGAAAATTTTTACCGAAAAAATCAATTTCGCGCGTCTTATTTTCAATATTACGTGGCTGAGCCACTCCCGCATCTTTCAGCGTTAAAGAAGTCACATTTAAGGATAGGAGATTTTCGATATCTCCAAAATCTCCTCCAGTTAGAACATCTACTGCAAGAGTAGGTTTAGCACCTACGTTTTACCGTTTTTCTCTGGACTGTACCGTCCTTGTTTGCAATTTCTATTCTTACCCAAGCAGATGGTCAGGCGTGCTTATCTCCGTGATAACAGAATGTTACAATTTTATTTTTATGGTCTATGTCCGTTCTATCAACTGGCTCAGTTCGCACATAAGTTTGGTCACTGCAAGAGTCAATTGCCATTTCAACTAACTCACCGTTCAATTTTCGTATATTTTATGTGACTGTAAACGCATAATTGTTTTCATTATTATGAGCCAAGGCCCAGGCTATCATGCAGTTTTGATCATCTTTACTGGGGCAGTTTCTAGCAAAATGGCATATAGTACCACGGTTGTAGCAAGACACTTCTCTTTGCTTAGTTTTGAAATGCATTTTTTGCTCTGGGTTATTGTGCCTATTTTATTACACTATTCATATTGAAATATCTCTGTGTCTGCAACTTCCTCACTTATTTTGGTTCACCTATTCGCAATTTCCGCCATTTTTTCGCTTGTTTTCAGGTTCTTTTCTTTCAAATATATTTTCAATTCTCTAAGGGTGTTTTCTTAAAAATGTTTCAGTAGGGATCTAGGTATTACTCCGGCGGGGGGGGGGGGGGGGGGGGGGGCACCTATGCTGCCATCTATAACCGATCTAACTGTTGTTTGATGTTTTTTCATGGTTCTGTTCTGTTTGATGGTTATTTGATATTTTTTCATGGTTATTTGATGTTTTTTCATGTTCTGTTTGTTGATAGATGATGATTTGATGTTTTTTTTCATGTTCTGTTCATGGTTTGATGGTTATTTGATGTTGTATCTGTTCTGTTTGTTGATTGATGTTTTTTCATGTTCTGTTTGTTGATGGTTGATGATTTGATGTTTTTTTTCATGTTCTGTTCTGTTTGATGTTTATTTGATGTTGTTTGTTGATGGTTATATGGTTATTTCACGGTTTCTGCTCTGTTTGTTGATGGTTGTTTGATGATTATGACTGTTGGTCACTTTATTTGTTGTTTCCTTGGATGTAGACATAAGTTCAACAACAGCTTGGATGTAAACATAAGTTCAACGACAATTTGGATGTAGACATAAGTTCAACAACAACTTGGATGTAGATATAAGTTCAACAACAGCTTGGATATAGGGAATTCTAAGTGTA
Organism: Artemia sinica; assembly: GCA_027921565.1. NCBI lineage: Eukaryota > Metazoa > Arthropoda > Branchiopoda > Anostraca > Artemiidae > Artemia > Artemia sinica. The sequence continues at coordinate 32,290,919 of CM051257.1, forward strand.
TTGATCCACTTAGGGGAGAGGATTTCTGGGAAATTGATTTGCATAATCGACGGGGAATTCTATCATGAGGGGATTTCATTTTAAATATGGCTTCTCTGGTCTTTAGGTTTGAGAGATAAATTAATATTCGATTTTTAAATATGGATTCTCTGGTCTTTAGGTCTGAGAGATAAATATTAATATTCTATCGAAGCCATAATAGTGTAACTAGGAACACCTTAGATTTTTTCAGAAATTCATACGAGATCAAGACAGATTGAATGTATTTTACGCGGGAAACGGCTTCCTGGTAATTTCAAATGTGACAGCGCAAAAGGATGCTGAAACAAAGGAATACGCAGAAATTACTTTGGGGGATTATTTGGGCGAAAAAATATTAATCAAAATTTTAGGGATTATTTGGGCGAAACAGTTTGAGACATTTTAGAGGATGATTTGGGGTGAAACTCTGTGGTCGTTATAATACACAAGTTCCATTTTAACAGTGTTGTAACGTCCCCTATCCCAACCCCAAGGCCCCCCCCCCCTCAACACAACTTTTGCCCCCCCCCCCCCCCCCCTCATTTTTTTAAATATTTGTTTGTGTTGCTTGAGACACAGAAGGGCCCCCCCAACTTTTTTGACCCCCCCCCCCACATTTTTTTCTAATACTTTTTTTTGCAGGCTTGAGACACAGAAGGCCCCCCCCCCTCCACCCAACTTTTTGTCTCCCCCCCGAATATATCATTTCAGATCAAGGTCTCTTCTTATTATTCCTCCTAAACCTATTTTATAAATTGAAGTACTCATCTTTTTCACTCCCAACAATACTTTACGACTTTTTGCATACCCCAACATCAAGCAATACTTTTCAAAAGGCTTTATTATGTCTTTTCAGAACAAGTTCTTTATGTAATGTCCCTCCTAAACTTATTTTATAACTTGAAGTATTCATCCTTTTCACTCCCAACAATACTTTACGACTTTTTGAATACCCCACCAAGCAATACTTTTCAAAAGGCTTTATTATATCTTTTCAGAACAAGTTCTTTACGTAATGTCCCTCCTAAACCAATTTTACAACTTGAAGTACTCATCCTTATCACCCACAACTTTACATTATGGCTTTTTGAATACCCCACCAAGGAATTCTTTTCAAACGGCTTTATCATATTATTTCAGAACAAGGTCCTTTCTTAATATCCCTCCTAAACCTATTTTACAAGTTGAAGTACTCATCCTTTTTCACCCACAACTTTACTTTACGGCTTTTTGTATACCCCAATACCAAGCAATACTTTTCAAAAGGCTTTTTATATTTTTCAAAACAAGTTCTTTTCTTAATGTTCCCTCTTACAAGTTGTCCCTCTTACCCATTTTACAAGTTGAATTGCTCATCCTTTTCACACACAACTTTACTTTATGGCTTTTTGAATACCCCAATACCAAGCAATACTTTTCAAAGGCTTTTCTATATTTTTTCAGAACAAGTTCTTTACGTAATTCCCTCCTAAACCAATTTTACAACTTGAAGTACTCATCCTTTTCACCCACAACTTTACTTTACAGCTTTTTGAACACCCCAACACCAAGCAATACTTTCAAAAGGCTTTATTATATCTTTTCAGAACAAGTTCTTTACGTAATGTCCCTCTTAAACCAATTTTACAACTTGAAGTACTCATATTTTTCACCCACAACTTTACTTTACGACTTTTTGCATACCCCCAACACCAAGCAATACTTTTCAAAAGGCTTTATTATATCTTTTCAGAACAAGTTCTTTACGTAATGTCCCTCCTAAACCAATTTTACAACTTGAAGTACTCATCCTTTTCACCACCAACTTTGCTTTATGACTTTTTGAATACCCCACCAGGCAATACTTTTCAAAAGGCTTTATTATATTATTTCAGAACAAGTTCTTTTCTGAATGTCCCCCCTAAACCAGTTTTACAAGTTGAAGTACTCACCCTTTTCACCCACAACTTTACTTTATGACTTTTTGCATACCCCAACACCAAGCAATACTTTTAAAAGGCTTTATTATATTTTTTCAGAACAAGTTCTTTTCTTAATGTCCCTCCTAAACCAATTTTACAACTTGAAGTACTCATCCTTTTCACCCACAACTTTACTTTATGGCTTTTTGAATACCCCATCACCAAGCAATACTTTCAAAAGGCTTTATTATATTTTTTTTAGAACAAGCTCTTTTCTTAATATCCCTCTTAAACCCATTTTACAAGTTGAAGTACTCATCCTTTTCGCCCACAACTTTATGGCTTTTTGCATGACCTAACACTAAGCAATACTTTTCAAAAGGCTTTATTATATCTTTTCAGAAACAAGTTCTTTACGTAATGTCCCTCCTATACAAATTTTACAAGATGAATTACTCATCCTTATCACCCACAACTTTATGTGCATGTAACCAAGTCTAAATTAACCTTAAAAATGAAATAAAGCTATGTCGACTTTGCATGTCTCTCTCACTATGTATGCTTGCGGCTGTACTAAATGTACTCTATGCTTGCTCTTACATCGGAAGCGGCTTTCCCAGTGGTACTCCATAGTAGGTTATCGAGACTATCTAGTTTATTGCACGTATTAGATTAGGAATGTTCATCCATTGGACAGATAAACACCGACATCATATTAAAAAAAAGAAGTGAAAATGAATTATTCGAGGAAAGTGTTTATACATGATAAAGTCATCGTTGCCTTGAATGCTGATGAAGAGATATATTTGAACTATGAAAAAAGTAGTAGTGGAGATCTTATTGGGAAGGTATGCCTACGCTGTCATGACAGTGAGGAGTTAAATTCCTTTGGAGTACTCAAGAATTTCTATCTTGCAAATGGTGGATTTAAGAAAGTATCATTTCCAGAGAAGTTAGTACTCAAAGAGAATGCCAACATAAAAATAATAGTTGATGAAGAGGGAGAACTTCTAGCTAATGGATCTGGTAACATGTTAGCCGTTGATAGATCTTATCGTCATCTTTCCGGTGTTAGCATTCGAATGAAAGCAAAGGGAAATAGAAGACATGCATACTGCTGCACCAACATCTTAAATCATATCTTGTCAACGTGCCAGAACTGTTACCTCTGTAAAAATAATGTGATAATAGACAGTGAAATCACAGTCAAAACAAAAGAGCATTGGCAGCCAATATCACTAATGAATGTCAAGATGAATTAATGGAGAATAAAGCATAAGTGAACATTATTACTACCAAAGATCATATGGTCAATGAATTAAATAATACCAAGGATTAAATGTGTATTGAACCTGTATGTGACATCCCAGTAAAAATTGTATATGACTCAAAATGGAATAATGATTATTCAAGTCGTTATGAACTAGGAGAAGTGAGTAACTCTAGTATCAAGAGAGAACCTGATGATTTATTTTATGGAACAGATTCAAAATGTTCAAAGTGCCTGAATATATTAATAATGTATAATAATGTATGTAATATACTTTATGTTACTATTCTACATGTTGTTATTTCAATAAAAATATGTTATGCATTATTTTGTTATATTTCTATTATTTTAGGATACGTTAGGATGTCCACGCTTAGAATGTTTATTAGAAAAGTCGGAGATTTTTTATTTTCTTTGGAGAAAATTAGAATTTGACTATAAATTTTTTCTTTTCTTTGAGAAAATTCAACCTTTTCTCTTCTATGGGGAAAACATTCAGAAGAGAACGTGAACTTTTCTTCACTTCTTTGAGAAAATATAGAAATAAAGCAGAACCTTTTCTCTTCTTGGAGGATAATTCAGAATCGAAGTATTTACGGTAAAATTTAGAACAGAACTTTAAATTTTTCATCTCTTTGAGAAAAACCAGAACTGAAGAAACCTTTTTATTTTCTTGGAAAAATAAGAAGAGAACCTGAACTTTTCTTCACTTCATTGAGAAAATTTAGAATTAAAGTGGTACTTTTTATCTTCATGGTAAGTATTCACATCTAAGGTATAACTTTTTTTTATCTTCTACGCAAAAATTTAGATCAGATCTTTCAATTTTTCATCTCTTTGAGAAAAACAGAACTGAAGTGGAACCTTTTAATTTTCGTGCGAAAAATTAGAATTGATCTGTAACTATTTAGAACAGAACTTTCATTTTTCATCTCTGAGAAAATTCAGAATCGAAGTGGAACCTTTTTATTTTCATGGAAAAAATTAGAATTGATCTTTAACTTATTTCTTTGTCATTGAAAAAATTCTGAAAAGAACTTGAACTTTTCTTCACTTTATTAAGAAAATTTAGAATCAAAGTGAAACTTCTTATTTTCAAGGAAAATATACACAATCATAGTATAGCTTTTCCTATCTTCTATGGACAAATTTAGAACAGAACTTTAAATTTTTTATGCCTTTTGAGAAATTAAGAAATGAAGTGGAAGCTTTTTTTATTTTCTTTGGAAAAATTCAGGATTGAGCTAACTTTTTCTCTTCTTTAAGAAAATTCAGAAGAGAACTTGAACATTTTGCCCTTCTCCGAGAAAAAACTCACAATTAAAGTCAAGCTCCTTATCGTCATGGCGAATATTCACGATCAAAGTATAACTTTTTTTCTATCTTCTACGAAAATTTGAACAGAACTTTAAATTTTTCATCTCTTTGAGAAAAATCGGAATTGAAATTAAGAAAATTTAGAATTAAAATGAAACTTTTTATCTTCGTGGAAAATATTCACAATCATAGTATAACTTTTCCTATCTTCTATGGAAAAATTTAGAACAGAGCTTAAAATTTTTTATGTCTTTGAGAAATTAAGAACTGAAGTGGAATCTTTTTTCTTTTCTTTGGTAAATTTCAGAATTGAGCTAACTTTTTCTCTTCTTTAAGAAAATTCAGAAGAGAACTCAAACATTTTGGCACTTCTTCGAGAAAACTCAGAATTAAAGTGTAGCTCCTTATCGTCATGGCGAATATTCACGATCAAAGTATAACTTTTTTCTATCTTCTACGAAAAATTTGGAACAGAACTTGAAGTTTTCTTCACTTCTTTGAGAAAATATATAATTAAAGCTGAAGTTTTTCTCTTCTTGGAGGAAAAATTCAGAATCGATGTATCTAGGGTAAAATTTAGAATAGAACTTTAAATTTTTTCATCTCTGAGAAAAATCAGAAGTGAAATTATAAAAATTTAGAATAAGAGTGAAACTTTTTATCTTCATGGAAAGTATACACAATCATAGTATAACTTTTCCTATCTTCCACGGAAAAATTTAGAACAGAACTTTAAATTTTTATGTTATCTGAGAAATTAAGAACTGAAATGGAACCTTTTTATATCTTGAAAAAAAAGAATTGATCTGTAAGTTCTTGGTAATTCCGAATTGAGCTAACTTTTCACAATCAATGTATAACTTTTTCTATCTTCTGTGAAAAATTTGGAACAGTACTTTAAATTTTTTCATCCTTTTGAGAAAAATCAGAACTGAACCTGAACCTTTTTGTACTCTTTGGAAAAATAGAATTGGTCTGTAACTATTTTTTTTTCATTGAGAAAGTTCAGAAGAGAACTTGAACTTTCCCCCACTTCGTTGAGAAAATTCAGAATTAAAGTGGAACTTTTTATCTTCATGGAAAATAATCACAACTATGGTATAACTTTTTCTATCTTCTACGGGAAAATTTAGAATACAACTTTGATTTTTTTATGTCTTTGGGGAATTAAGAACTGAAGTGGAAACTTTTTATTTACTCTGGAGAAATCAGAATTGAAGTATAAGTTCTTTGGTAAAATTCAGAATTGAGCTAACTTTTCACGATCAGAGCATAACTTTTTCTTTCTTCTATGAAAAATTTGGAACTGTACTAAATTTTTTCATCTCTTGGAGAAAAATCTGACCTGAAGCGGAAAATTTTTATTTTCTCTGGAAAAAAATAGAATTGATCTGTAGCTTATTTCTTCTCATAGATCAAATTAGAATTAAAATGGAAATTTTTATTTTCATGGAAAATATTCACAATCATAGTATAACTTTTCGTATCTTCAACGCTAAAATTTAGAACATAGCTTTAAATTTTTTTATGACTTTGGGAAAAAATCTCGGAATTAAAGCGGAGCTCCTTTCGTCATGGTGAAATATTCACGATCAATGTATAACTTTTTCTATCTTCTGCAAAAATTTGGAGGAGAACTTTAAATTTATGTCCTTGGGGAATAATCTGATCTGAAGTGGAACCTTGCTTGATGTTGTGGTGTGCAAAAAAGTTGTAAAGTAAAGTTGTGGGTGAAAGGGATGAGTACTTCAAGTTGTAAAATTGGTTTACAAGGGATATTAAGAAAGAACTTGTTCCAAAATAATATAATAAAGTCTTTTGAAAAGTATTGCTTGGTATTGGGATATTCAAAAAGTCATAAAGTAAAGTTGTGGGTGATAATGATGAGTACTTCATCTTGTAAAATTGGTTTAGGAGGAACATTAAGAAAAGAACTTGTTCTGAAATAATATAATAAAGCCTTTTGAAAAGTGTTGCTTGGTGTTGGGGTATGCAAAAAGCCATAATGTAAAGTTGTGGGCGAAAAGGATGAGTACTTCAACTTGTAAAATTGATTTACTAGGGACATTAATAAAAGAACTTGTTCTGAAATAATATAATAAAGCCTTTTGAAAAGTATTGCTTGGTGTTGGGGTATGCAAAAAGCCGTAAGGTAAAGTTGTGGGTGAAAAGGATGAGTACTTCAACTTGTAAAATAGGTTTAGGTGGGATATTAAGAAAAGAACTTGTTCTGAAGAGATATAGTAAAGTCTTTTGAAAAGGATTGCTTGGTGTTGGGGTGTTCAAAAAGCTGTAAAGTAAAGTTGTGCGTGAAAAGGATGAGTACTTCAACTTGGAAAATAGGTTTAGGAGGGATATTAAGCAAAGAACTTGTTCTGAAAAGATATAACAAAGCCTTTGAAAAGTATTGCTTGGTGTTGGGGTATGCAACAGTCGTAAAGTAAAGTTGTGGGTGAAAAGGATGAGTACTTCAAGTTGTAAAATTGGTTTAGGATGCACATTACGTAAAGAACTTGTTCTGAAAAATATAAAAAAGCCTTTGAAAATTATTGCTTGGTGTTAGGGTATTCAAAAAGCCATAAAGTAAAGTTGTGTGTGAAAAGGATGACTACTTCAACTTGTTAAATGGGTTTAAGAGGGACAATAAGAAAAGAACTTGTTCTGGAAAAAATATAAAAAAGCTTTTTGAAAAGTATTGCTTGGTCTTGGGGTATGCAAAAAGCCATAAAGTAAAGTTGTGGGTGAAAAGGATGAGTACTTCAAGTTGTAAAATTGGTTTTAGGAGGGACATTACGTAAAGAACTTGTTCTGAAAAGATGCAATAAAGCCTTTTGAAAAGTATTGCTTGGTGTTGGGGTATGCAAAAAGTCGTAAAGTAAAGTTGTGGATGAAAAAGATGAGTACTTCAAGTTGTAAAATTGGTTTAGGAGGGACATTACGTAAAGAACTTGTTCTGAAAAGATACAATAAAGCCTTTTTGAAAGTATTGTCTGGTGTTGGGGTGTTCAAAAAGTTGTAAAGTAAAGTTGTGGGTGAAAAGGATGAGTACTTCAAGTTGTAAAATTGGTTTAGGATGGACATTACGTAAAGAACTTGTTCTGAAAAAATATAAAAAAAGCCTTTGAAAATTATTGCTTGGTTTTGGGGTATTCAAAAAGCCATAAAGTAAAGTTTGTGTGTGAAAAGGATGAGTATTTCAACTTGTAAAATGGGTTTAAGAGGGACATTAAGAAAACAACTTGTTCTGAAAAAATATATAAAAGCCTTTTGAAAAGTATTGCTTGTTGTTGGGGTGTGCAAAAAGCCGTAAGGTAAAGTTGTGGGTGAAAAAGGATGAGTACTTCAACTTGTAAAATAGGTTTAGGAGGGATATTAAGAAAGGACCTTGTTCTGAAATAATATAATAAAGCCGTTTGAAAAGTATTGCTTGGTGGGGTATTCAAAAAGCCATAATGTAAAGTTGTGGGTGATAAGGATGAGTACTTCAAGTTGTAAAATTGGTTTAGGAGGGACATTACGTAAAGAACTTATTCTGAAAAGATATAATAAAGCCTTTTGAAAAGTATTGCTTGGTGGGGTATTCAAAAAGTCGTAAAGTATTATGGGGAGTGAAAAGGAATAGTACTTCAAGTTATAAAATAAGTTTAGGAGGGACATTACGTAAAGAACTTGCTCTGAAAAGATATAATAAAGCCTTTTGAAAAGTATTGCTTGATGTTGGGGTATGCAAAAAGTCGTAAAGTATTGTTGGGAGTTAAAAAGATGAGTATGTAAATTTATAAAATAAGTTTAGGAAGAATATTAAGAAGAGAACTTGATTTGAAATGAAAAATTGGGGGGGGGGGGCAAAAAGTTGGGTGGAGGGGGGGCCTCCCCCCGCAGAAACCCCGTGGTGAGGATCTCAATGCATCTCACCTTTTCTACCTCTATGGCAATAGGCATGTCAATAAAATGTTTTACGCTACAAAAAAAAAACATTGTTGCAATGGCAGGGGTACTAATACCCCCCTCCCAACACCAATAATTGAGGAATAGACCAAAAATTGTCTGGGAATCAAGAGGGATTTTGATCAATTTGCATCCCATAGAAGTAAATAAGACTACCATCAGATTCCTTACTTTTAGCTCTTTCCGAATATCATGGTTCTCTCCTGACATTGTACCCCCACTCCCAACTTGTCCTAGATTTAGCCCAAGGAATACATAAAAAAAGGTTGAATATATAGTTTTTCATATAATTTGACTAGAAAGAAAGTGAATATACCACCCGATGCCCCTCCCACGCTCCCACCAAAAATAACAACTACTTCTGGGACAAATTCAACTTCGAGCCCCCAATGGGGCCCAAAGCTAACCCATAGTAATCAAGAGTTTAAAAATGTGTTTCTAAGAAAAACTATGTTCTAAGTAAAATATTATGCTGAAAACGGATTTGCATGAATTTTTCATATCAAATATATTTTTATCATATAAAACAAAAATTGTGCCATTGTAATCACCATTGTTGAAAACCCTATAAAGCAAGCTTACAGTCCCCACTCTGAACAACAAGGAAAATCAATTTTTGCCCGGTTAGTACTAATGCTTTTCTTTTCCTTTTGTAGCTAACATGGGACTGAAGCACCATAGAAAGGTGTTTAATGACTCATTTAAAAGCTACTTTTTCTTTCTTATTAGGCTCTAACAAATTCTTCATCATTGTGTAAAGACTATTGACAATCTAGTTATAACCAATACGGTGTTTGGTCATAAAATGGCTCATAAGTTAACATGGTATTCACGTGATGGTAAGACATCAAACCTTATTGATTATGTTATAGTAAACCGAAGACTGGCAGGATCAATACAAGATACTAGGGTATATAGGAGTGCTGTTATTGATGTTAAAAGTAAAGATCACCATCTACTAGTGTCAAGGGTTAATTTAAAGCTGAAATATCGGAAGGGTAACTACCTCCCGGGAAGTTATGATGTTGGTAGACTCCAGCATGAGAACTTGAGAGAAACTTTCCAGGAACAGTTGAATACTAAACTTGAGAGTTTAAAATTTGATAATGTGGAAGATGGTTGGAATAATTTTAGAAAAATAATTTGTGAAGTTGCTGAAGGTGTATTAGGGAAGAAAGCTAGGATTACAGCTAAGAATATTAGTGAAAAAGCTTTATGTTTAATTGAAAGGAGAAAGGACTTGTACAAGAATTATCTGAGGTGATAGATCGTATGAAAACAAAGAAGTGTAAAGAACGTGGAGAAAGCATAAAAATATGAACTAAGGAGGTGTGAAGTGGAGGCCATGGATAAAATTGCCAAGGATCTGGAAGATGCAGCTATACGGCATAATAGTGAAATAATGTACTGGCACGTTAACAAATTGAGAGGGAGTAGTCAATCCGGACTTGGCCCAGTTAAAGATAGGAATGGGGTCGCAATTAGCGATAAGGAAAAAACTAAGAGAGATGGGCTGAACATTTTGAGAATTTGCTTAACTGAGATAGAGTTGCAGGAAAAAATATAGAGGAAAATAAAAAAAGTTTGTGATACCTGGATGTGAAGGAAGATTTGTTTTGTGAGAAGGAACTAGCAACAACACTAAAAGGATTAAAGAATAATAAGGCTCCAGGTGCTGATAGGGTGGTAAATGAGTTTCTTAAATATGGTGGCTCTGAGGTTAGAAATAAGTTATTGAAGATTATGAATATGATTTTTGAAAAAGGGGAAGTACCTAACGATTTTAGGAAAACCTTAATTAAGCAACTTTATAAGAAAGGTGATAAAAGTGAGTGTGGTAATTATCGAGGCATTAGTCTGGTCTCTGTAGGTAGTAAATTACTTAGTAATATGATACTTTTTAGACTGAGAGATGCCGTAGACAAAGCTTTAAGAGAAGAGCAGTACGGTTTTAGAAAAGGTAGAGGATGTGTCGACCAAATTTAGGCTAATAATTGAGAAGTGCCTGAGTTTTCAAACACCTTTGGTCCTCAGTTTTATAGATTATGAGCAAGCGTTCGATTCTGTTGATAGAAGAGCTTTAGTAAAGGTTTTATCCTTGTATGGTATACCAGACAAATAGATTAAAGTGATTAGTGCTATGTACAAGAATAACACTGCTGCGGTTAAGGTAGGAAATGAGGTTAGTAGCTGGTTTTGTATTAAATCCGGAGTTAAGCAGGGTTATGTTCTATCCCCCTTTGTATGGATTATTTTCATGGACTTTGTTTTAAGGAGCAGAGGTAAGGCAATGGGAGACCACGGAATCAAATAGGAGGAAAAAGTCTCCTGGACTTGGATTATGCTGATGATTTAAGCATCCTAGATGAAAGTACAAGCAAAATGAATGAAGTTTTAGAGGTTTTGCGAGTTCAGGGTGCTAGAATAGGTTTGAAAATTAATGTTAGGAAGACTAAGTCACTAAGGCTAGGATTAAGTGAAGATGAAAAGGTGACGTTTGGGTAATGAAAAGATTGATCTGGTGGGCAGCTTCACTTACCTTGGTAGTATTATTATTAAAGATGGTGAGAGCAGTGAAGATGTTAAATATAGAATAGCCAAGGCTCAGGGTGTTTTTTTTTCACAGTTAAAAAAAGTCTGGAAGAATAGGAAGATAAGTCTGCAAACCAAGATTAGAATATTAGAAGCTACAGTGATGACAGTGGTCAAATATGGCTCCTAAGCATGGACGCTCCGAAAGCGGATGAAGATTTGCTAGATGTTTTCCAGAGAAATTGCTTAAGGATTGTTCTGGGTACCCGGCTGACTGACCGTATTTCAAACAATAGGCTATACGAAAAATGTGGTTCAATACCGCTCTCTAGGGCTATAATGAAAGAAAGGTTAAGGTGGCTAGGGCACGTTGTGCGGATGAAGGATGACATATTGCCGAAGATTGTTCTTTTCGGCCAACCATTCCATCGGCCAACCACCCCGTCTGGGGGTGGGAGGACGTCATAAAGAAAGATTTTAAGGAAATGGGAACTTCGTGGGCGGGTGTAAAAAGGGAGGCTTTGAATAGATTGGGGTGGAGGAGGAGCGTGCGTAGCTGTGTTGACCTCAGGCGGCATGGTGCTGCGGTGAGTTGTTAGTAGTAGTAGTAGTAGTAAATCCACTCATATTTGCGTGGATATATATATATATATATATATATATATATATATATATATGTATATATATATATATATATATATAGATATATATAATATAGTATATATATATATATATATATATATATATATATAATATAGATATATATATATATATATATATATATATATATATATATATAGATATATATATACATATATATATACATATATATATATATATATATATATATATATATATATAATATATATATATATATATATATATATATATATATATATATATATATATATATATATATATATATATATATATATATATATATATATATATATATATATATATATATATATATATATATATATATATATATATATATATATATATATATACTTATCGGTAATACTTATTACGGTATTCCCTGTTCCCGGTATGGTAACGTGATGGAACGATCAAAATGGCCAAACTCTATGCCAAGGGTGCCACCACCTACATCACTTCTTATATCTCTAGCTATCTCTTTGGATGATAAACGGGCCCTAGTCGATATACTAATAACGGTATTTCTCGAGAACTCTTTTCCTACCCTGCCTGGGTTCGTGGAAAATAATATAAAACGGTTGTAGAAAATAATCTACTTGTATTCTTTTGACGTCTTCAACAAAACATATATATATCACTCTGAACTAAACTCTCAACAGAGATTCTGAACATAAACTCCCAAAGCGGAATCTCAATGTAGACCAGGGCTTCCACTCTCGAAAATTAAAATTCGGGGACAAGTCTTAAAAAATTTGGGGAGTTTTCGGGGACAAGTCTTCAATTTTTCGGGGATTTTTCGGGGAAAAAACAAAATGGAATTTCGTTGCGAAAATTTGGGAGTCAAAATTGGTTTAGCTTCGTTTTCAGGCTCAAGTAGGGCTTGTATCTGCGTAGTAAATCAAGCCTTTTACAAAATAGGTTTTAGAGCCAGAGCCCGGGATTGGAACCCATAGCTGAAAACACTTATTGCTGATATTGCGGCAAAAAACTTCAAAATTGTTTAAAAAAAAAGAAAATTGTGAACACATGTGAACTGTAAATACCAATAGCAATTTTTATCAAGTCATTAATCTCAGAAATTCATTAATAGTATTTAAAAACAAAAACAAATATTGTTGCCGTTTCTAAATAAGTAAATTAAATAGACAAATTCAACCTATAAGAACGGGGTAATATTAAAACTTAAAACAAACAAGAACTAAACTAAACAAGTAAATTTAAACTTAAATTAAAAAGGGAATTTTGACGAAAATTTAGACATTATTGGTTTTTCATGCTGCTTCTAAGGACTTATGCGTTTAACCCCCCCCCCCCCCTCCCCCAAAAAAATCCTCCCACTGAAAACGGAAAATACCTCTCTCCCTCCTCCTCACAAAAATATACCCCGCAGAAAATGCTCCCTGCTGAAAATACTCTCCACGGAAAGTACCCCGTGGAAAATATCCCCCGCGAAAAATACCCTCGGAAAATACTCACTTCTGTGCGGAAAATACCCCTTCGGAACATACATTTTTTTCATTGGTTTTTTCTACTATGCTTTTCTTTCTTTTGGTTACCTCATAATTACTATATAGTCACCGATTAGCCCCCAACCCTGTGACCATCCATATTCTAAATATAATACTTATTGCAGTCTCATTTTTATATCAGCCCATCTAATGCCTGGACATGATAGCTGTAGGCTACAAATCATATAAAAATTTACTAATTCTTTTACTTCGTACTAACATTATTTGGCATTATTAACCAACTGTTCGTGATAAATATGTCCGAAAATATTTAAAACTTGACAAGAAAACGATATGAGCCCAATACCCAAATTTTTACTTTAAGCTGTATTGTAAATTTTCTTATGGTTAATATTTTTGGGGTTACTTCCGTTTGAATCCTCTATTCCTCGACCTATTACATAGTCTGTAGCTAAATTTTGCCTCATTAGGAGGGAGAGGGAGTTGTGCATTTTTTATGGTAAGAAGATCGTATTTAGGGATAGTTTTTAGGAAGAAATAAATTATACCACATTTTCTTTAAAAAGTTTTTTTTTATCTCAGTATTAGCCTTCATACGGGGTATTAATTGTTAAAGCATTAGAAGTTGTAAAGGTAGGCCTTAGATATTTAAACAAATTTACTTGGCTATCCCGAACTTGAGCAGAATATATTTTCCGTAAAATTTCCTTTGCCTAACTAACACGTTTGCAAGACCGTAAAAAGTTCCAAAAACTGCGGTTTAAAATATTACGCCCACTGAAAATCTTACATGGGTGAAGGGACAAGAATAATAATTGTGAGGGAGTGCTGGGTGAATACGTTTGAGGATAAAAGGTGGTATGACAAATACAATCCTCGGATAAAAAGAAAAGAACTTAAATTTTACACACCGAATGAAACAAAAATTTAAATGGTAAGAATTCCTGGCAAAAAGATCAATTTCTTCAGTATATTATGCGTTCAATTATTAAGTATTAAACATTAATAAAGTATGTTCAAAACCGAAAATAACAAAAGAAAACCAAATTCAAACTTATGCTTCGGTTTTCAAAAACAATTCTCTTCCTTTAGAAGTTCAATTTCAAAATCCAGAATCTAACTGAGCGTTCCGTTAAACAACTTCAAGTATAATTCTTGGCTAATTTTTGTCAAGATACTTGACCACGAATGATGTAAATGTAAAAATCTTATAGCATTTGGAATACTGCATTCGAAAATATTAAATCTAAATAAAAGAAAGTGATACTTTTGTGAACATATAAAGAACCGTTTATAATTAAATTGTATCGGTCTGGTTCTTATGTAAAGTAACACAGGAGACGAAAATTAACGAACAAGAGAGTAGTGAAAAATTATGGTATGTAAAGTAATGTTTGCTAGGTTTAGTCACTAGGGGCCAAACCGTGGTTGAATGATTTTCGGGAAAATTTCGGGGATTCTGGAAAAAATAAATTTTTTCGGGGAGACACATAGATTTTCGGGGAAATCCCCGAAAATTCAGGGATAGTGGAAGCCCTGATGTAGACTAAAATAAAATCACCACTTCTGTACATATAACCGCAGGGGTGGACCTTAGATTGGCCCTGGCCAATCCGCTAAAATAAAGTTCAAATCACTGGCTTCTCTTTAATAATATTATATTTCGATGGCCCAGATCAGCCCAACAAAAATATATTTTTGACCAAGGCTTTTACTTATTGCAAAACTACTAGATTAGCATCAGGACTTTAACTTGTCTTTGAAAATTATATTATAAGCAAATCTAATCAAATTTAATTACAGAAACGAAAACTGATCATTTATCTGAAAAAAGAAAGAAACAGGAGTGAAACCCCAACACTTACCATACAAGCTATTTAATTACAAGTAAGTAGCCATATCAAAACTAAGAGCAACGATAACTTTAAGAAGATGGCAAGTGCAAAAAATATTCCAACATTTTATTAGTCTAGTATTTTAGTCTTAGAAAAATTAAACCAGATTAAACTTAGCTAAGTTTTAAAATACTACCTGTTTCACAGCAAGGATTCCCTATCTTTTGTATCGTTAATTTTATGTAAAAAGTAAAAAAAATGCTTAAAGGATGACACAAAAAACGCTAATTTACAATTATTAAAAATAACATTTTCTTTGAACAAGAAGCCATTTTTGAAACATTACGAGATCAAGCGGGTGACCCGAAAAACGTAAATTGCCAATGGGTGAAAATGACAACCTGGATAACCAAGACCAATCCGAGCAGCTTAAGCAAGTGGCATTGAGAAAATGTCTGAAGCTCTAAAGTTTTAAAATGAAGAAAAAAGAAAAATATGACTAGAAGACTTGCAAAAACGAGGATTAAAACGAATCAAAAGTGAAATTGAAGAGCAAAGATACTTGTAGCTTGATAGAAATGCAATACCCAGTTTCAGTACGTGTCAAAAATGAAAGTGAAGAACAAAGGCGCTTGTAGTTAGAAGACAAGCGACAGCAAGAATCAGAACGCGTAAAAAATGAAAGTGACGAACAGAGATTATGGTTAGGAGACAAGCGACAGGGAGAATCATAAAGAGTAAAAAATTTAAGTAACGAAGAAGGAAAATATTGCGAGCCACAAAAACAATATATATATATATATATTATATATATATATATATATATATATATATATATATATATATACATATATATACATATATATATATATATATATATATATATATATATATATATATATATATATATATATATATATATATATATATATATATATATATATATATATATATATATATATATATATATATATATATATATATATATATATAGATATATATATATATTTAGGAAGATAGAATTTGTTATGGATATGTTAAGATTATTACAAAAATATAATTTAATTTTTAGGGTCAATAAATTCAAATGATGGTTAGCCTACGGTAGCTGCATATAATCCTGGGTGACTTACATGCGAAACCTTTATCTTGCCTTATAGTTTGACCGTTTTCAGTCTGTGGCAACCGTGACAATCTTCATGAAACAATAACTCGATTGTAGATTTACGGTAGGAACATACAAAAATCATTGGCCCCTCCTAGGATTAAAACCCTGTTTAGCATCCCTCATATCTAAAGACACGCTTAAAAATGACCGTTTGTATTTTTTCTCTCTTTCAGTGAAGCAGTATCACGCTTAACTCGTTCCATGAAAGGCCCAAGAAAGGGAAGGAGCAAAGAAACTTCAAATCCATTAGAAGTACAGAAAAGCCTGTTAAATGCCTATGAAGCTGCTAATAGTATAAGAGAACAGTCATTTCTTAGAACAGGTGAGATTTAAGTGAGAAATGGAAAATAAAATTCAGATATTTTTCTCCTAAGGGGGTGGAAACACATAACTCATTTTACTGAAATCAGCATTGTAGGAAGAATCCCCACCTCCTTCACTAATTTTGAATTTGGTCTCAATTCTAATGTACTTGAGTCGTCCTTTTTTGTTTGGTATTTTATTAAACCTGTGGTGCAACCAATTACTTCGTAATTTGCCAATATTCTTGGTAATTAGATAATTATCAGCTCTACCTGACTGGAGAACAGATAAAAACTATCCAAAAATAACACTACTTGATAACATTTTGGACTGCCAATCACCTTTTACTACTTTCAGCCACAGTCTAGGTACAGTCATGAAAATTTGTATCAGAAAAGGGGACACATCACAGCACCATAAAGTACGGTGTTCAGAATACTGAACTATTGATTAGTTTCTAAATATCGTATCAAATCTTTATAGATACCTATGCTGTGCTTTCAGCAAAGGGAACGATATCATTGGCATTGCAACAATGATGCCTAAGTAACGAGTAACAAAGCTCCACTTTATTACTTATTTATTTTTTCTTTTCGCAGGCAACTTTGTATGGGAGGAGTTGTCATAGAAACTGTGGAGTTAGCTCATCCAATTGGATATCAAAATTTTAGCCTTCTTAATAGAAAAAAGTCACTGGAGGGCAACCAGCCCCCCCCCCCCATTCCCTGCCCCTTTTTGGTGACATACACCCAAAGACCTCTGATTAAAATTTGAGAGTGTCAATTTCTTCAGAATACCTGAAAATTCGAATAACTATGCATCTGGGGATCACGGGGTCCCCCCCGCAGCTCGTAGTGTGAGGGGTGTAGGTTATGCAGGTTAACTGTTGTTTACGTATACCGGTATGTTTTAATTGGAAAAGGGAAAAGGGCATAATTTATCCTGGGCCTCCAAACAAGGCTGAGGGTATTAAGCTTGAAACTTTCGGGGAATGTTGAATAAAATCAAAACACATGTGCATGCAGATCAGGACATGTTGAGGCTGATGTTGAACTAACCAACAGACGCTATGTTCATTCTACTACTGCTGCTACTACCATGGTTGCCCATAATCTGATTTTTTTTGTTTGGGGGGGGGGGCTTTCCTGGTCTAATCGGCACTTCCAATGCTGTGTGATAGAAATCTCAAAACAAAAATATAAAAATGTAAGGCAGCATTGACCCCCCCCCCCCCTTCCCCCTCCCATATGAGCACCCATGACTACTACTGCTTCAACTGTGACTACTTGTTACCATAACCACTTGCAACTTAAATTGCTTAAGACTGCAACTACTCTTGATTACGAATACTTGCCACTACAACTGCGAATATTGGGACTTTGACTGCTTGTGCCTGCAAATACTTACAACCGCAACTATTTTTAACTGCGACTGCGACTACCAGCGACTGTCAGTGTAACTACTTAGGATTGCGAGTGCTTGTGATTTCGACTAATTGCAAAGGCAACAATTACTGATTTAGTTGCAACTATGACTGTGACTGCTACTGATAGTTCTACTGCTACGATTACTGGTACTGCTACTACTACAACTATTACTCCTACTCTTACTACAACTATTGAACTAAATCAAAAGTTTCCAAGTGCATCGAGGTTTTGAAAATGACACATAGACGCAACTTCTCAGAAACAGAATAGGATATGGACAGAAAATATTCAGAGAAAGTTAAGGGGGTTGTAAAATTAAATCAAAAGACACGATATGTATCCAGATTTTCAGAAGAAGGTTGTCCAAGCAATATTCAGGAACAGCTAAGGTTGTTATTTTGGAATTTTCAGGCCGTGTTTCTTGGGATGTTTAACTAAATCGAAAAACAATGCGTGCATCAAAGGTTACCAAAGGGCGTAAAGGGTGTACAGCGTCGTCTTACTTTTCTTTGAAAAATTTCTTTTCTGAATCTTTTTATGTAATTGATCTTGGGAACAGAACAGGGTATTAAGGCAAAACTTTCAGGGAAAGTAGAGGGGATGTAAAATTAAATAAAAACACTGTACCCTTTAATTAAAGGGTACAGTGTGTTTACAGTGTTTTACTGTACCTTTTAATTAAATAAAAACACACTGTGTCTGGGTTGTCACAATGATGTGCCTGCAATACCTCAGGAACGGTAAGTGTATTAGGTTGAAATTTTCAGGGAATGTTGAACTAAATCAAAAGGAACTATTTGCATTCAGGTTGTCAAAACGGTTTATCTACAGTATATCAGGAATGGCTATTTTTTAAAGTTAAAACTTTCAGATAATGTTGAGGGGAAGTTGAAATAAATCAAAATATGCTGTGTACATCAAGGTTGTCAAAATAGAACATCTGCAATACATCCGGAATGGTTAGAGAATCAAGTTGACATGTCAAGGGAATGTGAGAAAGATGTCAAACTATTTCAAAAAGACGCTAGTGCATCCACATTGTTAGAAGGGTACATGTAAAAGATCTCAAGAGCAGCTGAGGGTATCAATTTGAAACTTTTGGGGAATGGTTAGGGTATTTTGTGCTCAATCAAAAAAGACTATTTGCATCCAGATTTCAAAATGACATCTTTTCTTCAACATACCGACTATACGCTCACTACTGCAGCTTCTACCACTGTGATTGTGCCTGTGACTGTCACTTCTGCTGCGACGATTACTACAGCTACTATTACTACCACTACTACTACTACTATAAGTTTATTAAGTTGAAATTTTCAGGGAATGTTGGGAAGGAGTCGAACTAAATCAAAATAAACTATGTGTATCCAAATTGTCACAAAGGAATATGTGAAATGTCTCAAGAGCAGCTATAAGTATTAAATTCAAACTTTTGGGGAATGGTGAGGGGATGTTGTATTCAATAAAAGAGGCTATTTGAATTAAGGTTGTCAAAATCACATCTTTTCCTCATCATCCTAAGCATAAGGTAACAATTGCAACTACTACAATTGCGATTGTGACTGTGACTGCGAATGCTTTTTCTACTTTGACGACTGCTACTGCTACTATTTCTACAACTACTACTACTGTCACAACTATTGGACTAAATCAAATGAGTTGAACTGCATCCATGTTGTCAAAATGGCACATAAGAATATCTCAGGAATATAATCGGGCAACACTCAGAAAATCTCAGAAAAACTTGAAGAGAATGTAAAAGTTAATAAGAAACACCCTATGTGCATCCAGATTATAAAAAGGTATCTGTACAAATCCTAGGAATATCTAAGGGTATTGCATTGAAAATTTTAGGTTATATTATCGAGGATTAAGAATTAAATCAAAAGACACGATGTGCATTCAGGCTGTCAAAAGAGTGTAATGTAATATCTCAGGAATGGTAAATGGCATTAATTTGGAGTAATGACGGCAAAATGAGTGTAAGGGGTGCCATAGCTGCTACTCTTATTAATTTAATGTATTGAAATCACGAAAAAGTTTAACGGTGATCCCCTAAAGATGCAGGTGTTATTAATTTTCTTCAAGATGCAGATGGTTGTTACGTAATAAGGTGTGTTTTCTAAGAGATGCAGGTGTCTGTTATGTCAATTACTTAAGAAACCCACAAGGGCCAGGATAAACGTTCAGGGCCCCACTAAATCATGATTCTTTGATCTCTCTTAAAAAACCTACGAGGGCACGAAAAAGCTTTGAGAGCCCTCCCAAGTAGAGAATCTTCAAGACGCCGGGCTTTAGCGAACAATTTAACCAGCCCCCTAGCAACCTTTCAACTGGGGACCTAGCAACCAATCCCACCGGAGGCCTAGCCACCAATTTCCTTGGGCCCCTAGCAAACAATTCAACAGGACCCTTAGCAACCAATTCCGACGGGAGCCCCTAGAAAATAATTCCACCGGGGGCCCTAACGATTAATTCCATCAGGGCCCCCTAGAATTAAATTCAACCGGAGCCCTAGCATCCAATTCTAACGGAGGGCCCTAACAACCAATTTCAACACTGGGGGGCCTAGCAACCGATTCCAACAAGGGGCCTTAGCAGTCAATTCCATCGGGGTCCTAGCATCCAATTTCACCGTCAAGACGTTTTTCAAGACGGTTCAAAACATTTCAAGACTTTTTGAAGACATTTTTCTTTAAGACATATTTCAAGAGGTTTCAAGTCATTCCTAAGCATTTTTAAAACATTTTCTTCAAGACGTTTTCAAGACGTTTCAAGACATTTCAAGAAGTTTTTTTTATAAGATATGTTTCTTCAAGACGTTTTTTCTTCACGATTTCTTTAGTTCTTACGTAATGAAGAATGTTTACCAGTGATAAGGATGACGCAATCTCATGTGATTTGTTCCTTGAGGACCCATGGGGAATCCACGCTTGTAACTGAGGAAAGCACATATGTGGGTTTTTACATAATGAAGATGCACACGTTGGTGTTATGTAATACTCTAAGAGATTTTTTTTTCTTCATCATTTCATTTTTCTTTCAGTGCGTTTTTCTTTCTTTTTTTTTTTCTCAGGAAACCTTTATATTCTAAAGATGTTGGTCCCCTTTGGGAATAAAAAGAGATTTTGCCTAAATGGGATGTAGCGCTAGACAGCTGGACCAAGAAAGCCTTCCTAATATTTGAATTTGGGGAAATAGATTCTAATGGAAATGTTTCGAAAAATATATGGATTGCATGTTTTCCCATGTCTGCAATAATTGACATGTGGGAAAGAAAATCGATTACTGGAAATTTCTTACATTTGATGCGCACCTGCTTGTTAAGTATTGCTTTAGAGAATTGAATCAGATAATATTAAGAATTTTTCTTAGCATAATTTTTATTATTGAAGTCTTTAGAGGCAATCTTGAACGAGCATACCTATGTACATTGGCTACAAGACGCTTAAATTTCATTAGTGAAGTATATTGAAGTTTTATCCTGGAACAAGAAATCTTAAAGAAACGGATATTTTTTTTTTGTATATACAAATTTTATCAATAAAAAAAACACTATAAAATCACGAAATCACAGAAAAAGCAATTAAAACTCCTCAAATGGAAATAAACGTGAAAAACGCTTATAAAGGATAAAATTTATGCAAAAAGAAGGCTGAGTTAAAGAAAGTTGGGATCCCTAGTAGCCAACTCTAGGGGGGAGGTTTGGTATTAGAGGTAAATTTAAGCTATATTAAGAGATATTTTTGAAAGATTTTAACGAAAATGCCTTGTTTCATTGAGCCAACACTATGCAGCCCTGGTTGACAAGCGCACATTTGAATACTATTTTTCTTCGTATTTTGTGTAATCTTGTTAGAGGTAATATTAAGCCACTTTAAGACCCATTTTTTAGACCTTTTAAAGGGAACATCCAAGGGGTGACTTATTAGAAGAAAATTCAAGGGGGGGGCACAAGACACTTGAATTAATTCCAGGGGAGGGTTGTTATTAGAGGTAAATTTAGGCCATATTAAGAGATATTTCTGAGAAGTTTTAATGAAAATGCCACGTTTCTTTGAGCCAAGATTCGTCATTCCTGCTTGACAAGCACATATTTTAATAGTATTTTTCTTCGTATTTTGCATAGTCCCGTTAGAGGTAAAGTTAAGCCACATTAAGAGATATTTTTGAGAGCTTTTAATGCGAACACCGAAGAGGTGACGTATTAGAGATAAATTTAAGCCATATTAAGAGATATTTCTGAGAATTTTGAATGAAAATGCCTCGTTTCTTTGAGCCAAGACTATGCATTTCTGGTTGACAAGCACACATTTCAATAATATTTTTTTCATATTTCGCATAATCTCGTTATAGGTAATTCTAAGCCACATTAAGAGATATTTTTGAGAGCTTTTAATGAAAATGCCCCGTTTCTTTGACTGCGTGTTAGATTTCAGTTCCCCTTTGCCGAAAAAATTCTTTTAACACCTCTCACCTTAACTTTATGCTGTAGAATGTGTTAGTCAAAGGCAATTAACTCCATCATGACAAATATGGATGGCACACACGGCACCCTCTGGCACCCTCATTAGAAAAATATGCTTTAAATCCATTGATTTGTGTTTAGCAATCCACCCCCAACATGATGCTCCCCTCCATGACAATTAACATAACGTGGCAGACTATGGATGGCACACTACACCTTCTGGTATCCCCCATCATTCTTAAGACATCTTCAAGTATTCCTTGTTGAAAATATGCTTTAAAGCCATTGGTTCGTGTTGTCGAAAGGCACTCTCAACGTGATACACACCATATTAACCATATTAATTCAAACCACCGTGCAACACTATGACTGGTCCTTTGGCACCCTCTGGCACCCCTAATCATTCCTAAGATATTTTTTAGGTATTTTCTTGTTAAAAAATCATGCTTTAAATCCCTTGGTTTGTGTTTTCGCAAGCCTTCCCAAACGTGATACACCATGTCCATTCTCGCCACCGTACGATAACTATGACTGGCCCTCTGGGACCCTCTTAAACATTTCATCATTCTTAAGACATTTTATACATATTTTCTTGTTCAGAATCATGCTTAAATCCATTGATTCGTATTTTCGGAAGCCAAACCTCCGTCATACACCATACTAATTCAAAACACTTTGCCACACTATTACTGCCCCTCTGGCATCCTCAGGCACCCCTCAGCATTCCTACATCTTGTGCAATATTTCAGCCAGTTCCAGGATTTTTTCATTTGCTGCGCCCATGAAAATCTATGCCAACAGTAGCTAGCTTATTGTCAAATATAATAAAAACCTTACCTGATATTATCAAAGCCTTGCATGATATTACCAAAAACAAATCTTATTAAATTTTACAAAATCTTGTCCTGAATTATATGTCTTGTGAGATATTATGGGAATTCTTTCGGTCATTACCTAAATCTTGCACGCTGTTATCAAAATCTAGAATGGCTCTAGCAAATTCATATTTGTTACTATCAAAATGCTATCAGGTATTACCAAAAGCTTTTGTGGTATTATCAAAGTTATGTCTGCTATTACCAAAATTTAACATAGTACAATGAAATCGTATCTCCTATTATCAATATTATCAAAATCTTGCCAAGTATTACCAAAATAATGTGTGGCACTATAAACAACCTGTCTGATATTATCATTTATCTTGCGCTACATTATCAAAATCTCGACTTATATAATAAAATTCTGTATGATATTATCAAAACTTTACACGATAAAATCAAAATGTTGCAAGTTATTGAAAGAATCTTTTTGGGTATTATCAGAATCTTAAATGATATTAACAAAATATTTGCAGCTGCAATCAAAACGTGTTTGCCATTACCAAAATCTACTATGGTGCTATCAAAACCATGTTACCTATTAACAAAGTTTAATATAGTGCTATCAAAATCATGCTTGCTATTATCAAGATTATCAAAAATTTTGTCAAGTGTTACCAAACTTTTTTAAGATATTATCAGAATCTTGTCTGATATTGAAAAACATATTGCACTACATTATCAAAATCTCGACTGATATAATGAGAATCCTCTATGACAATATCAAAACCACACACAGTACTATCAGGGTTATGCAAGTTATTAACAAAATTTTGCATAGTATTATCATAATCTCACGAGTTATCAACGAAATAACTTCAGCAACAACCAAAACGTGAGTGCTATTACCCAAATCTAATATGACGCTATTAAAATCATGTTACTTATTAACGAACCTTAACATAGTGCTATCAAAACCGTGTGTGCTTTATCAAGGCTATCAACATCTTGTGCAATATTTACAAGACCTTACATGATATTATCAAAGTCTTGAATGATATTACCAAATCTTGTTAATTATTAAAAATCTCGTCTTGAATTATTAAAGTCTTTTGATATGTTATGAGAATCCTTCCGGGCATTACCTAAATATTGCAAGCTATTATCGAAATATAGAATGGCTCTAGCAAAATCTTGTCTTGCACTATCAAAATATTATCAGGGATTACCAAAATCCTGTGTGGTATTAGCAAAATCTTTTCTGATATTGTCAGACATCTTATACTACAATATAAAAATCTCGCCCTTTATAACAAGAATCTTGAATTGTAGTATCAAAACCTAAAGTTGTATTATTAAAATTATGCAAGTTTTTAACAAAATCTTGCTCGGTATTATCGAAATCTTACCTGGCATTAATAAAATATTTTCTGCTACTATCAAAACATGTCTGTTCTTGTCAAAGTCTGAAATGATGTCGTCAAAATCCTCTCTGATGTTACCAAAATTTAACGTAGTACAATCAAATCGTATATCATGTTATCAAAATTATCGAAATCTTGCCAATTATCACCAAAATAACCTGTGGTACTGTAAACATCCTATTAAACATCTTGCACTACATTATCAAAACCTCGACAGATATAATGAAAATCCTCTATGGTATTATCAATACTTTACATGAAATTATCAAAATCTTGCAAATTATTAACAAAATCTTTCATACTATTAGCAAAATCTTCAATGACATTAACAAAATATTTGCTGATATTTTCTGATATTATGAAACATCTAGCACTACATTATTAAAACCTCGACTTTTATAATGAGACTTCTCTATGACAATATATAACCACACACGACTACCACAATCGTGCAAGTTATTAGCAAAATCTTACATGGTATTATCTTAATCTCATGAGTTTTATTAAACAAATATCTTCAGCAACATTCAAAACGTGACTGCTATTATCCAATCTAATACGATGCTATCAAGTTCATGTTACCTATTACAGAACTTAACAAAGTGCTATCAAAACCGTCGGTTTTGTCAAGATTACCATTTTTTGTCAAATAGTATCAAAACCTTACATGATATTATCAAAGTCTTGCATGATATTACCAAATCTTGTTGAATGTTATAAAATTTTGTCTTTCATTATCAAAATCTTGTGAGAAGTTATGAGAATCCTTTCGAGAAATACCTAAATATTGCAAAACCCGAATTATCAAAACCAAAAATGGTTCTAGAAAACTCTTGTCTGTTGCTATCAAAATATTATCAGGCATTACCAAAATCCTGTGTAGTATTATCAAAATCTTGTTTGATATTATCAAACACCTTTCACTATACTATCGAAATATCGCCAGATATAACATGAATCCTCTATTGCATTTTCTAAACCTGAAGTGATATTATCAAAATCCTGCTAGTTATTAGCGAAACTTGCACGTAATTATCAAAGTCTTACCTGGTATTAATAAAATATTTTCTACTACTATCAAAACATGTCTATTGTCAAAATCTAAAATAAGGTTGTCAAAATCCTGTTCGCTATTACCAAAATTTAGCGTAATGCAATGCAATCGTATTTCCTTTTATCAAGATTATCAAATCTTGCCAAGTATTACCAAAATATGTGTGGGTATTATAAACATTCCTTTTGATATTATCAAAAATCTTGTACTACCTTATCAAAATCTCGACGGATATAATGAAAATGCTTTATGGTATTATCAAAACCTTATATAATATTATCAAAATCTTGCAAGTTATTGACAAAATCTGGCATACTATTATCAAAATCTTAAATGACATAAAAAAATATTTGAGCTACAATAAAAACGTGTCTGCAATTAACAAAATCTAATATGGTTCTAACAAAATCTTGTTACCTGCTAACAAAGTTTAACATAGTGCTATCAAAATCATGCCTGTTATTATCAAGATTATCAAAATCTTGTCAAATATTTTCAAAACATTACACTATATTTATGAAGTCTTGTATAATATTACCAAATTATGTTTAAATATCACAAAATCTTCTTTTGTATTTTCAAAGTCTTCTGAGATGTCCAGACAATTCTTTCCGGTATTAAATTAAATCTTGCAAGTTATTATCAAAACTTAGCATGATGCTAGCAAAATCATGTCTGGAGCTATCAAAATATTATTAAGGATTACCAAAACCTTATGTATTATAAAAATACCACATGGTTTAATGAGAATCCTCTATGATATTATCAAAGATTTACATAGTATTATCAGAATATTGCAAGTTATTAACAAAGTCATTAATGCTAATATAAAATTTCTGCTTGATATTAAAAAATTATTTTTCTGATAACATCAAAACGTGTCAGATATCGTCAAATCTGACATGATGTTATCTAATCGTGTCTGTTATTACCAAATTTAACATGGTGTGATCAATAGCAGACATGTTTTAATTATAGCTGAAAATATTTTGTTAATAGCTTGCGAGATTAAATGATAATACCTTGCAAAATTTTGTTTATAACTTGTATGATTTTGATAGTACCAAGTATGGTTTTGATATTGTCATAAAGGATTCCCATTAAACATTTCGAGATTTGATAATTATTGCGAGATTTTTCATTATATGAAACAAGATTTTAAGTATCATACAAGAGTCTAGTAATACTTTGCAAGATTTTGATAATCTTGATAATGACAGGCACGATTTGATTGCACTATGTTAAATTAGGTAATAGCAGCCACGATTTAGATAAAACCATTTAAGATTTGATTATATCAGACATGTTTTGATATTACTAGAAAAATATTTTTGTTAATATTAGGTAGAATTTTCATAATTGCATGCATGATTTTGTTAATAACTTTGCAAGATTTTCATAATAATTTAAAAAGTTTTGACAATATCATAGTGGATTCTCATTATGCCATAAGAGATTTTTATAATGCAGTACAATATATTTGATACTTTCAGGCATTATTTTGATAATAATACACATAATATTGGTAATGCTTGATAATATTTTGATAGTACTCGACACAATTTTGCTAGCATCATTCTAGATTTGATAATGTCTTGTAAGATTTAGGTAATACTGGAAAGGATTGTCATAATATATCACAAGACTTTGAAAATACAAGATCATATTCTGTAACATTTAAACATGATTTGGCAATATCTTGCGAGACTTAAGTAATATTATTTAAAGTTTTGAAAATATTTGAAAGGGTTTGGCAAGATTTTTATAATCTTGATAATGACAGATATGATTTGATCACACTATGTTAAATTTGGTAATAGCAGACACCATATAGATAATATCACGTAGCATTTGACGATATCTAACACGTAATATTACACAAGATTTTGGTAATGCTTGAAAATATTTTGATAGTACCTGACACGATTGTGCTAGCATCATTCTAGATTTTGATAATAACTTGCAAGATTTAGTTAATACCAGAAAAGATTGTCATAATATCTCACAACACTTTCAAAATGCAAGACAAGGTTTTGTAATATATGAACATGATTTGGTAATATCATGGAAGACTTTGATTATATAGTGTAAGTTTTTCTTAATATTTGACAAGATTTTCATAATCTTGATAATAGCAGACATGATTTCGATAGCACTATGTTAAACTTTGTTAATAGGTAGCATGATTTTGATAGCACTATATTAGATTTTGATTATGGCAGACACGTTTTGATTGTAGCTGCAAACATTTTGTTAATGTCATTTAAGATTTTGATAATAGTATATTAGGTTTTGTTAATAACTTGTAAGATTTTTATAATATCATTTAAGTTTTTGATAATGCCATAAAGAATTTTCATTATATCCGTCGATATTTTGATAATGTAGTGCAAGATTTTTGATAATATCAGACAGGATGTTTATAGTACCGCACATTATTTTGGTAATACTTGACAAAATTTTGATAATCTTGGTAATATGAGATACGATTTCATTGTAATGCGTTAAATTTTGGTAATAGGAGACAGGAATTTGATAACATCATTTTAAATTTTTACAATAACAGACATGTTTTTGATAATAGCAGAAAAAATATTTTTTATATATGCCAGGTAAGATTTTGATAATACCGTGCAAGACTTTGTTAAAAAGTTGCACGATTTTGGTATTATGACTTCAGGTTTTGATAACGCAATAGAGGATTCAATAGAGGATTCAGATTTTTGATATATCAGACAAGATTTTGATAATACCGCACAGGATTTGGGTAATGCCTGATAATATTTTGATAGTGCCAGACACGATTTTGCTTGAACAATTCTAGATTTTGATAATAACTTGCAATATTTGGGTAATGCCCGGAAGGATTTTCATAATATCTCACAAGACTTTGATAATGCAAGACAAGATATTGTAATATTTAACAAGATTTGGTGATATCACGAAAAACTTTGATAATAACAAGTAAGGTCTTGACAAGTCGATAATCTTGATAAAGCATAAACGGTTTTGATTGCAGTATGTTAAGATTTGTTAATAGGTAATAGTAGTGATGTTTTGATTGTTGCTGAAGATATTTCGTTAATAACTCGTGAGATTACGAGAATACAATGCACGATTTTGGTAATAACTTGCATGATTCTGATAGTATCGATTGTAGTTTTGATATTTTCATAGAGGATTCTCATTATGTCAGTCGAGATTTTGATAATGTAGTGAGGTATGTTTCATAGTATCAGACAATATTTTGATAATATCATACTAGAGTTTTGTAATATTTGACAAGATTTTGATAATCTTGATAATAGCAAACATGATTTTTATAGCACTATATTAAACTTTGTTAATAGGTAACATGGTTTTGATAGCACCAAATTAAATTTATAGTGGTAGACATGTTTTGATTGTAACTGCAAATATTGTGTTAATGTCATTCAAGATTTTTATAATACCATGCAATATTTTGTTAATAACTTGCAATATTTTACTAATATCATGTAAGGTTTTTTATAATATCATAGAGAATCATTATATTAGTCGAGATTTCCATAATGTAGTGCAAGATGTTTGATAATATCAGACAGATTGCTTATAGTACCACAGATTATTTTGGTAATACTTGGGAAGATTCTGATAATCCTGGATAATAGGAGATATGGTATCATTGTACTATGTAAAGACCAAAAGAATCTTCATAATATCTCACAAGACTTTGATAATACAGGACAAGATTTTGTAATATTTAACAAGATTTGAATATATTATGCAAAACTTTGATATAATCATGTGAGGTTTTGCTAATATTTGCCAATAAGTTAGATACTGCTGATGGCCAGGCGAAGATTACCATGGGACAGCTGCATAAAAAATTCTGGAACCAGTGGAACTCGGAGTGGAATTGGCGGAATCGGAACTGATGGAGCCAGAGTTGCTGAAACTGAGGTTGGGACTGGAACTGATGGAGCTTGGAGTGGAATTGGCGCAAGCGGATCCGTGGAATCAGGGGGGGGGGGCAGAAGTGGTGGAACCGGAACTGTCGGAACTAAAATCAATGGAACCGTGACTGGGACCGGAACTGTGGTCGGAGCCCAAAGAATCGGAAGTGGAATTGCTGTAAGCGGGGGGTAAAAGCGGGGAAACCGGAATTGGATAGCACTTTGTTAAAAAAAAGTGGCATAAATGAACAAGGTATATTATGTTGAGGGTGGCTTGCAAAAACACGAACTAATGGATTTAAAGCATGATTTTAACAAGAAAACAACTGAAAAATGTGTTAAGAATGATGAAAGTTGCCAGAGGGGCAGTAATAGTGTGGCACGGTGGTGTGAATTGACATGATGTACCACCGATGGTTCGTTTGCGATGACCAATGGATTCAAAGCATGAATTTTAACAAGAAAATACCTTAAAATGTCTCGAGAATAATGAGGGGCACCAGAGGGTGCCAGAGGCCCAGTCACAGTGTGGTACGATGACGTGAATTGACATGGTGTAGCAAGTTTAGGACGGCTTGCGAAAACACGAGAGAATGGATTTAAAGCAGGATTTTTAACAGGAAAATACCTGAAAAATCTCTTAGGATTAATGAAGGGTGCCAGAGGTTTCCAAAGGGTCAGTCGTAGTGTGGCCTGGTGATTTGAATTGACATGGTGCACCACGTGTGGAGTGGCTTGTCAAAACATGAACCAATGGGTTTAAAGCATATTTTTAACAAGAAAATACCTGAAAAATGTCTTAGGAATGATGCGGATTACCAGAGGAAGCTGTGTACTGTCCATAGTTTTCCAAAGTGGCGCAGATTGCAATTGGGGGCATCACGCTGGGGGTGGATGGCTAAAACACAAATCAATGGATTTAAAGCATATTTTTATTATGAAAATATCTGAAAAAAATGCCTTTGGAATGATGAGGGTGACAGAGGGTGCCTTGCGCCATCCATAGTCTACCATGCTGGCGTGAAGTGCCTTGGAATAACACGTTTTACAGCTCAAAGTTAAGGGCGTGAGGTGTTAAAATAAATCCGACGAGATTTTGCGAATGTAGTGCAAGATGTTTGATAATATCAGACTGGATGATTATAGTACCACACATCATTTTGGTAATACTTGGCAAGATTTTGATAATCTTGATAATAGGAGATATAAGTTCATTGTACTACGTTAAATGATGGTAATAACAGACAGGATTTTGATAACATTATTTTAGATATTGACAATAACAGACATGTTTTGATAGCCGCAGAAAATATTTAAGAGGAAAATATAGGCTTTTGATGGTATATGAAGAGATGTACCATGTTCTAGCCATAATGCTGATCTTACTTTTATTTCACCTCTGATAGAGCATTCGCGTTCCAATAGAGTAAAAGGCTCTATTACTAAATAATATGTTAAGAACAATCATTAATATTATCTGATTCAACTCTCTTAAGCAATACTTTACAAGCAGGTGCATATCAAATGTAACAAGTTTCCAGTAATCGATTTATTCTCTCGCATGTCAATTATTGCAGACGTAGGAAATAAGCAATCCATAGATTTTTCGAAACTTTTCCATTAGAATCTATTTCCAAAATCAAAATATTAGGAAGGCTATCTTAGGAAGGCTTCTTGGTCCAACTGTCTAGCGCTTCAATCCGTTGAGGGGAAATCTCTGTTGATTCCTAAATGGGACAAAAATCGTTTGATTATAAAGTTTCCCTGAAAAAAAAAAAAAGAAAAACATTGAAAGATAAACAAATCTCAAAAAATATACATGAAAAAAAAAAAATTGTAAAGGAAAAAATGTCTTGGAGCATTATGTAACAGCCACGTGTGCATCATCATTACGTAACACAACACATGTGTGCCCTCCTCAGCTAGAACTAGGGATTCGCATGGGCCCTGAAAAAAAAATCACGTGAGAATGCGTCATCCTTAACACTGGTAAACATGCTCCATTACGTAAGAACTAAAGAAATCATGAAGAAAAATGTCTTGAAGAAAAATCTCTTATAAAAAAAACTTTTTGAGATGTCTTGAAATTTCTTGAAAAAGGTCTTGAAGAAAAATGTCTTAAAACGCTTTGAAATGTTTTGAGCCGTCTCGAAAAATGTCTTGACGGTGAAATTGACGGTCATGACTTTGATAGACGGAAACGATTTGTTAAATATCTTGAAGAAAAATGTCTTAAAAAAACGTCTCGAAATGTCTTGAAACATCTTTAAAACGTCTTGAAGAAAAATATATAAAGAACGTCTTGAAATTTCTTGAAAAACTTCGAGACGGTGAAATTTGATGCTAGGGCCCGGATAGAATTGACTGCTAAGCCCCTCTTTTGGAATTGGCTAATAGAGATCCCGTTGGAACTGGATGCTAGGGTCCCGGTTGAATTTAATTCTAGAGGGCTCCTGATGGAATTACTCGCTCTGGCCTCCGGTGGAATCAACTGCTAGGGTCCCCCGTTGTAATTGGTTATTAGGGTCCCCATCCCTGTCAGAATTGGTCGCTAGCCACCCCCTCCCCGTTAGAATTGGATGCTAGGGCCCCAGTTAAATTGAATTCTATGGGACCCCTGATGGAATTACTTGCTAGGGCCCCCCGTGGAATTGGTTGCTAGGGGCTCCCGTTGGAATTGCTCGCAGGGCTCAACATCTTGAAGGTTTCCTACTTGGGAGGGCCCTAAAGGTTTTTTTTTCCTGGCCGTTGTAGGTTTTTCAAAGAATAAAAAAATATGATTTGGTGGGGCCCTGAAGGTTTTTTCCTGGCTCTTGCGGGTTGTTTAAGTAATTAATATAGCAGACACCTGCATCTCTTAGAAAACAAGCCCTATTACGTAAACCATCTGCATCTTGAAGAAAATTAAAAACATCTGGACCTAGTGGGGATCGCCGTTAAAGTTCTTTGTCATCTTAAATCTTTAAAAGATGAAAAAAGTAGCGACTATTGGATTCCTTAAACTCATTATGCTGTCTCTACTGGTTGGAATTTTCAGAACAGGTTGAGGAAGATGTTGAAATTAAAACTCTTGGTAAATGTTTAAGTGAATGTTGAACTAATCAAGAGAAACTGTGTGCATCCAAATTTGTCAAAATGATGTTTTTGCAATATCTCAGGAAATGCTAAGGAATCAAGTGGGAAATTTCTTGACATTTTGAGGGGGATGGTTGAATAATATTTGTCTCTATTCAAGGTTGTTGCATTGTGTGGTCAAAATTGCTTCAGCCCTATTGAAGCCCAAAGACTGCAGATTTTAATCCATTTATTTGAATTTTATTCTACTTACCCATCCATCCAAAGCTCTATAGTACAACTATTATCAGCATTTGTTGAAAATTTTTGTCCAAAATAGATATAGCATGACACTTGAAACTCTTGATTCTTAAGGAGATTAAATTGAAAAAAAAAAAACAAGTTTTTTTCAACTGAAAGTAAGAAGCAACATCAAAATTTAAAACCAAGAGAAATTATTACATAATTGAGCAGGTTTCCCCCTCCTCAACACCTTGCGCTTCACGCTAAAGTATTTTAGTACTTTTAAAAAAAAGCTTTTTATTATTCTAATTAAACGAACTTTGTGTTTCAAAAGTCGTTCTAAAAGAACTGGGACAAAATTCAAAGTCTAACGTAAAGAGCGAGGTGTTGAGAAGGGAGCAACCTCACTCATATCCGTAATGATTTCTATTCGTTTTAAGTTTAATGTTGCTTTTTGCTTTCAGTTGAGATTTTTTTTTAAATTTAATATCTGATTGTCTTTTAAATAATGCCAGGAAATCGGGCTCCACTAAAACGGAAAAATCCATCTTCCCCCGGATATATTCTCTAGATAATTCAATCCTGGTGAAAATTTACCCTGGACAATTACTCTTAACATCTTCACGCGCAAAATTGAGTCGGAAAAGAAAAAGCAAGACATATAAAGAATTTCGTATAGGAATTCTGGCAAATTCGCCCAGAGTAAAATTTCACCTGAAAAATTCACCCCCTAGAAACTTCCCTCCCATGGAAAAGTATCCCCGTGAAAAATCCCCCTGGTAGAACATTCTACTCCTTCCCACCTGAAAAATGTTTACATACTTCCCAATAATAGATACTATACGCAAACAATGGACAAATTTTATAAATTAAGGACCTTTCTCCAGTGGCTGGGGGGTGGGGGTAATGTTGTCCTTAAAGGTATATTTATACGGCTTTTCAACTATGCTGAACAAATAGGCTATCTCAAAATTTTAATTGAACGATTTTGAGGAAAAAAGGGGCATGGGAGGGAGCCTAATTGCCCTCCAATATTTTTTGTCACTTAAAAAAGGACACTAGAGCCTTTAATTTCCGTTTGAATGAGCCTCCTCACGATATTATAGGACCACTATGTCAATGCGATCACCCCTGAAGAAAAATAAAATAAATAGAAAATAGACACCACCCGTGATCTTTCTCCTGGCAAAAAACTCCAAATTTTTGCAGATATGCACTTGAAACTCTACAGCAGGGTACTCTGATACGTTGAATCTTATGACTTGATTTTCATTGAGATTCTTTGACTTTTAGGGGTTATTTTGTCCTTTTTTTTTTTCGATTTCAGGCAAATTTTCTCAGGCTCGTAGGTTTTGATAGGTAAGAGTAAACATAATGAAATTTATATATTTGGGATCAGCCTAATAAGCCAAATCTTTTGATATATCTGTTGGTACCCAAATTCCATTTTTTAGAGCTTTGGTGACTATTGAGTCCGGTCGCTCCTCACTTACAGTTTGAAAACCGAAGAAAGCCTTACAAATATTCCTCTACAAATATTTACCATTAAAAAAACTATGTCAATTAAAATAACAGAAAATAATTAAGAAATTTTTTTTTAAACGTCCAAAGAAAACTAAAGAGCTACATTAAACCTTGGAACACTACAAATAAAGTCAAATAGTAATTCAAACGGAAAACGAACATACAATCGTTATCAATAAGTAGATGAGACCTAAAATGACACTAATTGCAATAAATAACCAAGTCAAGCTTAAAACGAAGTAGGGCTAACGGCCACTATGCATTCTAAAAACCAGAACGCAATTTGCGCTTGTGATGTAATTTGCGCTTCTTATCAGTAAAGCCCAAATGACGTTCTCGTCTTTAAAAGACATGGGAGACGTTAGTTTAGTCCTGTTGGGGTAGGTTCTGTTCGTTTTAAGTTTGAATTAATTATTTATTGTAATCTCTCTTTTATTTATTTATTGACATATATTTATTTCTCATTTAGTCTCATTTATTTATTGACAGTGAATTAGGTTCATTTTACATTTGAATCACTATTTGACTTTGTTTCTGCCGCTCTTCTGTTAAATGTATGTCTTTACTTTTCTTTGATAAGCCTGTTTTGTGGATTTGTTTTTTTTTAAATTGTATCCCGAAAAGGCTTTAGATCCAATATCTAACTGTATCTACCATGTGCATGCCTAGTAATCGGGGTTGCATATCCTGTATTGCCCACTGGGGTCAACCCTAGCTGTAGATGAAATTGTTCTTGCATTGTAAAAATTGCCCCTTTGTGAAATATGTTTTGTGGTTAGGTCGCATTTTGCTCGCTGTAAATTTTTCAACGTTTTTTTTTTTTTTTTTTTTTTTTTTTTTTTTTTTTTTTCTTTCTTGTGTTTTGTCTCTTATCTTTCGTGCAATAAAAATGGTTTAGTCGAGTTCTGATAGTATTTGGATCTGTCGAAAGATTAATTGACTATTCTTATGCTGCATATAGTAAAGAATAAATTTCTTTGTCCTATCAAAAACGATAGTTCAGCTACTAAAGGAAAGAAAAGAAAATTGTGTTTTTGGAGAACTTCCTTTGGTGCATAAGAAACTTTTAAATCAAAAACTGTGTATAAGATTATATTCCCACAGTAACTAATGTTTTTTTTTTTCAATTATTTAGAACGAAGTTTGTTTGAGAACGGATCGTACAAGTCAGACTCAGCTTCGACAGTGCGACCAACAAGATGTGATGGAGAGCCAGGAGGACGCTTATGTAAAACTAAGTATAATACAACAGCACCTCTGTATGGCGTATCTTTGACTTCTGGACAACCGGTGACAATTGTACAAAAATTTCCTGACTTGCTTCAGCAGGTTATTTTCGAAGTATGCGAGTAAGTGACATCTTTTCTGTGTGTAGCTTTCAAGAAAAGATCATTTAAAACTACATAGAAAAAAAATCAACTAAATGACCAACTTGAGTGTTGAAACCTTCTGTTTCCCGAAAACCATGTTATATAACAAGGTTGACATTCAAAGTTTTTACAAAACTTTGGACAAAAATTTCCAGTTATGTTGTGAGTACCTTATTCTTGTTAATTTTTCTGAACAAAATGAATTTTGATTCGCCTATTCATTATTAGAGTTTACAGATGACACTAATCGTCCTTTGTACGCATACAGGAGTTGAGGGCAGTGGGACCGAGCCTGCTCTTGACACCTTGAGATATTTTCTACAAATCTTGGTTTTTTCATATATTTTACTCTTGTTTTTCTTTTATTCCCTCGCCCCTAAATAAAACAAATTTCTCTTTTAAAACAAATTTTTGTAAAAATGCCTCAAAAATGTGTTTTATTGTTCTATAAAATCCAAACAGATAATATTATATACCTAAACATCTGCTACATACCTAAGAGCATGAGAGGAATCTTACTACTCCTTAGAAAATCATACTTTTGAACTATAATTTTGAAACAAATGTTTTCAACATATTACGAGCAGAAATATTTTGATTGAAGCAAACATAAACAGGAGAAAGAGATACAGCAGTGTTGACATTTAGTTGACCGTGTTTAGAACTTTTTCTTCCTAAACTTCGATTGCTTGAAACTAGCTATATAAAAGAAGTTAAACAACAACAAAATTTTTGTTAACTGTGGAACCACTTACAATAAAGGCAACAACAAGACTCACAAGAATAGAACATCCTTTCAGCTTGACTGATCATGGAAATCAAATTTTTATTGGACATGATGTTCTTCAGAGCGTTACACTCCTCAAATGTGAAAACTAGCTCAATTTTCTACAAAAAAAATAAATAAATAAATGAATAAAAAAAAAATATTATGTAGAAGCGTTCAAAGCTAAAAGTATTTTGACAGTATTACGTGGATGTCTGTTAAGGTCACTTTTTAATTTTGAGTTTGGCTTCCTTAATATATTTGTTAGGCATTATATATATATCGTGATCTTTTTACGGTTTGATTTCTTTCTGGAGTGCAGATTTTTGGAAATAGTAGATCTTGGAGGACAGTAGTTGGCAACAAGTAAATAAATATGGACCTATAAAGGAATTCCATTCTTGTAGAAAACGAAATTAATTATTAGAAACACAAATAACACCGTAAGAAAACATACATTATGTGGGTTCCCAAGCTACCACATATTTTCTATAGTAAAGATGCAGCAGCAAAGGGTGCTTTGATGTGAATAACTTCACATCAATTAAGAACTAGAGTAATTATAAAGTATGCATGGTATATAGCAAGGTAGTCCACCTTGAAAAGTATTGTTTTTCACATGTCTTCATACATTTCGTCAGGTGTTCCTATGATGTTTGTACTTTAGCCAATCATCATTTTGTCTTTTAACCACAGTATAGAGATATAGCAGTAAGTTTGCCGCAGATAATTTCTGGCTCTTCATTCTCGGTGCGAACAAACAGCTCCTCCCACTTATTCTTGTATTAGCGCGTACAAATAGCTCCTCTCATTTGATCTGCCATCAGCGGTCCATTACCCTGGAACACGTATTTTGGCAGAAACTTTCTCAAAATGTCTTTGAAACCAACTTGAGACTTCGAAACCTACTTTTAACTCCTAAAAACATCTAATAATAACATTGCACTACTAATTACCGATTTTCATATATGTGTTGGAATAAATTAATTTAAAATTAGTTTCTTCAAAATTTAGTGTTCCAACGTTGAAGCCAAGTTTTCGCGTTCAAGAGAAGTCTGACTTGTCTGCTCGTGAAAAGATCTAATGTCGCTTATGTTTATACGTTCTCTGGAGCACTCGCACCTCGGTCCAGGTTTTTATAATGGGTGAGATAGGGAAAGATCATACAGCCTATAATTTATATACTGTGCTTTTAACATAAATCCAGTCAAAAACATTTCTTTTGAAGATTGATAGATGATAGCCAGTCTACTTATGATTCATGATGCTCTCTTTTTTTTATTTAAAAAAAAAGGTTTTTTTTTTTTAACTGAAAGTAAGGAGCGACATTAAAACTTAAAACGAACAGAAATTATTCCGTATATAAAAGGCTGTTCCCTGCTCAACGCCCCGCTCTTTATGCTAAAGTTTGACTCTTTCTCACAACTCTGCTTTGTAAAACATAAAAAATTCAACGTAAAGAGTGGGGCGTTGAGCAGGGGACAACCCCTTTCATATACGGAATATTTTCTGTTCGTTTTTAAGTTTTAATGTCGCTCCTTATTTTCAGTTTAAAAAAATCTTTGGCAATCTGTCATCCTTCATCCGCACAACGTGCCCTAGGCACCTCAACCTTTCTTTTATTATAGCCCTAGATAGCGGTATTGAACCACAATTTTTTTGTATAGCCTACTGTTTGAAATACGGTCAGTCAGC
Organism: Artemia sinica; assembly: GCA_027921565.1. Lineage (NCBI taxonomy): Eukaryota > Metazoa > Arthropoda > Branchiopoda > Anostraca > Artemiidae > Artemia > Artemia sinica. Next base: position 32,329,121 of record CM051257.1, read on the forward strand.
CGGGTACCCAGAACAATCCTTAAGCAATTTCTCTGGAAAACATCTAGCAAACCTTCATCCTCTTTTCGGAGTGTCCATGCTTCAGAGCCATATTTGACCACTGTCATCACTATAGCTTCTAATACTCTAATCTTGGTTTGCAGACTTATCTTCCTATTCTTCCAAACTTTTTTTAACTGTGAAAAAACACCCTGAGTCTTAGTTGAAAGAAAACTTGTTTTTATTTGTATTTAATAACAACCACAAGCCGAAAACGTACACTATCCTTGTTTTATTATCACATGAAAAGCATAGTTGTGAAGCTTCTTACGGTAAAATTAAATTTAAAAAAAACAAGTTTTTTAAACTGAAAGTAAGGAGCGACATTAAAACTTAAAACGAACAGAAATTATTCCGTATATGAAAGGGGCTGTCCCCTCCTCAACGCCTCGCTCTTTACGCTAAAGTTTTTTTATCGTTTTAATAAATAAAGTTGTGAGACAGAGTCAAACTTTAGCGTAAAGAGCGAGGCGTTGAGGAGGGGAAAGCCCCTTTCATATACGGAATAATTTCTGTTCGTTTTAAGTTTTAATGTCGCTCCTTACTTTCAGTTTAAAAAACTTGTTTTTTTTATTTAATTTCTGATCGTTTTTTTAGTTAATGCAGCTTTTATTTTGGCTAACCGTCATTGAATAAGTAAACAAAATTTGCATAAAAAATTTTACTTTTCTTTTGCTAAATGGATGTCTTTACAAATTAACTTACATAACTAACTTCTATATTCGTATATTTTTTTCTTTGGCAAAAAATACAAAGTTGCAGATTTTTGCAGATATGAGCTTGAAACCTATGTAATATGGTTTTCTGATACGCTGAATCTGACGGTGTGATTTTCATTAAAATTCTTTCACTTTTAGGGGATGTTTCCCCCCCCCCTCTTTAAAAAATCGGGTAAATTTTCTCAGGCTCGTAGCCTTTGATGAGTAATACTAAACTTAATAAAATTTATATATTTAGAATGAGCATTATAAACACATTCTTTTGATACATTTATTGACATCAAAATTTTTTAAAGTTTTTAAAAGTTTCGATTACTATTGAGCCGTATCGCTTGTTTTTTTATTGTTTTTTTTATTACGATTAAGTATATGAGGGGGTTCTCCCCTTAGTCAATACCACGCTCTTTACGTTAAAAGTTAAAAAAAATTTTGATTCACAAACCCCTGAATCACAAAGGCCGTTTAATTAGAATAGATAGCTCTTTTGAATGCACTAAAAAAAACTGTAGCGTAAAGAGCGAGGTATTGACTTGGGGGAGAACCCCCTCACATACGTTACAAATTCTGTTCGTTTTAAGTTCTAATGTTGCTTCTTACTTTCAGTCGAAAAAACTAGTTTTTTTTTTATTTAATTTCTGATCGTTTTTTAAATAATGCTTGGAAATCCGGCGCCCCCTTCATAGAAATGTCCCTTACCCCAAAGAAACATCCTCCACGGAAATATTCTCCAGAGTAACCCCCTCCTCTAGTCCCCTCCCCCCTCCAGAAAAAAAATCCTTCCTGAAAATGTCTGTATACTTCCCAATAACCAATAAATAATGCTGGCAAGTCCGGCGCCCCCTTCATGGCAATTTCCCTTCCCCCATGAAAAATTCCTTCATGGACAGATCCTCCAACATAACCCCCGACCCACCCTTCTCTCCCACTACCAGAAAAAAAAACCCTCCTGAAAACTTCTGTATACTTCCCAATAACCAATAGTATATGTTAACATTGGGTAAAGTTCATAACTTTTAGCCCTCCCCCTGGGGACTTCGGGGATTAAGTCATCCTAAAAGACATTTATCATATTTTTGACCATGCTGAACAAAATGGCAATCTCAAAATTTTGATCGGGTGACTTTGGGAAAAAAATAAGCGTGGGAGGGGGCCTAGTTGCCCTCCATTTTTTTGTCACTTAAAAAGGGCACTAGAACTTTTAATTTCTGTTCCAATGAGCCCTCCCACGATATTCTAGGACCACTGGGTCGATACGATCACCCCTGGGGGAAAAAAAAAACAAACAAAAAAACAAATAAACACGCATCCGTGATCTTTCTTCTGGCAAAAATAAAAAATTCCACATTTTTGTAGATAGGAGCTTGAAACCTCTACAGTAGGGTTCTCTGATAAGCTGAATATGATGGTGTAATTTTCATTAAGGTTCTATAACTTTTAGGGGGTCTTTCTCCCTTTTGTTGAAAATCAGCCAAATTTTCTCAGGCGCGTAACTTTTGATGGGTAGCACTAAACTTGATGAAAGTTATATATTTGAAATCAGCATTAAAATCTGATTCTTTTGATGTATCTATTGGTATCAAAAACCCGTTTTCTAGAGTTTCGGTTACCATTGAGCCGGGTCGCTCCTTACTTACAGTTCGTTACCACGAACTGTTTGATTAAATGATAAGATCGGCCGGAGAATAACACAAATAAATTATTACTTATATCGGCCTTTAAGTTTTTCGCTCTTTACTTATAGCGTAAAGAGCGAGGTATTGACGAGGGGATGGAACTCCTCATATAGGTAATATGCAGGATTTGCCCCCTCGTCAATACCTCACTCTTTATGCTAAAAGTTCAATTTTGTTCCAATTCTTTAATAATGACCTCTGAATCACAAGGCCTTTTAATTAGAATAAATAGCTTTTTTGAAATTATAAAAATACACTTTAGCGTAAAGAGCAAGGTATTGAGAAGGGAACGAACCCCTCACATACGTAACAATTTCCGTTCGTTTTAAGTTTTAATGTTCTCGTTGCTTTCAGTTGAAAAACTTGTTTTTATCTAATTTCTGATTGTTTTTTAAATAATGCTGGGAAACCAAGCATCCCCTTCATGGAAATTCTCTTCCCCGTGACAAATTCTTCAATGGAAAGATCCACCCACATAACCCAATCCAACCAACCCCCCCCCCCCCCAGAAAAAATCTTCCCCTGAAAATGTCTGTATACTTACCAATAACCAATACTAGGCTATATATAAACAGTGGGCAAAGTTCATAACTTGCAGCCCTTCCCCTGGGGACTGTGGGGGATCAAGTCATCTTCACAGACATAGTTACTCCATGTTTCAACTATGCTGAACAAAATGGCTATCTCAAAACTTTGATCCGGTGAATTTGGGAAAAAATGAGCGTGGGGAGGGGCCTAGTTGCCCTCCAATTTTTTCGGTCACTTAAAAAGAGCACTAGAACTTTTAATTTCTATTCGAATGAGCCCTCTCGCAAAATTCTAGGATCACTGGGTCGATAAGATGACCCCTGAGAAAAAAAAAAAACAACAAAAAACAAATAAACACGCATCCGCGATCTTTCTTCTGGAAAAAAAAACACAAAATTCCACATTTTTGCAGGTAGGACCTTGCAACCTCTACAGTAGGGTTATCTGATATGCTGAATCTGATGGTGTGATTTTACTTAGGATTCTATGAATTTTAGGGGTTTTTCCCCTTTTTTCAAAAATAGGGCAAATTTTCTCAGGCTCGTAACTTTAGATGGGCTGGACTAAACTTATTGAAACTTAAACTAAATCAGCATAAAAATCCTCTTCTTTTGATGATTTATATCAAAATTCCATTTTTAAAGTTTCAGTTACTATTGAGCCGAGTCGCTCCTTACTTACAGTTCGTTACCACGAACTGTTTGATGAATGAATAATGCAAATGTGAATCACAAATATCAATGTAAAACGAAGCCGGCTGATAAGACCGATTAGCATGAAAACTATCGTGAATGGTTACTGAAAAAGAAAACATTATTATAAATACATTATTATGAATAATAAATATAAATATATTTATAGTCGAAAAATATACAGATTCACGGCTTATTTAAAAGCTGTAAAGGTAATCTTTGGGATTTGGTGCTAGCAACTGCTAGCCGAGAATGTTTTTCACTAGTCACTGCCCTATAGCCAAAAGGCCATAAGTATAATGGAACTATATATATTATATTGAAAAACAAACACCTGAAAACTTGATGTTTCTATCGGATAACCTAACTATATCAGTTTCAACAAATTGCTAGTGTTCATCTGGAAACAGGGTCGTATCCAGGATTTTTTTCGGAAGGGGGGCTTACAAAAGGATTTTTTTTTTTTCGGGGTTAAAAAATAAACTTTAAAAAACGCATTAAAAATCTGTTTATATTCATTTTTTTGTTACGTTTTCACGAGTCGGAAAAACATTTCGGGAGGGGGGGGGGTCAAACCTCATAATCCCCCTGGATACGGCCTTGTCTGGAAATATACTGATCTATGCTGTAAATACATATAAATTGTGATAAGCCTTTCGGTTGCGATTTCTGGCACGCTTGAACACATGTATGTACTTTCAACTTTTTCACCTTCACCTTTTGACAGTTGCAGACAGTTTGATTCGATAACAATTGTCAAAAATCAAGGATATTAAGCTTGAAACTAATCCATATGGAGACCATATTTATCATTTTGCAAACCAAAATTGACTAGTTGCAGGTAGAAATGCATTGTATGTAAAAATAGATCAAAAATAATGACATGCCTTTAATTGTCTGCTGATTTAAATTTCATTTTTTATTTTTAGGTCGAAGGAGTGTGATATTCTCAGAGGAGACTGTGTCCAAACATACGTGCCTTATTTATTTCTTGTCATACCTCTCGGACCTGTGACACTCACAGGTCAAGACTATGTCCTTGTAGAATCAGGCTGTGTTTGCAAGCCGAAATTTGGTTCGAAATCGAATGAGCCCAACATAGCTGATGCGTTGCCTGGATTTGTATGATTACAGCATCATGGTATCATAAGAATCAGTGAAATGTGGACACAAGCATCAGCGCATTAGTGAAATGACATAGTGGTTTTGTTTTAAATTGACGGATTTTCTTAATGAAAAAAAGTGAATGAGGACCATGTATTGACTCATAAGTGCCACTAATATACATATATGACGACGAAAGAGAAATTTTATTTTCACCAAACTGCTATTTATTTATATTTCTTAAATTATTAATATTTAAGTGTTGATTCTTTCCTTATAATTTGCTATAGCAGGGGTCTCCAGTTAAGCCTTGTTAAAGGGCCAAATTTTTTTTCTTAACTTAGAAAGCAACATTAATAATTACCTATTTTATACAAGTGGCACTTCATATGACATACGTTTAACTTAAATGAGATTACATTAAAATAGGTAAAATATTGCCGTAATTCATAGATCTAGACACATTAGCGTTTTATTGTTTTAAGAAATAGAGTTATGAGAAAGAGTCAAACTTTAGCGTAAAGAGCGATGCGTTGAGAAGGGGACAGCCCCTGTCATATACGGAATAATATCTGTTCGTTTTAAGTTTTAATGTCGTTCATTACTTTCAGTTAAAAAAAACTTTTTTTTTTATTTAATTTCTGAACGTTTTAAATTAATGCAGGTTTTGATTTTGGCTGACTGTACATGAATAATTAAAACGAAGTTTGCATATTAATTTTACTTTTTTTCGGCTAAACGGCTTTCTCGAACTTTGACCTGACGTAACTTTCTCAAAAGTTGTTTAACTTTATTTACGAACATTTTAACTTGTAATAAATATACGTAACTTACGAATTAACTTACGTAACGCACTTCTATATTCATATATTTTTATTACGTATATAGGGGGTTCACCCCCCTCCCCTAGTCAATACCTGGCTCTGTACGCTAAAGTTCAATTTTTTTTTCCAATTCTTTAAGAATGACCCCTTAATCGCAAATGCCGTTAGTTAGAATAAATAGCTCTTTTGAAAGTACTAAAATAAATTAGCGTAAAGAGCGAGGTATTGAAGAGGGGGGGCGAACCAAATCATATACGTAATAGTTTCTGTTCGTTCTAAGTTTTGATGTTGAAAAGTTTTCAGTTGAAAAGTTTTTTCAGTTGAAAACTTTCCGATCGTTTTTTAAATAATGCTGGGAAATCAGGCGCCCCCTTCATAGCAGTGTCCCCTCCTTCATGTAAACTTTCTCCATGAAAAGATCCTCCCACGTAATCCCCGAACCATCCTCTCTCCCCCACACCACCAGAAAAAATCCCCCCTGAAAACGTCTGTATACTTCCCAATAACCAATACTATATGTAAACATTGGGCGAAGGTCATAACTTGCAACCCTTGCCCCGGGACTGTGGGGGATTAAGTCATCCTCAAAGACAGAGTTATTATATTTTATCGACCGTGTTGAACAAAATCGCTATCTCAAAATTTTGATCCGGTGACTTTGGGGAAAAATGAGCGTGGGAGGGGCCTAGTTACCCTCCATTTTTTTTGGTCACTTAAAAAAGGCACTAGAACTTTTCATTTCCGTTCGAATGAGCACTCTCACGATGTTCTAGGACCACTGGGTCGATACGATCACCCCTTGAAAAAAACACGCATCCGTGATCTTTCTTCTGGCAAAAATACAAAATTCCAAATTTTGCATATAGGAGCCTGAAACCTCTACATTAGGGTTCTCTGATACGCTGAATCTGATGGTGTGATTTTCATTAAGGTTCTATGACTTTTAAGGGGTGTTTCCCTTTTTTTCGAAAATAAGGTAAATTTTCTCGGGCGCGTAACTTTTGATGGGTAAAAATAAACTTGATGAAACTTATATATTTGAAATCAGCATAAAAATCAAATTCTTTTGATGTATCTATTGGTACCAAAATTCCTTTTTTATAGTTTCGGCTACTATTGAGCCGGTTCGCTCCTTACTTACAGTTCGTTACCACAAGCTGTTCGATCCCAAATATTGAAAGATTAGACGTTGTCTTTGGAAAATTAAGAGTAAGAAAAGAGGCTTAACATGAAAAAATTAAACCCTGCGGCAGAAATAGAATGGAAACACACATGAAATTTAGCTTTAGACAAAAGAGCACGACGGAAGTAAATTTTTATTCTCGTTACATAGAGACTTTTATGTGTAAAAGCAACATTTATATAGGAAAACTAGGCATCAAAAAGTGGTTCCCATGATTAGCATATATCCTTCCCTGACTGAAACACATCCTCATGCCACAATGACTATACATGTCGGCAAAGACATCCACTAGGCCATCTTCAGCGCTCTAAAATGGAAGTAAAAAGGTATAAAAAAAAGTAACTAACCTGCTGAAGCAAACTCAATTGAACCATAAAAGTGACTCAATAAAAAACAACCCAAACGAAAAAAAAAGACTATTAAAAATTAGATTAAGTAGAATTCTTTCCAAGGTGATAACTACAACCCATCTACTGACCTGATTTGTGTCAAGTTGGCCTGTTGGTCTGGTTTTAAAACAAGAAGAAATGTAAGCTGAGTCTTTTTGTATTAAATTATGATAAAAGGGGCTTATAAAATGTCCCATATCTTCGTTTAAAGCATATGTATATTTTTTTCACTTGCAATTGCCTCCCTCAAGGATTTTTGTTAATCCTTTCTGTGGCTACTATAGTTGCTTCGTCCAAAAATAATCTTGGTATTCAAAAGTGTGGAGGGATAAAGCAGATTCAAAGTCATCATTTTTACTTTTAGGCTTTTGAGATTTGTCGATTGAAATTTTGTGTCCATGAAACCTATCTCCTATTATTTGGTTCTGCAATGTAAAATTTCCCACAATTATCTAGTAAATTTGGTTCTGCCAATGTAAAATTTCCCACAGGAACACACGACTCTATATTCGCCACTACCAAGAAGAGCATAAGTTTTAGCTTTTTCAAAAAAAAAAAACTATCCCATCTTTAGTTCATTTTTGACGGAGACGAAATTATCATTTCTGTAAAGGTTCCAAGTTTAATACTGAGCCGAGGGATGTTTGGTAATTTTGTAATTTTTTTTTTTTTTTTATGGTGTTATCCAACGAATGGTGGATGGGTTCTTTATTTTTTTACCTTTTAAAAAGAAATTCTAAAATCAAGTTTCTCAATAATCTTGATGTTGTAACCATTACAGATTAAAATGGCTTTGATTTATGTTAATACAGAGACAGTATGACTGTCTGAACAGAATTGGTTCCCTGATATAACTATTTCCTCGAAAGCAACAACAGCATTGGTCGTCTAGCAGACCCAATTCCTATCTGAATTAAATATATTATATATATATATATATATATATATATATATATATATATATATATATATATATATATATATATATATATATATATATATATATATATATATATATATATATATCTATATATATATATATATATATATATATATATAATATATATATATATATATAATATATATGGTAAATCTATCATATTTCTTTGGTATAGACCTGTTTCTGCCCACTTTAGTCTGGCTTTGAGTCTGCGGCTATTCATCACTTTAACTGGAAACATATCAAGAGAGTATGCAAAATAGCTATTCCTGTATTCGACAGATTTAGTATATTTTTACACTAATTCTACTTATTTATTATTGTACAGAGGCTTGTCCAAAAATGATAAATTTTAACTGCATTATTAATCAAAGAGCCGTAATTCCTGCTGCGAATGTGCATAAAGATATGTTTGACTGCTGAGTAAAAGACATTTTAAAGTCCAATACAGTTCTTAACCCATTTTTTCCTCTCTAGGCCAAATTTGAAAAATTAGACATGTACGGTTTCAGCAATAAATGACATAAATGCTTGTTCTGTTTTTAGTACATCCCACTTGCTTCTGCCTTGTGTTGTGTTTCCCCTGTTGCGTTGTGTACATCAGGGACGTACGCAGGGGGGGGGGCCTCCGGCCCGCCCCCCCCCCCCCCCTGAAGTCTCACGATTTTTTTCAGTTTCCCATAATTTTCTGATTTTTCTCACAGAATAATGGGTTAGAAGGATTTGGACCCCCCCCCCCCCCCCCCCCCCGAAACAAATTCCTGCGTATGTGCCTGGTGTACATCCCACTTGCTTGCTTGTGTTTGTATAGATGTCCTTGGTGTTTTAGATGATATACTTAGCATTTTTTAACGGTATTTTCCGTTCTCGATAAAAAAAACTCACACCCAATGCAATAAAATACTATATTCATCCAGATTAGCCGATAACCTTTAGTTAGCTCTTAGGCTTTAACTTTTTGAGTCTTAGGTAAACAAGACAGAAAAATGAACTTTGATTGTTTGAAATAGTTGAGTGGTAAATTACATGAGCATATATATCATATAAATAGGAAAAAAAAAAACGAAAACAAATTTTACTGAAAAAGACCTCCATATGCAGTTCTTTGCAGTACAGGCAGGGTTGCCACCTGTAGCACGAAAGTACTACACATGCTCAGGGTTGCAACGTTTAGCACAAAAGTACTATTTTAGAACAATTATAAGCCAACTAGAAGTAAAATTTCAGGAATCTAGCCCCCAATATGCAGAACATGGGCATAGGGATCATCTTGTCTAGAGGGGGGGGGGGGGGCTGAAATTATATAGGCAGTTTACAAAACCTCACATCCATACCAAGTTCAATCTTATCTTTTGAAATCTCTATTCATCAATAATCACTAAAAATCACAAATAATTGATTAGTTTTAACATTAATCTTCTTGGATTACTATACTCTTATTATCTTCTTCCAATACTATAATATAAAAAACCCAATATCCCACTTCCGGTTTCCAGAAAACATACAGATCATAAAAGCAATTTGACATAAATCACATTACGGTTAGAAAACAGCTTCTTGTTCTAAGAATTCAATTCAAAGTTAAAGTTGGGTGATAGGTGATATTTAAAATCAAAACTGATATATCTATGTATAAGACCAAAAGCAATACCGAAAACGATATTTGGAAATTTCTGTTGGTTTCTTACTTTTCCAACCATCTACCTGTAAACATCCAACAAGATAATTCCAACATACAAAAAGTTCTAGTTAATGTATAGTGTAGATTGGTAGTTGTAGGGGGGGGGGGGGGGGAGGATGCTTTTCAACCATCTACCAGTGAACATCTGACAGGAAAATTCCAAGATACAAAAAGTTCACTCTAATATATAGTGTACATTTGAAGTTCTAGGGAGGGGAGAGAGAAGCCGCCCCCTTCCCTACGCCCATGATGCACAAGACATGTTTTAATTATTGCAGCATTTTGCCGTCTACTATTTGAATGATTCTATCTGGACTGTGCATTTGCATGTCATTCTATTTGAAATTTCAACCTGTCTAGCCTTTCTAGAATCATTAAAAAAATCATGTGCAAATATTTACATAACTAATAACTCAATCTTCAGTTTACTGCCATCTATGAATTTAAATCTAGTAGTATAGATAGCAGAATATGTGTCACTTATATTCGTCTGATTTCGAGACATTAAAAGGCAATTATATTTTCAAACAGTTTAGCTGCTTCAAAGTTTGACACTAAGCATTATAGTCTCTGAAATGCTGTGTTGTTTTAGTATTTTACTCGCAAAGAAATGCTCAGGAACATTCAAAGAAGCCAAAACAATTAGTTTCTTTTAGGGATAATTGTTGAATTTCATTCCTTGCCATCTATAGTATAGCTGCTCCATTTCGTTGTATTATTGTGCAAAGAAAATGAGAAGACTGATTTTGCTGGGATACTTGCTTTTTAAGGGAATACATGAATTGCGTCAGAAAAAGATACCATGATAATAAATCTTTAATAATTTGAAGTTACTTGGCTTTTTAAAATACAAGTGAATAGAGGCTTTACTCTAGATTAAATAAAAAAAAAACAAGTTTTTTTTAACTGAAAGTAAGGAACGACGTTAAAACTTAAAACGAACAGAAATTATTCTGTATAGGAAAGGGGCTGCCCCCTCCTCAACACCTCGCCTTTTACGATAAAGTTTTTCATTATTTAAAAAAAATAGAGTTGTGAGAAAGTCAAATGACTGTAAAAGAGTAAAAGCAATCTAAAAAGAACAGAAATTAAAATGAATAATAAGGTCAAATTTGAACATAGATATTATTATGGTTGAATAAGTGAAAGATCAAATGGATAAAGATTAAAGTGAAGCATAAACTCAAGCTCGAATTTACCCGAAATCAGCACAAATAAGGGTCGTCGTACCAGCTCCTTAAGCACTAGAAAGGTTAGATTGTCATTTATCTTTAAATGAAAATGTTTTCTTAAGCAGTGCTTTACATCTTTTATAACATCAGAAACAAAGCACAAAAAAAAATAGAAAGAAAAAATAAACCGCCTAATTAAGTTTTACAAATATGAGCTAAAACCAAAACTGAGGGATACCAGCCCTTAAACCCTTAAAGGGCTTGAGTCTTACTAAGCCTTTTTCTGAAAACAATATTCATTTCGAAGAGTGTTTTTTTTTTAATTGTGATTACTTCAACAAAAGAAGAGGAAAATCACGATACTAATTGAGCTTACAGAATAGAATTTTGTTTTGATAGAATTTGTTTATTTACAGTTTAATTAAATAGATGATTTTAAAAAGATCCTTTTGGTAACATTTTCTGTTTTGATATCATTTCATTCCAAAAAGTATAGAATTCTTATACCTGGAACTGTTCTAATCATATCGTTCCCATAGCCACAACTTTTCTACCTTTAGCCTGTTCAGAGAAAAAGGCTGCCTTTACACTTGTATCCAACACCATATACCATATTGGGCTAGAGGAGGGCTTACCAGGCACTAGAGTGGCGGTAGATTGGCCTGAAAATAGTTTCCGACTCAATCGGTTTCATGAACTAAAACCATCAATTTTTGATCTAATGATCCCCTCCTCAAGTTTCTCCAATCATTCGTTTTATGCAATAACCAACAGGATAAAAAATAATATTAAGAAGCACCAGGAATTGCTCTTTACTAAGTCTAAGCTATAGCAATGATTATGATTAAATGTTCAAATTTTAGCGTTACAAAACGTCAAATAGTCCTCTGGAATTCTTTAAAATAAATAGACCCCCACTAGTTCCTTTAAGATTTAAGCAATCTTGGGACTTTGGATTGTAACTAATCCTACAAGTCAGTTGTACTGAAGTGCCATTTATTGCCCTTAGATAATAACTTAGGACAGTGTAGAAATAAATGAAAATCATACGCTGAATCTGATCAACGTGTAAGTAAAAAAAATCGTTCGCCAATTAGTTTTTTTCTAAAGAGTTAGACTTCCTGTCTTGCACGTTATAGCAAGCAACATGAAACGTTTCAAAGCTCAGATACTTGTGAATGTTACAATTCCCTTAAACCTACCAATAAAGGAAAATCACCCAGTAAAAGGAGAACCTGTGTTCGGACAATCGCCCAAAAAATGAGTGAATAACACAAAGACAAACTATTGTTGACGTCTTACGCCAGTTATGACCAAATAAACGACTCTTGAGATTTCAAAATGCTAAAGTAAACTTATAATAAAGGTGGCTTAGGTCAACAACAAGGCATTAAAATTGAAGCTGACAAAAAAAGGGAAGGGGATCAAAAGAATATACAGGCATAACTCAGCGCTATTGAGAATGCAGGGTATTAAAAAGTAACAGCGTATTTTTGTAAAATTGGTAACTTGAATAGGTGTTCACCATCCTTGGAGTGATTAATTAATACTGGCAAATACAGGGGGGGGGGGGGTTTAAGCCCCCAATATTTTTCTTGTGCCCTGTTTTCCAGTTTTTTTTTTTCTTTTTTTCACTCTTTTTTTAGAATCAATTTATCAGTTTGGTCAATTAGTGGCACCTTTGTCACATTGGGCCCCCAAGGTTTTCTGATTGGTACCCTTGTCACATGCCCCCCCCCCAAGATTTTTCTCTAGATCCGTCCCTGTTACTTAAAGCATTTTTTGTACGACACTACATTCTAATCATCAGTGCGCCCAGGGAATCTTCAAAATGTTGAATTGCAACTCCAGATTATGTCATACATTTGGGTTACATTTTGGCATGATGGGTTTCTTTTGCTTATATAAAATAACTAGCATATTTTTTTTTAACTTGTTTTCTAATGGAATAAAAATTAGAAAATGATGTTTTATTTCTTGACAATCTACAAACACAAAATGGACTGGGCTTTTCTTATCATAGATTTCAAATTTATCTAAGTTATAAATGCATAAATGAAAAATAGTAGGTTGAGAAAAACGAGGTAAAAAACATGTAAAGCTCAAGTCGTTTTGTGTCCCTTGTTTTCACTTATATTTATAAATTCTTGAAAAAAAACATCTGCTTTTTAGTTAACGAATTAGGAATTATATTTATTTTTGTCAAGTTCTCAGTGCTCTTTAAGACTAAAACTGTTTTGTCTAAAATTTGAACACACGTTCCTACAGCCACAAGCAAGTGTTGATACTGCTGTTCTACCAATTCTTGATTATTAGTGTTTCTTTTATGACTTTTGTTTCCCCAATCGTCTGTTCAATGTTGTTTTATATATACAAGGGGAAGTATACAAGAGGGATGATTTTTGATGTTGTATTATTTGCACAAATAAATGAAATACAAATTGCTATTATAATTTTCTACTCTAATAAAAAGCAATTATAGTAATATATAGTTTTTTACTTATGGTTCATTACCAGCCTGATGTTTCATGTAAATCTAGTAGCAGACCACCTTTAGCAATGCGTTTTGAACTTTTTCTACTTGTCTCAAAGTTTTCAACTTTCAGAGGTCTTAAATTTCAGTCAGTGGGTGATTTTTGACAAATGTTAAGGGGGATGGAAAGGGGTAATACAAGATGAGAAGGTTTTGACACTGTGTTATTGCAGTGTGCTTGGAAATAGGCCACATATAATGATATAATTTGGAAGTAATTGAACATTTGGAGTGGTAAAAAAAATGTATCTCAAATCTATAAAAATTATGTGACAAAGTGCATAAAAACGGATTAATATTTCTTACTCCCCCACGTTCTTTTTTTTCAAATTAGGTGCTCGCTGTAACCAAAACAGTATAGCTCTGTATGGAAGTCTTTCATTAAAAACGTAATTGTTGGAGGTTGGTGCATATGCCCCTTCGATTTTCTTGCCAACCAATTATTTTTAAAATATCTTTTATGAGGTATTTTCGTTGAAAAATGTCTTTTTGGTATGTTCTTTGGAAAAAGGAAAAAGAACGTTTGCCCCCCCCCCCATCCCCGCTATATTCTAAAAAATTTCCTCCCAAAAGTTTTCATTAGTTGACACCACTACATTTTTTACTCAAATCGTCTGATATAATTTGTTTGTTTAATAACTAAAGTTTAGTTTAATAAACTAAGCCATTGCGATATTGTATTCAGTGTATTTTTGTAAAATTGGTAACTTGAATAGGTGTTCACCATCCTTGGAGTGATTAATTAATACTGGCGAATACAGGGGGGGGGGGGGGGGGCCTAGACCAAAAAAGTTGGTGAGTTGAGGAAACGAGTTACAATGAAAATAAGACTTCCTTGATTAAAACTTTGTAAACGCCAGAATGAGCTCAGAAAACGTAATTTTTTTTCTAAATTCCAGAGGCTTTTAAAATTTGACAGGAGACCTTTTCCAAAAAAAAAATGGACGGAATCACAATTTATTCTCATGGTGGATCAATCATGCAGGATTGATTAGTTCATATCTTTTCCCCCATGAAGGAGGCGAAAAATAAGAAGTGTCTGATATCAATATAATTACCGAGTTAGATTTGGGATAACCTATCTGCAACATCACTAGTTGCATACCATGATGACCGTTGAAATCTGAGCAAGAGAATCTGTCGGCTTGTAATATTAAACACCTCATTCAATTTTTTACCGGCCCGAAATAAAATAACAGATACCCCCTTCACTTATCATTAACAACTTTTATGGGATGGGGGTTATATTCATGAAAGATACTTGCATCTGTTATACGAAGAAGATGTCGTTATTTCAACCTTGTTTATTTAAAAGGGACTCGAGAGATACGCTTTATCAGAAATTTCCGTATTACACTGATTGACAATTCGAGAACTGTCAATATCAATATCTTTCCTAATGTCTTGAATACTTGTAAACGGTATAACATGTTTATGTGTATATTCGAGTTGCATTATATGTGTGCTAACATATTTCTTTTCTTCGCTTTTTTCCTTTCTTCTCTTTCCTCTCTTTTTATCGGATTTGATATTTTTAATTTATCTTTCTGTATTTAAGAGTATTTTTCTGTGTTTAAGAGTCCTTTTTTTGTTAAAAATAAATGAGACCAGGAGCTCCGAGTAAAGAAGGCAAGGGGCCAGTGACCCGAAAGGTTATCCACTTTCAAAATAGTGTAGATCCGAGGGCGGTGACAAGCGTGACAAAATTGAAATATGCATGGTGTAAGTTATATCGAGCCCGATCTTGACCAAACAATGTCTTCTTGTTCTAGTCCAGATTGGTCTTTAAGTATGAATATTAACTCCTAGTTCTTACACAAGAGCAGTGTGACTAAAATTTCAAAATATTATTAGAAGATTAAAAGATTATTGCACTTATTCGAGAAGGAACTTGCAATTACCAGTTGGCTATGCACGTCATACTTTAAATACTTTCAGTAAAGCATTATTAAGTTTTTTTAGCGCAGCGGTTTGGAAGCTGAGGGGCAGCAATTTATTCTCACGAACCAAAGAAAATAAATTTCATTGTTCAGGATTATCTTTGTTTCCTGTTTCGTTTTAATGTTGCTCTTTACGCTCGTTCGAAGAACATTGTATATATTTAATTCCTGTTTCGTTTTAATGTTGCTCTTTACGCTCGTTCGAAGAATATTGCATATATTTAATTGTTAGAAAAGCTAATTAACTAGAATTAATACTATTACTTAATTAGCTGATCAATTAATAACCATAATATACAAGTCTAATCTTGGTTAAACAGAACATTTATTTATTGATAAATGGTGTAAGAAGAAGAAAATTACTAAAGAAAGTTTTGAAATTTTTTGGCGCAACGGGTTGAGGGTTGGTAATTTACTCTCATGAACCAAAGAAAATAAACCTCATGTTGCAGGATAATTTACGCTCCTGTTTGGTATTAATGTTGTTCTTTACGCTTGTTTGAAGAATATTGTATATATTTAATTGTTAGTAAAGCTAATTAACTAGAATTACTACTATTCTTTTAACTAGCTGACTCATTAATAACCATGATATACAAGTCTTATATTGCTTAAACAGAACATTTATTTATTGATAAATGGTGCAAGAAGGAGAAAAGTACTGAAGAAAGCTTTCAAAATTGGATGAATTTGGTTTTGACTAGTGCACGAAATAACATATATAGAATTAGTTCAAATAATTCTAAGAAAAATTCAATATTTTACAACGCTAATATAAAACAATCGATAGCTTATATACAGAATGAATTTGTAATTGTACCAGTTAATAAAGCTAGTAATAATTTCGTCATAATTTGTCGGAAACTTTATTGTGATATTTTTTCAAAAGAGTTACGTACAATCAATACATACGAAAAGATAGTTAATTAAAAATATAGAAGAAAGAATTTTGAAAAAAACTCAATTTTTATCAAATATGGGATTTTTGAAAATTGTCACTTTTCATAAAAAAGCCCGATGGACGAATTTCTTTAAAAGTACTATTAGTTCAAATGTTGTAGCTTGGACTTGACATATGATTTACTGAAATTTGTTTTGTTCAATACTTTTATAAGATTTAATGGTAATTTATATAAACAAATTATTGGCATTCCTATGGGTGGGAATGCTAGTCCATTTATAGCGGACTTGTTTTTAAGTCAGTTAGAAAATGAATATAGAATAAATAAAAATAGCGCAAGTAATGTAAAATATTACTTTTTAAATAATAAAATATCTGGATGATCTCTTAGCAATAAAGTGCGCGGAGATCTGGAGATTTCGAAAAAAATATTTATTCACTAGAGTTAATTCTGGAGCTAGCTATGGGAAAGGACACTCTGACCATTTCTTAGGTTTAAATGTTAATATTTCAGATAATAATGGATTATCTTTTTAAAATATACAATAAAACTGATGATTTTGATTTTGAAGTAATTAATTTCCTATTCCTCGAAAGTAATATACATTCAAATATCACTTATTCAGCTTTTTATTCTCAACCATTTAGGTATGCAAGGATTTGCAGTAATTACACAGATTTTAAAAATAGATGTCAAACGCTAAGCCAAAAGTTGATCTTAAGACGTATTTCCGCCCATAAAATTTGTTGGCAACTTAAAAAATTTAGTTTTCTATATAATGAACTTTTAGGTAAAAATACAAAAAATTATCAAGAAATACATAAGGATATTTTAACATAATTTTCCTTCATTTTTCTTTTGGGATTTTCGTATCTATACAAGGTTTCCAGACTAGTTCGAAGGACTTTGAATCTATAATTAGTTCCAGAAGTCAACAAAGCACTCTGTTTTATAACCCACCTCCGGCCCATAGAGTCTGTAATTGTTCCAGATTTGCATTTAAGTTTCACTAGCCTATGGGATTCCAATATGGATAGAACTAATCTTATTTTGTATGTATTTTTTGAATAATTTTTCTAGTATACATGTATTTCATAAGTTTTTCCTAACATAGGGATAGTATAGAAGAGCCTTATGATGGCCGCTCCACCTTACCAGGTAAGAAAAATAAAGCGTAGAAACCCATTTAGGCAGGTGATATTCCTCTGATGAACCCTAATGGTAGGTAACTGCTTGGAAATATTTCGTTAGATTTAAGGTGCTTTTGCTTGTGAGTTTACAATGACTTACATTTATTAATGACGACTTTGCATGGATTTGGACATTTTGATTTGGTTGACGGTTCAGTTATACTGTTTTGTCCTAGGTAAGTGGATAGAGGAGTAGGATTAAGACCTCGTTCAAGAGATCATTTATCTCAATTTATAGATAATGATGACAGTTCCTTTTTCTTCTTCTCTCTCTCCCTTTTTTTAAGTCAAGTAATTACCTTTAAAACATTATATTATGAAAAACGTAGCATATTCACATTAAGTAAAGAGCTTCTGAAAACTTAAAACAAACATAAAATATCTTTCGTAAAATATCAAATATAAAACAAACAAAATGGATATGAATGGAAATATTAAAACTAAGACTAATATAAGTTGCAATTAACCATTAAACCCAACTGAAAACACCCATTGATCACCTTAAACAAGTTAGGTGCTGGCCCCTTGGACAGCTTCCACATTACGCACGTAATTTTCTATGCAAACTTATTAGTTTTCCCACTTAGCAATAGCTTTCACACTAGAATAAGATAAAAATTGCTAAATGCATTATATTCATTTTCTAAAGTCTTCACAATCATCATAAGCAAACAATTCAAAAAATTAAAAACGCGGAGTAGACTTCGAGGCGCAAGCTCTAATCAATCTTGAAGGGGTTTCTTATAAAAGTTTACTATTTTATTCAAAATTTGTTAGTAGTTCATCCAGAGATTCCATATTGTAGCTGCTATACTGATTTTTCCTTATCGTAATCAAAACTTCCATAACAAGAGCTGAAACAGAGCTCAAGTTTCTTTGCACTGTCTAAGTTGTGGATGAAATTGGCTCATAAAATAACGTATAAATAACGTAAAGTCTTAAGTTAAGCTTGCATGAAAGGCTTTACGTTTTAGAGTGAAAAACCCATGAACCTTGTTTAGAGCAGGCCACGGCCAATAGTAACTAATTTTAGCACGCAGTTGCAGTTTGAAAAACAAATCCGTTTAGTGAAAATAATTGCAATTTGCAGCTGATTCAGGAATGGTAACTATTATTTCGATTATTTTATAGTAAAATATTATTTGGAAAACAAATTTATGCTAATTTCGAAAAAGACCATCAAAAAAATTCGAAAATGATACCAAACGCTATACAATTGGAATTATCACTGTGAAAACCCCACGCAGAAAACTAGCAGCCCCCCCACCTTGAACGATACGGAAAGTCACTTTTTCCACGGAAAGCACTGAGGATTTTTTTCTCTTACTGCCAAAGGGTCACTTGAATATCATAGAGATCTGTCGAAGGGCTCATTTGAAAGTCAATTTTCATGTCCACTTGTTTTTTAAAGTGTTCGACTTGATAACGCTAGCATAAAGTGCTATAAAACCCGAAAAGTGAACTTTGGGTGCCATTTCAGGGGTGTAAAGACTGGGAAGTATAAAAAGGGTACCATCATGATCTCCATGATCAAATACCCTAAACAAGAGGTTTACAGTCCTCCCTTATGTATAACCCCTCTTCCCAGCCCCCTTGTTTTTTTCTTAAATCGTCTGCTTACTGACAGAACTAAGCTAATTCTAGTATCAAGGATAATTCTAGGCTTGGCTAGTGGCGTCAATTCACAAAAACTTCATGGGCGGCATAAAAAAAATATACTTTCCTAATAATGTTTAGAGGGGGATAAATATACTGTTTTTTCAGTTATTTTCGATGGGAACACCCAAAATGAGTGGTTTACCATGAAAATACTCCAAAAGAAGTATTTTGCAAAATTAGTATTGGGCAGAAGACTAGGAGCATAAGTACCCCTCCAATTACCGCTATTGGAACAAGCAGGCACTGCAACATCGTAGAAAGATGTCAAAAGGCTGAATTCAAAGATATTTGTCATCTCAGCGTACATCTTGTAGATTTATCATAGGTGCGCTGCCTATGTAAAGAGCAAAATGGGCTTCCATACTTTATCTTTTTTTATCAATGTGCTTCAAATGGAAAGAGTTGTAGAAATTTTGAAGAAGACTCATTTGATTAGAAATTAAAAATACTGGTGGCTTTTTTAAGATTCAAGTCGTAGTAGTAGAAGCAGAAATAGTAATAGAAGTAGTAGAAGTAGTAAGTAATGGTATTAGTGGTAGCAGAAGTAGAAGTAGTAGTAGTAGTAGTAGTAGTAGTGGTAGTAGTACTGGTAAAAGTAGTAGTAGTAGTAATAGTAGCAGTAGTAGTAGTAGTATAGTAGTAGTAGTAGTAGTAGTACCAGCAGTAGTAATAGTGGTAGTAGCATTAGCAGTAGTAGTAGTAGTAGTAGTAGTAGTAGTAGTAGTAGTAGTAGTAGTAGTAGTAGTAGTAGTAGTAGTAGTAGTAGTAGTACTAGTAGTAGTAGTAGTACTAGTAGCAGTAGTAGTAGTGGTAATAGTAGTAGCAGTAATAGTAGTGGTAGTAGTAGTAGTAGTAGTAGTAGTATTAGTAGTATTAGTAGTAGTAGTAGCAGTATCAACAGCAATAGTAGTAGTAGTAATAGTAGTAGTAGCAGTAATAGTAGTAGTAGTAGTAGTAGTAGTGGTAGTGACAGCAGCAGCAGTAGTAGCAGTAGCAGTTTTTCTAGTAGTAGTAGAAGTAGTAGAAGTTAGTAGTAGAAGTTTTCTATTGTTTTAAAAATTAGAGTTCTGAGAAAGAGTCAAACTTTAGCGTAAACAGCGAGGTGTTGAGGAGGGGACAGCCCCTTTTATATATGGAATAATTTCTGTTCGTTTTAAGTTTTAATGTCACTCCTTACTTTCAGTTAAAAAAAAACTCGTTTTTTTTTTTTATTTAATTTCTGAACGTTTTTGAATTAATGGAGGTTTAGATTTTGGCTCACCGTACATGAATAATTAAGACGAAATTTGCATATCAATTTTACTTTTTTTTTGGCTAAATGGCTTTCTCGAAAGTTGTTTAATTCTATTTACTAACGTTTTTTAATAGTAATCAATAAACGTAACTTACGAATTAACTTACGTAACGAGCTTCCATATTCGTATATTTTTATTAAGTATATTAGGGGGCTCACCCCCTAGTCAATACCTCGCTCTTTACGATAACGTTTAAATTTTTCTAATTCTTTAAGAATGACCCTTGATCACCAAGGCCGTTAATTAGAATAAATAGCTCTTATGAAAAAGTAATAAAAAAAACTTAAGCGCAAAGAGCGAGATATTAACTAGGGGGCAAGCCCAGTCATATACATAATAGTTTCTGTTCGTTTTAAAGTTTAGATGTTGAAAAGTTTTCAATTGAAAAGTTTTCTAGTTGAAAACTTGTTTCTTTTTATTTAATTTCTGATCGTTTTTAAATAATGCTGGGAAATCCAGCGCCGCCTTCACAGCAATGTCCCTTCCCCCATGAAAACTTACTCCGTGGAAAGATCCTCCGACGTAACCCCCTACCCCCCCCCTATTACCAGAAAAAAATCCCCCCTGAAAACGTCTGTATACTCTCTAATAGCCCAAAACATATATTGTAACCTATATTGCTATTTCAGGGAATATTTTCAGGGCTGATTTACTCCTTATACTCCATATACACCATAAACAGTGCAGTTTAACCGGTATATTGGCTTACCACGGTCATTTATCTATTAGCACTATTGGCATTGCCTTAGCAGACGGGTTTCTGGGCCAACACCCATTTTCTAGGGGAGCAATCAGAGATGTATAGGGAATTACACTAAAATATGTGCATAGTTTCACGAGTTCATGCCCTACCATGGGTATCAATATATTTCACAACTATAAGCCTTGTCAGACACGTTTTTCTAGGTTCAATAGTCAAAATTAAACTTCCTCATATTACGTGTTCAAAGATGATCTCTTTTGTAAAAAATACTGGTTTTCACCTGGAGGGGCATATAATCATGTTTTTTTCAGTATAAATAAAGATGTAATCACTCTTTCAGGATCAGTTGCAAAAACAGCTTGAAATAAGCCTTTTATTATTAAATTTATTCATTTTCAATGGATAACTCTAAAGCATCTTGATGGTAAGTAATTATATATATATTATTCTTATATTATAAAAAAACGAGATCTTTTTCATATAGCTAGCTATAACTATCTGCCATATGGCTTTCAGATTGACAGCGGACTACACATCTATTGCAAAATTCACATGCATTGTAACAGCTGTTCAGGTATTTTTGACTAAAAGGGTTCTTAACTAAGAAACCCAAAAAAGCTACAAAAATTAGTTTAGCTTAGTTTAATGATCCTACTCAATTACAGAATTGCGTATTCATTCCGCTTTGTTATAACGAGGATTATAAAATAAAAAATAAGCATGCGAGAAGCGTTAAATAATAATAAAAAAGCCAATAAAAGAATTATCTAGGTGGATTTGGTTCGGTTTGGTGAATATAATTAACATCTGACGATGTCAAAATTTGGGCTGCTTTAAGCAGCGGCAAAAACTCTAATTTTTGAAAAAAGTGAAGCTTTTGGACTTTAAAAGGTCTTTAATATTGTAGAGGGTTAGAGGGAAAGGGCTTAGACGAAGAGATTTACCAGCACTGTTGCATAGTCTTTTGTATCGTCTTTTGCATAGTCTTTGCATCAATAAAAAAAATTAAATAATAATAATTAAACCCAATAAGAAGACTAAAATTTGAGTTGGCTGGATATGAGACAGGTAAATTACGCTATTATAATCAGTCGATAGCGATGTCTATATGCCTGGGCAGAGAGAGCTTTTGACCAATAACAGCTGTTTATAAAAAAAATAATAATTTTTTTTAGTATAATTCTGATTGTCTGAAACAAACCACAAATTCTGATTCTGGCAATCCTAACTCTCGTTATTGATTTTAAACTTGAAGTTTGTGAAACTATAAGGTTATAAGTTACCTAGCGAAAAAACTGAAATTAATTTTTATTATGGGACACTGATGGTCAAAACCCCGACCAAAAGTGATCAAAGTTAGATGTCGCCCCTGACAACACTGACAGACACCTAATACAATCTTTGAACTTGATGAGGCCAACTGTAATCTTTTACGCATCCCGTTCAGATGGACAAGGGGTTTCTAATGAGATACCTAAAATTTCTAACGTAAGTCCATTTATCAAATAACCCCATATTTTTATTTAGGTTTATAACACACTCACAATTTTGCAAATTCCTTTTTTAAATAAGTTGTGTATTATTTAACTTTCAAGCATTGATTAACCATAGATGGCCTTCATGTGGCATACTTATAAAATAATACTAGAAACCAGATTAGCGCGCTTGCGCCTCTCAGTCTAATCAAATGCAGATCGCTTCAAGGTGTAACAAACTTAGCATATGAAAAAACCCGCCTTTAGTTCGTGTTTTTAGTCAAAGGAATAACGCACTTCTCGTGAAATTTTGTCCATATTTCATTTGCAGTCTTAATTAAGCAAACTTAACGAGACGACTATCGTTTGCTCGGCTAATAATTTCTAATCAGCTACTTGTATGCGCGCGTGTGTATTTATTCAAGGGGGTAATTATTGAAGAAAAAAAAGAGTGTGGAGGGGTGAGGTAAAAAAAGAAACCTGAATCAGATAATGCTTCAACTTTGATATATGACTTTAGGTACTTATTTAGTAGGCGGTAAAATGTGACTAGAACTGTATTGAAGTGCTTTACGAAAAATAGGTTATTGCTTCTAAGCTTGATCTAAGCCGGTTCTCGTGAAATTTTGTCCATATTTTCATTTGCAGTCTTAATTAAGCAAACTTAACGAGACGACCATCGTTTGCTCGGCTAATAATTTCTAATCAGCTAATTGTATGCGCGCGTGTGTATTTACTCAAGGGGCTAATTATTGAAGAAAAAAGAGTAGGCTATTGGGGGTAAAAAAAAATAGGTTATCGCTTCCTAGTGAGGTATTGGCAAGTCCGTGACAGATATTTTAATATCGTACTTCCATTTATTTTATTGGCATTAGCCAAACTTTATGTTGTGTATGCCTACCAACTAGTAAATATGTATCGGGCTTTTTTCTGCTCAATTATTTTCAGTGAAATTAATATCATAAAAAATGGCGAAATATAAAATTGATTGAGCTCTCTTTAGCTACTTTATATGGCTGAAGTGGCTATGTGTTTAGCCAATATAATGCTAGGAGGGAAATTAAGTTTTGACGGGGTGAAAAAAGGCATTGTTTTGACTTTATAAAATAGTGGATGTTTCACATGGAAAATAAACTCTGTTTTTTTATAGATTAAGATCAGTGAATTACCGCCACCACCATCAGCTCAAGAAGCCCTTATTTACAGTGAACATACGGTCATGCTTACACCGCCAATGGAGTTTAGAGATGATGATACTTTAGTTGTTGTTGATAATATGGAGTGAGAAAGGGGCTTTCTAAATGATTGTTTTGGGGATACGGCCAGCCTAGACGACTTAAGTTGTGATATTGATATGGTGGAGGACACGGAACGAAAAAATAGGTTTATGAATGAGTAATTGGAGGGTAGCCCCACAATTGCATCTAAACCGGGTTTTCATAAAGAAATACCGTCACAGAACAATACAGGCTGGCTAGATCAACTATCCCCAAATACCCTGGAAGGCATACTCATTGAATTGGGTGATTTTATACCGCGGGCAACTAATGCAATTGAACAGACTGGGGTGGTGCTATTGACGATTCTATACCACCCCGCACCACTGAGGTTAACAATAGTAGCATTAGTGAATCATTACCCCCACCAACATTTACACTTCCAGATTTTTTCCTTTTTAACTCTGCTTTGCATCATACAAATATCTACAGCGCAAAATTCGGTGACCCCTTTAACCCTTTAGTTTCACGGGATATAATAACAGACCCCCTGACTGTTACTCATTTCTATATTAACAGGATTCGAGCCCTTCTTGAACAACAGATGTGGGTGTGGGGAGGGGAGAGACAGTATAAAAGCATCAATAGCACTAAAAAATATATTTTTTAAATGAAAATGCGAGCGAACTTTATTCAAAATACTTGCATACAGAGATGTTAGCAATTCGCCCGTATTTATCAAATTATGAGGAGGTTTTGTTTAGATTGGGTAAGCAGCATTGTGACTAAAGTAGATAATTATAACGAGGGGGTAGCGGGTCAGTTGTTCTATTTTTTTTGAGAGTTTAAACGTTAACATCTGTAGATTTAAAAAGGATTTTATTTTAAGAGGTGGGAGTGGTCATATTGAATTAAAATATAATTCTGATTTAGAAGGTTGTAGGGAGATACAACGAATCTGTTTCGATGCGAGGCTACAGTGTTTCAAGTATGTATTTTGAATTGCCGCCTATAGACCCCTGCGCGAAAACGCTTCTGAGAAAACCCTAGACGAATTAGCAGTTAATGGGGATGGGTCAAAGTTTCCTAAAGTAGATTTTAATTGTTTAAATGGTCAATTCCCGTAACATTAAAAGGGATAGATATTTTTGAGCTGGCTAATGCACATTTAAAAATTGGTGTTACGGTGTTGCAACATGAAACAGAATTTGAGGAGGGCCAGCGTTTTGATAAAAAGGGGGTATTATTTCTAGAGAGGGCTGCGTCCATTGAGTTAGTAAAGCATTGGGTCTGGCTTCTATACACACCACCCTCAGAACCTGATTCAATAGGACCTTTTAATTTAATAGCCGATATTAGTAGGGTTTTAAGTGAGGGTAAAAATAATGGGATGTGTCACTATTGTCCAACATGCCTGTCCCAATTATGGACTGATTTAAAGCTAAAGCATCACTTGAGACACTGAAAACGTCATGGATACCAGGCTGTAGAAACGGTAAGCGGCGATAGAGTGATCTTAAGTTTTGAGAACTTTCAGAAGACGCTCCTAAAGAGCAATAAGATCGCTTTAGGCTGCGAGGCGAAACTAACAGACGTGTACGATTCGTCAAATCCAAATCGTGTTAAAATATATGAAGCCTTAGGGGTCTCATACGCTCGAGCGCAACGAGATTCCAGCAATACCATGCAAGTGTTGG